>JASEVX010000211.1:0-318384 GCA_031761405.1 Serripes groenlandicus
AATTTCTTCTTTTGCCACAATGTTTTCCACTTTTAGTCATAGGTTATCCATTCAATTATAGAGATTGTCTATTGTTTGACAAAATATGGTCAAAGTTGTCTGCTGCAGAATTGTCGTATGAGGGAAAGGGTTAAAAAGCTTTTGTCACAAAGTTTTCAAAAGCTATCTGCTGTAAGTCAGAGGTCCAGATAAAGAGGGGTAACGATTTTAGAATATGCAAAAGGATCTATAGGAACAGTCACCATAGATTTTTTCAACAGCAGTGAGATTTCCACCATTAATTATTTACAACAAAACCATTTTTTTGTCGTCTGCCTTGGTATCATTTCCCCATAATCTCTCCATCCGTTTGCCTGTCATGCTTTGCCTTAATTAAATAACAGACAGCAAATGTGTTTCTTACTTCCAAACAGCTTATAAAAGATATCTGCTTCCTGGAGACTAAATCAGTTCTTTTGCCATAAAGTTTATTGCCAAATGTAGAATAGCCCAATTGAAAACTTTCCCACATACAGACGCTTTCTGAAGCCTCTGCAGCGGACGTATATAAAAAACATCAGTAGCAAATAGATAAATTGCTCATGATGAGCAATTTCTCTATTTGACTCAATGTTTTCAACTTTAATCAATTATTATACTTTCATATACACATGATACAGATATTTTCTATATTTTTGAAGGAATGTTTTTAAAGTCCTCTGCTGCAGATTTGTTGAATGTGGGAAAGGGTTAACACATCGAAAGAATTTGATTGGAATGTACATCTTCAATGCTTCTTTGACTTATAAGCGAACAGTGCAAAACCAGATCCGACTGCTAGGATGCACAGGATGTTCTGGATTTACACTGGTCGACAAAGACCTGTGGTGGTTTCCCTATATGTCACCTTGTTGTCCCCCGCTTTCGCGAAAGCGCGGGGACTATTAGTTCTCATTCGTCAGTCAGTCCGTCAGTCCGTCACGCTGTCACACTTTCGTTTCCGGGCTATTTCTCTGCAACCGCTTTTTGGAATTTGATGAAACTTCATAGGAAGGATCACCACCAAGTGTAGATGCGCATATCGTGTTTGCGTTCCGGTTGGATTATTTTTCACGGAGTTATGGCCCTTTACCCCTATGTATGACTAAATTCATTTCCGGGCTATTTCTCTGCAACCGCTTTTTGGAATTTGATGAAACTTCATAGGAAGGATCACCACCAAGTGTAGATGCACATATCGTGTTTGCGTTCCGGTTGGATTATTTTGCACGGAGTTATGGCCCTTTACCCCACCATCCGGCTATGTATGACTAAATTCATTTCCGGGCTATTTCTCTGCAACTGCTTTTTGGAATTTTATGAAACTTCATAGGAAGGATCACCACCAAGTGTAGATGCGCATATCGTGTTTGCGTTCCGGTTGGATTATTTTTCACGGAGTTATGGCCCTTTACTCCACCATCAGGCTATGTATGACTAAATTCATTTCCGGGCTATTTCTCTGCAACCGCTTTTTGGAATTTTATGAAACTTCATAGGAAGGATCACCACCAAGTGTAGATGCGCATATCGTGTTTGCGTTCCGGTTGGATGATTTTTCACGGAGTTATGGCCCTTTACCCCACCATCCGGCTATGTATGACTAAATTCATTTTTCCGGGCTATTTCTCTGCAACCGCTTTTTGGAATTTGATGAAACTTTATAGGAAGGATCACCACCAAGTGTAGATGCGCATATCGTGTTTGCGTTCCGGTTGGATGATTTTTCACGGAGTTTTACCCCACCATCCGGCTATGTATGACTTAATTCATTTCCGGGCTATCTCTCTGCAACCGCTTTTTGGATGATTTAATTTTCCATATAATTTAATGAGGTCAATCTGTTTAGACTTCACAAATACAACTGACATATTACTATAAACAATAAAGCCTTCTCTAGACAGAAAAGACAGTTACAATATGCCAGGAAGCGTTGCAACCCAACCAATAAAACCCCCAAAGCGGGGGACCATAATTCTCTGAATTTGCTTGTTTACAATTTACTTAAAATGTTGTTTATCTTGAATAGTTAGATACTCTTGTTAAAGTCTTTGGTATAACCATACTGGGGATTATAATTTATGGTATTAATGTATTGTTAAACCATGAACTATAAAGGCTCACCAATGCAATTAATGTATTTGTTAAACCATACACTATACCAATGCAATTAATGTACGTGTATTTGTTAAACCATGAACTATAAAGGCTCACCAATGCAATTAATGTATTTGTTAAACCATACACTATACCAATGCAATTAATGTACGTGTATTTGTTAAACCATGAACTATAAAGACTCGCCAATGCAATTAATGTATTTGTTAAACCATACACTATACCAATGCAATTAATGTACGTGTATTTGTTAAACCATGAACTATAAAGACTCGCCAATGCAATTAATGTACGTGTATTTGTTAAACCATGACCTATAAAGACTCGCCAATGCAATTAATGTTCGTGTATTTGTTAAACCATACACTAAACCAATGCAATTAATGTACGTGTATTTGTTAAACCATGAACTATAAAGACTCACCAATGCAATTAATGTACGTGTATTTGTTAAACCATACACTAAACCAATGCAATTAATGTATGTGTATTTGTTAAACCATGAACTATAAAGACTCACCAATGCAATTAATGTACGTGTATTTGTTAAACCATGAACTATAAAGACTCGCCAATGCAATTAATGTATTTGTTAAACCATACACTAAACCAATGCAATTAATGTACGTGTATTTGTTAAACCATGAACTATAAAGACTCGCCAATGCAATTAATGTACGTGTATTTGTTAAACCATGAACTATAAAGACTCGCCAATGCAATTAATGTATTTGTTAAACCATACACTATACAGACTCTCACCAATGCATTTATTGTATTTGTCAAACCATAAAATATAAAGACTTCCAATTTACCCAATTTTATTGTACAAAATGTCCCTGACTGATTACACATCAAAAGATTTAGGATATAGCCCTTATGCACAATTATTTGTAATTTCCCTCCATATGTCATATATGTATTTACACACATAATAATTTCATAAACTGCTTCAGGCAAATAGTGGTCTTCATGCATCTACCCTTAGATATTATTTAACCCTTTTTAACCCTTTCCCTCATATAGACGCTTTCTGACGCCTCTGCAGCAGACTGCGTTTTGAAAACATAGTGACAAAAGAAGAAATTGCACAAAACGTGCAATTTCTCCTTTTGCCACAATGTTTTCCACTTTTTGTCATAGGTTATCCATTCAATTATGGAGATTTTCTATTTTTTGACAAAATACGTTCAAAGTCGTCTGCTGCAGAATTGCCGTATGAGGGAAAGGGTTAATAGTAAAAGAGAACTTGTGGGAAAAAGAATGGAATACCCCTCCTTATCTGTACCTCTTAAAGGCTTTTTTTTGGTTTACATATGATTGTGAAAACAGACTCAACTTCTGGGTATTGTAGCTCATACATAATGCATGTCCATATTAACCAGTTCCCTCATACAGACACATCTAGATGCCTATGCAGCCAACAACCTTTTAAAACATAATGAGCACTTTCACCTTTTGCCGCAATGTTTTCAGTTCTGTTCAATAATCAAACTTTAATTTACACATCACAATGTTTTCAGATCTATACAATAATAAAACTTTAATTAACATGTTATTGCCAAACTGTTTTGAAAGTCATTTGCTGCAGTTTCGTTGAGTGTTGGAATGGGGGGTTTACAGTCTTATCAATGTAGTAATAATAATCTTCATAATAATAATCCAGAACTCTCTGCAGAAAAACTGTGTAACCTTTTCCCTCATAAAGATGTTTTCTGACGCCTCTGCAACAGACTTCTTTATGAAAACATGGCGACAAAAGAAGAAATTGCTTTTATCGTCATGTTTTCAACTTAATTACCGGTAAATCATTGCACTTTCATTTAAAGGGAGTTTCCAATTTATTTCAGATATGTTTTCAAAGTTGTAAATTAACCCTTTGCCTCTCCCTTTCTGACGCCTCTGCAGCAGACAGCTTTTTGAAAACATGGCGACAAAAGAAGAAATTGCTCATTATGAGCAATTTCTCCTTTTGTCACCATGTTTTCAACTCTATTCAATTATTGTACCTTCATGAGTATGTTTTCAAAGTCGTCTGCTGCAGATTCGATGTATGTGGGAAAGGGTTAAAAATAGCTATTGCCCTTCATCTTAATAACCATAATAATCTTCATTATAATCTCCATAGTAATAGAAATTCCAAAATCCTTCCAGTACAACTGTCCAAAAATGAAACGCTCTGGCCTTCATTCCTTTCTTGACTGAATCTCCAGACATATTTGTTGTTATTCTCAAGTATTCCGAATCAGAGGAGAACTGGGGCCATTTTGTATTTAGATACCTTGTCACGTCGTTTGGCAAATTTGGGTTTCTGAAAATAGTACAGGTAAATTAACCCTTTGCCTTTCCCTTTCTGACGCCTCTGCAGCAGACGGCTTTTTGAAAACATGTCGACAAAAGAAGAAATTGCTCAAAACAAGCAATTTCTCCTTTTGTCACCATGTTTTCAACTCTATTCAATTATTGTGCCTTCATTTAAAGGGAGTTTCTAAAAAAAAATTGGGTATGTTTTCAAAGTCGTCTGCTGCAGAGTTGTCGTATGTGGGAAAGTTTAACCCTTTCCCTCATACGACAATTCTGCAGCAGACGGCTTTGAACATATTTTGTCAAAACATAAAAAATCTCCATAATTGAATGGATAACCTATGACGAAAAGTGGAAAACATTGTGGCAAAAGGAGAAATTGCACGTTTTGTGCAATTTCTTCTTTTGTCACTATGTTTTCAAAAAGCTGTCTGCAGCAGAGGCGTCAGAAAGCGTCTATATGAGGGAAAGGGTTAAGGGAACTGGTAACTCCAAATATTCGTTTCCACTGTAATACTTTGGATCCCTCAAGGGCAGTCTGCATCTTCTCACCAAATACATAACGGTTTACATTCCCATGTTATAACTTTTGAAAAAGTTTTTTAGGAAAGGTGAATTTGCTTATCACTTTCCCACATAAAGCAAATCAGCAGTAGATGACTTTGATTTTTTTTTTGCAAAAATGTGAAAAATCTCTATAAATAATGGTATAATAATTGAATAAAGTTGAAAAAACTGATGCATAAGGAGAAATTGTCACAGTGTTTTCAAAAGTCATCTGCTGCAGAGGCGTCAGGAAGTGTCTATGTGTAGCAAAGGGTTATAATGAGATTTTAACCCTTTCCAAATTGTGGCAAAAGGAGAATTTGCCCATTATAAACAATGTCTCCGTTTGCCACAATATTTTCAACTTAATACAATAATTAAACTTTCATTTATAGAGATTTTCTTTATTTTTGTCTAAATATTTTCAAGGTCGTCTGCTGCAGATTTGTTGTAAGTGAGAAAGGGTTAAATTATCATAATTATAAGAAGTAAAAAGAATATGACATCAAGGCAAAAATATAGAAAAACCTCTGTAAATAAAAATATAATTATTGAATAGAGTTGAAATAATAACATTGCGTGTACACAATATAATAAAGTATCGACATTATAAAATAATGTGTACACAATATAATTAAGTATGGACATTATAAAATAATGTGTGTACACTTTATAATAAATTATGCTAATAATATAATACAGGATGTACATCAAGTAATAAATTTTCTACATGATAGGATGATGCATTATAGGATAAGCTCGGACAGAACTCCGCCAAACGAACAAGTCCCAACAAAATAGTTTCTCGTAATCTTGCAATAACCTTTTTATTTTATAATTTGATATAGGCTATTTAAATATTGTCTTTTTAATTGTTTTAAACACTTCGATCATTTAAAAAAATAGCAATTGTTTTGAATTATCATGAACGATTTATCGTGTAATTATTGTCATTTTCAATGGTTACTAGGGTCATTGAAAATATGAATTCAGGAACCACCATTTTTGTTCTCAATTTGGTTTCGACGCGAAATTGAATCGCCAACAAAATGATGTGTAATGCTTTTTCTAACAGTGTAACCATTAATAACTTGTGTATTATCTTATTCTTCTTGTATTTACGTCTAGATATGTGTTCTTTATTACGATTTAGATGCCCCTTTTGACCTCACAGTATGTTCAGTATAGCGAACAAACATCTTCTATTTTGTGTTGAAAAACATCACATCTTCAGATACTGCATCCTTTTTTCAAATGGAAAATAGAAGGAAAAATATCAAAGCATACAATAACTACATAATATAGATGATATTATCATAATATAAGTACAAAATCACAACATATAATGATATACTGATGTAATATAAATATGTTTGCACCATGTTTAGAGCTTGGTACATAATGTAATAAAAACAAAATAATTTAAAGTTTCATGATTACAAAAGACAGGATTGGTGTTCCATAGCAATTTGATGAAAATCTATAAAGTAAGCATATTAAGAATCCTGTTGAAGGAATTTAAAGGGAGACCCAAATAAAATCAATCCTTTTCCCACATACAGACGCTTTCTGCAGCAGTCAACTGTTAAAAACATTGTGGCTAAAGTAGAAATTGATCATGAAGAAGAATTTCTCTATTTGCAACAATGTTTTCAAGTTAATACAATGATTAACCCTTTCCCTCATATAGATGCTTTCTGACGCCTCTGCAGCAGACGGCTTTTTGAAAACATAGTGACAAAAGAAGAAATTGCACAAAACGTGCAATTTCTCCTTTTGCCACAATGTTTTCCACTTTTTGTCATAGGTTATCCATTCAATTATGGAGATTTTCTATGTTTTGACAAAATACGTTCAAAGTCGTCTGCTGCAGAATTGCCGTATGAGGGAAAGGGTTAAACTTTCATTGAAAGAGAGTTTCCATAGTTTTGCCTTGATCTTTTCAAAGTCGTCTGCTGCGGATTTGTTGCTTGTGGGACAGGGATAATGGAACTCTTACCCAGTTTTAGCAAAGTTTGACCACATGGTTAGAGTAGCTAGATATGTGTTACACTGGGAGATCAGTGTGTGGTTCTCGCACGCTTCTTGTGTCACCTCACCAAATACATAACGGATCTCGTCCCCATGTTTCATCAGTTCTGGTCCTTGTAGAACTGGCGGTAGCGGATAATTGGACAAAGGTTGGACAGCAAATTCATATGTATAGGTAGATGTATTCGCTTTATTATTTTCCCTGTGTGTTAGTGCGGTTTGAACTGTTGGTACTGCGACATAATAATCTGTTACAAGTTCAAGTAACTTGATAAAACGTTTATAGTCATCGGAAGGGTTGGTCCAGTCAGTGTATTCATGTTGTGTAAGAAGTGATGGGATCATTGTAGGAGTTTCGTAAAAGTCCTGATAAACATAATGGGGAACTAATACATTGTCAAAGATCTTCTTGGATATTGTTAGATTGTATGGACTGTTGCTCTGTGTTGCATGTACCCATGGTATAAGGTCTAAGAGTCCATCTGCACTGTTATAGCCTATCATCAGATTTACACTGTGAAACATTTCTATAGATGCATTATGCCCTGCTAGTAGCATGCTCGGGGTATTAAGTATGAATTCATTATCAAAAACAGGACCTGGCATCTCTTCTTGTACATTATGAATTGCTTCATTTATTGTCTCGATTGAGAGTTGGCGCAGGCAGTTAACTTCCTCCTTTGAAGTCAAATTTTCACATCCAGCTTCCATTGCAAATAATGGTGATAGTTCTTCGGCCAGAGATTCTTCTTCATAAGCCCATGGACTGGTTATAGATCCGCTTTGTGCAATTACATTCTTGAAGAGCCCTTTGTTACCAGGATAAAAAGACTGGTAGATAACAGACGAGGCTCCCGCTGATCCACCGAAGAGTGTTACCTGAGCTGGATCTCCACCAAATCCTTTGATATTATTACTTACCCATTTAAGGGCAAGATGTTGATCCCATAATCCGTAGTTACCTCTGGAAAATTCATTCCCTGTTGTAAAAAATCCAAGATAGTTTAGTCTATAGTTTATTGTGACAACTATGACTCCACCAAAGGTGCTCAATATGGCTCCGTTATAACTGTTGGCTTCACCGCTAACAAACCCTCCTCCATGGATCCATACCATCACTGGTATTAGGGTACCAGAATCCTCATCTAGAACGAGAATTAAGTGTGCATCTCAAATCAAAATTGGATTTTAACCCTTTCCCACATACAGCAAATCTGCAGCAGACTACTTTGAAAAGATCTTGTCAAAAATATGAAAAAACTCTTCAAATTAAAGTATTATTAAGTATTTAGATCATTTTCTCTATTTGCTACAATGTTTTCAAAAGTCGTCATGCTGCAGAGGCATCACAAAGCACCTGTATGTGGGAAAGAGTTCTACAAAGAGCTTGGTTCACAATAACATTAACAGATATTACCCAAAGGCAGGCAAAAACAGGCAAAAACAGGTTAACCCTTTCCCATATACAACTAATTTGCAGCAGACGACTTTTAACATATTTTGTCAAAAAATGGAAAATCTCTATAATTGAATGGATAACCAATGACTATAAGTGGAAAACATTGTGGCCAAAGGTGAAATTGCTCATGATGAGCAATTTCAACTTTGGCCACAATGTTTTCAAAAGTCGTCTGCTGCTAATGCGTTAAAATGCGTCTGCAGGTTGGAAAGGGTTAAGGGTAATATGACATGTTTGTCTCTATGAAGTCTTTGTTTATTACGAGTAATTACTTCTTCCATAACCTTATGATGAGATTCGTTGTTTCATTTTTTTCTTTAAAATTGTATAAACGTATTTATGACGTCTTCCCGCTAATTGTTTTGACTATATAATTTGAAGTCACCTTCAACTCATTGTTATTTTCACATTTGAAAATATCCATATGAATGTTGAACTGCTGAAACATTATTGTTTGTTTTTAATCTTTACTTTGTCTCTATATATTCATGCATATACCACTTACATAATGCATTTTATGCTTTTGTTTGTTTTAATGTGAATGTCGATTTCAACAGTTTTAAGCTTGTCTATTTTTCAAAGAAAAAAAGTCGAGGGAATTGTGATACCCTTGGCATTGTCGTCGCCATCTGTGTCTGCGTCATCACAAAACCTTACCTCATAAATAAAAAATATTCAACATTTTCAAATGGAACTTGGTACACATGTTTCTAGTTACCAAATGCATGTCTATACCAACCACATAACTCTGGGATTAATATAATTCAGAAATGCCCCTTTTTTTACTAAGGACAAAGCAGACGAGCGTTGGCGTTCCCTCTGCGGTGCTATTGTTAAGTTTAAAATATATGGGGATGCAAATAATAATATTTTATATATTGCATCACAACCTAATTTGTTATACATATTCACATGATAAACGCTGCTATTTTGATCAAATTACTTGTAATATGGGAAGTGTTATATGTTTTCAACTTTTGAGCCTTTCTCTACTTGCCACAATGTTTTCTAAAGTCGCTTTTAACCCATTAAATTGCTTCTACAGGTGGCAAAAGTTTAACTTGCTCATAACAAATGTGCTCACTTACCTATTTGTTATTGTTTGTAAATATCACTAGGCATATAACCCATTCCTACAAACAACAAATCAGGAGCAGACGAATTTGAAACCATAAAGTAAAAAACACAGAAACCCTCTATAAATGATGGTATAATAAATTACTGAAAAAAGTTGAAAGCCTTGTGGCAAAAGATGAAATTGCTTATCATGAGCAATTTCCCCTTTTGCCACAAGGTTTTCAAAAGGCATCTGCTGCAATCGTGTCGGAAAGCGTCTTTATGTGGAAGGGTTATTTCACACCATATCAAAAGTCAAATGGCAAGCAAATTATTTATAAAACATATCCTCAAATATGTGAAATGGTTAGAAACAAAATGTAAAAAACAAATGTTTACTTGAATCCTTGCTGGTTTTTGGAACATATATGTTGAGTCTCAAACAATCTTCTGAGTGTATGTAGTTGGAAGGATTTGGACGATCTATCTGATAACATACAGGGCCTTCTTTAGTTGCGTTAAATGCCGTATTGAAGTTGGATTTTTGTACAGGTTTTTTAAACCGTAAATTCCCCGTCGGCGACTCTGCATACGGAATTCCGCGATATTTCTGTACGGTGTAGCATAATGTACTGTTTAGTTGAACTTTTTCTTCCACTCCGATTATATCGCCAACTGGAGTTGAGACTTTGACAAATTCAGCATGTACCATTAGAGTCTGTATCAGGCATATCAGGATGGGTAAAATCATGATTTTAATGGAAGACTCAACACTCTAATCCTGAAGCAACCAACAAAATAAAATTAAAACATTTGATGATTTTAGATGAATATATGTCAGACTTGTGCTGGAATGATCTATAGCATAGGACTTTGAAAGTGAAGCCAACTGAACTCAATTTCATTTGGCTAGTTTTCACAATTATACCATTTTCCATTTACAAATACATGTAGAGAATGTGGTTCAATGTTGTTGCAAAATACATTAAGTTACAGGAATCATACAGAGACACAACAAAAAATAGTCTTATATGCAATATATTGAGTGAACCTGATAATGTATTTAAATTAGCAAAACATATTTAGTTATTATATCACAATCTTGATTCCCTATGTTCTGATGCTTTTGAAGAAAAGTTTGCAATATAAAAAACCCATTTAACACTGTTTTGCTTTTAAACAAGCATTTTTTTCTTTTCTCTCATTGTTTATGATTTTTATATCAAGCTTTAAATAAGGAGGAGAAAATAAGTATTTGAAAACAATATTTTTCTCATTGCTTAACCCTTTCACAGATACAACAATTCAGCAGCAGACGACTTTGAAAACATTTAGACAAAAATATGGAAAATCTCTTCAAATGAATATGTAACTAAGTATGAAATTAGAAATTTATTAATTAAATCAAATACTTTGTACAATGGGCAGGTGGCTTAAATATTTTCAATAATTATTTGTTATTGTCATTATCAAAAAGCATCTGCTGTAAAATATTACCCTCAAACCCTATGTTGTGAGTACCCTTGTCATAGAGTTTGGTTGGGTAGTAAGAGAGAAATTGTAGAGAAAAATAACAAATTATGTAGACCTTTTATAGACATACCTGTTTCTGTCTAGTTAAATTCCCAATGAAATTGTTTTGTCCGTGGTTGTATTTATATGTTAGGGAATCCTGTGTTTAAGCTCACCTGAGCACACTTTGCCTCATAATCTCTGTTCTGCAATTTTTTTAACCCCTTCCCTTTCCCACTTGCAGACACATTTATAGGCATAATTGTTTGAAGACATTGTGTCTTAAACCTCTTCCTCATATAGACGCTTTCTGACGCCTTTTTCTTGATTGATTAATTGTTTCTGGCACCAGTTTTAACCCTTTCCCTCATATAGAAGCTTTCTGACACCTCTGCAGCAGACGGCTTTTTGAAAACATAGTGACAAAAGAAGAAATTACTCAAAACGAGCAATTTCTCCTTTTGTCACAATGTTTTCCACTTTTTTAGCTCACCTGAGCTTTGCTCAAGGTGAGTTATTGTGATCGCCTTTTGTCCGGCGTCCGTCGTGCGTCGTGCGTCGTCCGTCAACTTCTTCTCCTCAGTAACCGGTGGGTCAATTGGGATGAAACTTCACAGAAAGCATCCTCTCAATGACCTCACCAGATTTCCTTCAAATTTTTGGGATCCATGCATAATTCTGGTTTCCATGGCAACGAAATGAAAAAAACTTAAAAATTCTTCCTCTTCCAAACCGGTTGGCAGATTTTCAAATAATTTTGTAGAAATGCTCCTTGGATGACCCTCTATGAGATTCCTTCAAGCCAAGTTGATTGGTCGAAAACTATGGCTGCCAGGGTGCGGGGCTTATATAGCTAAAGTGAAAAAAAACCAAAACAGGTGAGCGATTCCAGGGCCATCATGGCCCTCTTGTTTTGTTTTATAGCTTTTTTAAACCAACAAAAACATAACAAAGATAATGGATTTTTCGTAGATATGGATAGAAATTGCTTATGACTTTTCTATAGGTTGCTTGTTCTTCCAAAGATGTTTTCATTTAAAATTATTCAAACATTTCCCTGGACACTCGAGCTTAAAATTACAGAAATCTTCTCAGTACATCTAACTAGAAAAAAAACCCTTGAAGAACATTTTCTCCTAAATCAGAATAACTTCCCACACATCTCGTATGTTCCTTAAGTATTGATTGGGGTTCAAACAACTTCTCCTCCCTAACCACTTGGCCAATTAGGATGAAACTTCATAAGAAGCATCCTCTCAATGTCCTCTCCTGAATTCCTTTAAATTTTTTGGATCCATGCAAAATTTTGGTTTCCATGGCAAACCGAAAAAATCTTCTTCTCCGAAAGTGTCTGGCCGATTTCCAAATAATTTTGTAGAAATGTTCCTAGGGTGACCCTCTATCAGATTCCTTCAAGCCAAATTGATTGGACAAAAAACATGGCTGCCAGGGGGCGGGGCTATTTTGCTTTATATGGCTATAGTGAAAATTTAAAAAATCTTCTCATCCGAAAGTGTAAGGCCAATTTTCAAATAATTTTGTAGAAATGATCCTTGGGTGACTCTTTATCAGATTCCTCTAAGCCAAGTTGATTGGTCGAAAAACATGGCCACCAGGGGGCGGGACTTTTTTACCTTATAGTGAAAACTTCAAAAATCTTCTCCTCCTAAAGTGTTTGGCCAATTTTTAAATAATTTTGTAGAAATGTTCCTTGGGTAACTCTTTATCAGATTCCTTCAAGCCAAATTGATTGGTCGAAAAACATGACCGCCAGGGTGGGGGGCTATTTTGCCTTATATTGCTATAGTGAAAACTTTAAAAATCTTTTCCTCCGAAAGTGTCAGGCCGATTCTCAAATAATTTTGTAGAAATGTTCCTCGGGTGACCCTCTATCAGATTCCTTCAAGCCATGTTGATTGGTTGAAAACTATGGCTGCCAGGGGCAGGGCTATTTTGCTTTATATGGCTATTATAGTGAAAACTTAAAAAATCTTCTCCTCCGAAAGTGTCAGGCTGATTTTTAGCTCGACTATTCGAAGAATATGAGAGCTATACTACTCACCCTGGCGTCGGCGTCGGCGTCCACGTCACACTTTGGTTAAGGTTTTGCATGCAAGTTCTTAAATACTACATGTATTGCATTCTTTCTACAACCCTACCAAATCATCACACCAATGTAGATTATCAAGTTAGATAACTCTATCCTGCATTTTATGCAAGTTATGGCCCTTTTTTACTTAGAAATTCTGGTTAAAGTTTTGCGTGCAACTAAAGTAAGAGTCCATATCTCAGTATTTAATTGATGCATTGTATTGAATCTTTATACAGCACTACCCAACTATCACACCTATGTAGATTATCAAGTTAGATAAC
Source organism: Serripes groenlandicus (assembly GCA_031761405.1). Classification (NCBI taxonomy): domain Eukaryota; kingdom Metazoa; phylum Mollusca; class Bivalvia; order Cardiida; family Cardiidae; genus Serripes; species Serripes groenlandicus. Next base: position 13,418 of record JASEVX010000211.1, read on the forward strand.
TCTATCCTGCATTTTATGCAAGTTATGGCCCTTTTTTTACTTAGAAATTCTGGTTAAAGTTTTGCGTGCAACTAATTTAAGAGTCCATATCTCAGTATTTACTTGATGCATTGCATTGAAACTTTCTACAACCCTACCCAACTATCACACCTGTGTAGATTATCATCTAAGATAACTCTATCCTGGATTTTATGCAAGTTATGGCCCTTTTTTACTTAGAAATTCTGGTTAAAGTTTTGCGTGCAACTTAATTAAGAGTCCATACCTCAGTATATACATGATGCATTGCATTGAATCTTTATACAACCCTACCCAAGTATCACACCTATGTAGATTATCAAGTAAGATAACTCTATCCTGCATTTAAGGCAAGTTATGGCACTTTTTTTACTTAGAAATTCTGGTTAAAGTTTTGCGTGCAACTAAATTAAGAGTCCATATCTAAGTATTTACTTGATGCATTGCATTGAAACTTTCTACAACCCTACCCAACTATTACACTTATGTAGATTATCAAGTATGATAACTCTATTCTGCATTTTATGCGAGTTATGGCCCTTTTTTTACTTAGAAATACTGATTAAAGTTTTGCGTGCAACTAAATTAAAAGTCCAAGTCTCGGTATATACTTGATGCATTCCATTGAACCTTTATACAACCCTACCCAACTATCACACCTATGTAGAATATCAAGTTAGATAACTCTATCCTGCATTTTATGCAAGTTATGGCATTTTTTTAACTTAGAAATTCTGGTTAAAGTTTTGCGTGCAACTAAATTAAGAGTCCATATCTCAGTATTTACTTGATGCATTGCATTGAAACTTTCTACAACCCTACCCAACTATCACACCTGTGTAGATTATCAAGTATGATAACTCTATCCTGCATTTTATGCAAGTTATGGCCTTTTTGGACTTAGAAATTTAAGTTAAAGTTTTGCAACTACATTTATAGTGTAATCTCAGTAACAGCTTGAAAAATTGTATTGAAACTTTATACAACCTTTCCCAATTGCACAACTATAAACACAACCAATTAAGATAACTCTATCCTGTATATGGTTCAAATTGTTGCCCTTTTTTTACTTAGAAATTATGGTTAAAGGTTTGCATGCAACTACATTAGAGTCCATTATCTCAGTAACTTAAATAAGCGGTGGAATAGTCGAGCACGCTGTCCTCCGACAGCTCTTGTTAGCTTATGTCATGGCGAATTGTCCTTCGTGCGTGCGTGCGTGCGTAAACTTTTTCCTTTAAACGACTTCTTCTCACTAACCACTTGGCCAATTTGGTTGAAACTTCATAGGAAGCATCCTCTCAATGTCCTCTCTTAAATTCCTTCAATTTTTTTTGATCCATCCATAATTCATGGCAACCAAAAGAAAAAAATAGTGAAAACTTAAAAAATCTTCTTCTCTGAAAGTGTCAGGCCGATTTTCAAATAATTTTGTAGAAATGTTCCTTGGGTGACCCTTTATTAGATTCCTTCAAGAAATGTTGATTAGTCGAAAAACATGGTCGCCAGAGGGCGGGGCTATTTTGCCTTATATGACCATAGTGAAAACTTAAAAAATCTTCTTCTCCGAAAGTGTTAAGCCGATTTTCAAATAATTTTGTAGAAATGTTCACTGGGTGACCCTCTATCAGATTCCTTCAAGCCATGTTGATTGGTCGAAAAATATGGCCGCCAGAGGGCGGGGCTATTTTGCTTTATATGACCATAGTAAAAATTTAAAAAATCTTCTTCTCCGGAAGTGTTGAGCAGATTTTCAAATAATTTTGTAGAAATGTTCTTTGGGTGACCCTCTATCAGATTCCTTCAAGCCATGTTGATTGGTTCAAAAATATGGCCGCCATGGGGTGGGGCTATTTTGCCTTATATGGCTATTGTGAAAACTTAAAAAATCTTCTCCTCCGAAAGTGTCAGGCCGATTTTCAAATAATTTTGCAGAAACATTCCTTGGGTGACACTCTACAAGATTCCTTTAAGCCATGGTGGTTGGTAAAAAATATGGCCACTAGGGGGCAGGGCTGTTTGGAGATTTGATTTTTGCCTTATGGCCGTGGAGCAATACTGGCCCTCTTGGGCCTCTTGTTTCAAATAGTTTTGTAGAAATGTTCCTAGGGTGACCCTCTATCAGATTCCTTCAAGCCATGTTGATTGGTCTAAAAACATGGCCATCAGGGGGCAGGGCTGTTTGGAGATTCAATTTTTGCCTAATGGTCATGGAGCGATACTGGCCCTCTTGGGCCTCTTGTTCAGTCATATTACGGCGGCCAGTTCACCTACTCATATGTTTCCTGGTTTTTCCACAACATACTTTCCAAGCAACTGGCTGCTTTTCCACATAGACTGTTAGCCCATTGGTGAAAGACGAATGACACTTGTCACTGTGACTTTTTTCAAATGTCAGAAAGAATTTAGGCCAAGCCGGGGTTCAAACTCATAAACCCTAGATTTTCAGACCGCGTCGCTACCACCTGAGCTACCTTAAGATATTTTTTTTCAAACCATTCTGCATCACTTGACAAGATGACCATCGGAGCTAAAAGCAGTTCATTTTTAAGTGACACTTCATAAAACACAGTCAGAATGAAACAATAATTTCACACAATTGTTCCTGAAGCAGTTTGGCTTCTATTTTAGATTATCAGGTGTGTCATGTGAGCAATATAGGACCATTTTGGTCCTTTTGTTGTAGATATTTTGAACTTTGTTTAATTATCCTATAAGGTAAACAGTCCAAGGAATAACTAAACAATGTGGCAGCTTGAGTTTACTAACTCAGTATTGTAAACAATTTATGAGCTTGTCCATTGGAAAAGTGAGCATTTGAGCCGTCCCACGAAGAACCAACATTGTGGACTCTGCGTAAAGTATTGACCCGGATCAGCTTAAGCATGCTGCACAGGGCTTACCCAGATAGACACTTTTCACCTCCTGTGGATGTTCTGTTTTAGGAATCATTACTCTATACCTCTGGGTCGATACATAATGCAGAGGCCATAATTTTGTTTTTCTTGCGGGACAGCTTATTTGTGAACAATGTTATTTAGAATCAGCCTATCCATCTGCTCCATCTGGTAAGATTCTACACAAGTTGACAGAAGCTTCAAACAAGCTTTTGGTAATAATAAGATGAAAAATTTGATTAGGCTTTGTGAATGCAAACGCTGAAATGGATCTGCACTGTTCTTAAAAGTCAACTTGTACCTTTTTAGCTCACCTATGCACAAAGTGCAAGGTGAGCTTTTGTGATCGCTCACCGTCCGTCATCCGTCATCGTCGTTGTCGTCCGTCCGTTCACATTCGACCTGTCCTCCTAAACCAATTACCAAATTCAAAATAATTTTACCTGAATGTTCCTCTTTCAAACTTGTTCAAAGAATTCTATTCCATGCAGAACTTTGGCTGCCACGGCAACAAAAAAGGGGAAATTAACCAAAACTTAAAAAATCTTCTTGTCCAAAAGTACTTGCCCGATTTTAAAATTATTTTGCACAAATGTTCCTTAGGGTACCTTCTACCAAGATTGTTCAAATATTTCCGATCCGTTGAAAAACATGGCCGCCAGGGGACGGAGCCTATTTTCCTTATATGTGCATTGTTAAAACTTTAAAAATCTTCTTGTCCAAAAGTACTGGCCCGATTTGAAAATTATTTTGCACAAATGTTCCTTGGGCACCCTTTACCAAGATTGTTCAAATATTTCCAATCCGTTGAAAAACATGGCCGCCAGGGGGCGGAGCTTGTTTTCCTTATATGTGCATTGTTAAAACTTTAAAAATCTTCTTGTCCAAAAGTACTGGCCTGAAAATTATTTTGCACAAATGTTCCTTGGGCACCCTTTACCAAGATTGTTCAAATATTTCCGATCCATTTAAAAACATGGCCGCCAGAGGGCGGAGCCTATTTTCCTTATATGTGCATTGTTAAAACTTTAAAAATCTTCTTGTCCAAAAGTACTGGCCCGATTTGAAAATTATTTTGCACAAATGTTCCTTGGGCACCCTTTACCAAGATTGTTCAAATATTTCCAATCCGTTGAAAAACATGGCCGCCAGGGGGCGGAGCTTGTTTTCCTTATATGTGCATTGTTAAAACTTTAAAAATCTTCTTGTCCAAAAGTACTGGCCTGAAAATTATTTTGCACAAATGTTCCTTGGGCACCCTTTACCAAGATTGTTCAAATATTTCCGATCCGTTTAAAAACATGGCCGCCAGAGGGCGGAGCTTGTTTTCCTTATATGTGCATTGTTAAAACTTTAAAAATCTTCTTGTCCAAAAGTACTGGCCCGATTTGAAAATCATTTTGCACCAATGTTCCTTAGGGCACCCTTTGACAAGATTGTTCAAATATTTTCGATTCGTTGAAAAACATGGCCGCAAGGGGGCGGAGCTTGTTCATAGACTCATATAGGGAAAAACCTTTAAAAATTTTCTTGTCCAAAAGTACTGGCCCGATTTGAAAATTATTTTGCACAAATGTTCCTTAGGGCACCCTTTGTCAAGATTGTTCAAATATTTTCAATTCGTTGAAAAACATGGCCGCCAGGGGGCGGAGCTTGTTCATAGACTCATATAGGGAAAAACCTTTAAAAATCTTCTTGTCTAAGAGTAGAGGCCCCAGGCCTTTAATATTTGGTATGTAGCATCATCTAGTGGACCTCTACCAAGATTGTTCAAATTATAGCCCTAGGGTAAAAAATGTTCCCTCCCCTGGGGTCTATTGTTTTACATAGACTCATATAGAGAAAAATTTAAAAAAAATCTTTTCTGAAAGTAGAGGGTCCCGGCCTTTGATATTTGGTATGTAGCATTGTCTAGTGGACCTCTACCAAGATTGTTCAAATTATAGCCCTGGGGTAAAAATTACCCGTCCCTGGGGGTCACTTGTTTTACATAGACTCATAAAGAGAAAAAATTTAAAAAATCATCTTGTCTAAAAGTAGAAGGCCCAGGCCTTTGATATTTGGTATGTAGCATCATCTAGTGGACTCCTACCAATATTGTTCAAATTATAGCCCTTGGGTCAAAAATGGCCCCACCCGGGTCACTTGTTTTACATATACTCGCATAGGGAAAAACTTTAAAAATCTTGTCTGAAAGTTTAATATTTGAAATCTAACTTCATCTAGTGAACTTCTACCAAGATTGGTCAAATTATTATAGCCCTGGTGTCAAACATGGCTCCACCCTGGGGATCACTTGTTTTACATAGACTTGTTAAGGTAAACACTTTAAAAATATTCTTGTCCATTTGACATGAATTTTCTTCAGGTGCCCCTCTTCTAAGACTTCAAATTATTTTGATAGGATGATAAACATGGCCACCAGGGGGTGTTGCTTGTTTTCCGTATATATGTATAGACAAAGAACAATGAAAACTTTTTAAGTTTGATTAAATCAGGTGAGCGATATAGGACCATCATGGTCCTCTTGTCCTATGGAGATAGGCTTATATCATGTTCACATGTTCAGCCAGAGGATGAATAATCTGTAACCTTATTAGTGATGCTTTCAAAAAAATGATTTCAAGGTAGAGTTGGAGACATTGTGTATTTTCAACTTAAAACGTGGTAGAAAATGTTGAATTGAAAATATAAAACTGTTTGACTTTTTAGATCTCCTGAGCAGAATGCATAAGGCTGTCTATTAGAAATCTCTCATTGTCTCTCATGTGTCTGTTGTGTTTTTAAATCTTCTCCTCAAAACCTACTGGTCTGATTTCACCAACAAAGAAAAGCCATGCTAAAATTAGTATAGTAGAGCCAAAGCTTGCAGAACATAGTAAACATGCATTTTGGTGATAGAAGGTATCTGGACTTATTTCTAGATTGTCCGTCAAAAAACCATTGGCTGGTTAGGAAGATTGAAGGTAAAACAGTTCTTTATCTGCAAGTCTTCTTGATACACATCGCAGATTCACTCACACAAAAAATCTTCATCTACAAATCATTTTCCAAATTTAGAAAAATAAAAAGAAGAAGGAATATGAAATGCTTTATTTTAAGTCAAACAATGTTGAACAATGACACAATTGCGTATATATACCATCACTCATTTGATCAATTTAGGGCCATATTGTTTCACATTGTTATCAAAAGATGTCTACAATGTTATTTGTTTTGCAAAGTGTTAAAACTGACATAAATGATTCATCCAATTTTCCAAATTCATGTATAGCTTCAGATGTGTTTTAGGAAACAAAAACAAAATATATCTGATAAAATATTAACCCTTTCCAACATACAGATACTTTCAGATGCCTCTGCAGCATATGACTTTTGAAACAACTGACAAAAGGAGAAATTTCTCATTTTGCCGCAATGTTTTCAACTTTATTGAATAATTGCTGTTTCATAGTATTTCCATATTTTTTACTCAATGTTTTCAAAGTGTCTGCTGAAGTTTTGTTGTATATGGACAAGGGTTTGATATAAATCATGTTTATATCTATCATAAATATTTATTTGTAAACAAAGGAATCAGCTTGTGATGTGTGTATACAAGTATTACTTGTCCACATTGAACTGTCACTGTTGTGATTATATAACCGTATAATTACTATTGCTCATCCAAATTGACCTTTTTAATGTGACTTTACCACTTTTACATTGATTGCGAAACAAGCTTTCAGCTTATATTAATCAATCTCGATGTCTGCTTTTTGAGACCTGACCAGTTCTTGCAATGGTATAAACATAACATAACATGTTACATTTAGTGCAAATTTATATTTGTTAACCCTTTCCCACAAGCAGACGCTTTTTGATGACTCTGTCGCCAACTCTGAGCAATTTCTCAATTTGCCACAATGTTTTCAACTCGATTCAATATTTATGACTTCGTGTTAACCCTTTCCCTCATACGACAATTCTGCAGCAGACGACTTTGAACAGAAAATCTCTATAATTCAATGGATAACCTATGACAAAAAGTGGAAAACATCGTATCAAAAGGAGAAATTGCTTGTTTTGAGCAATTTCTTCTTTTGTCAATATGTCTTCAAAAAGCTGTCTGCTGCAGAGGCGTCAGAAATCGTCTATATGAGGGAAAGTGTTAAGAGAGTTTTAAAGTTTTCTTAGTTGTCTGCTGTCATTGTGTTGTATGTGGGAAAGTGTTAAAGACTGCTTATTTGCAAAATTGGCAGAAGCATAAATCAGATAATTATGAGCAATGCTCAAATCTAAGCTTAATTATAAAACATCTGCCATGGTATCCATGCTAAACAATCCAGATGAATATTGTTTTTCAGAAGTTTCTAGATACCTTCTATATGTAGATACCTAGGTTGATCTGGTTCTACACATGTTGCCAGTCTGTATGTCAACAATTACTTTGAATATAAACTCCTACTAAACCACTGGGCCAATTTTAATGAAACTTCATAGGAATGTTCCTTAGGTAAACACTTTTAGAATTGCTGAAAGAATTGAATTCCATACAGAATTTGGGTTGCCATAGCAAAAGAAAGGAAAACCTTTAAATCTTTAAAACATATCTCCCCCTAAATCAATGGGCAATTTCGACCAAACTTCCCAATAATGTTCCTTAGGAAAAGCCCTTTCAGAACTGCTAAAATAATTGAATTCCATGCAAAAGTCTGGTTGCCAATGCAATGCATAAATGGAATAACTTAATAAATAAAACAAAATGCTGAAAGTATTTTTTGACTGCAAAAAACATGGTCACCAGAGGACAGATTGTTTTCTTGTATGTATAATCATAAAAACTAAAAGTTATTGCCTGATCTGATTTTTTTTTACTGACCCTCTATATATATCAAGATTGTTCAAATCATCTCAATTTGTTGAAAAAAATGGCTTCCTAATGGTGGCTTGTATTTTCATTGAATGTATTTAGTAAAGCACAAATGTTCCTTGGGCAAATCCTCTTCCAAAATTGTTCAAATTATTTTGGCCTGCAAGGGGAATGGAGCTCAATTTACTTATTTAAATATGTATAATTTAATTTTTAAAAATCTTCTTCCAAACGTACCAGCGTCGTTTGCCTTCCCACAAAGGGCTTATAATTAAGTAAATGCTGTACGGTAACTTGTTTCCTCGAAAGATTGCTATGTTTAACCCTTTCTCTCATACGACAATTCTGCAGCAGACGACTTTGAAAATATTTTGTCAAAAAACAGAAAATCTCTATAATTGAATGGATAAACTATAACTAAAAGTGGAAAACATTGTGTCAAAAGGAGAAATTGCTCGTTTTGAGCAATTTCTTCTTTTGTCACTATGTTTTTAAAAAGCCGTCTGCTGCAGAGGTGTCAGAAAGCGTCTATATGAGCGAAAGGGTTAAAACTGGTGCCAGAAACAATTAATCAATCAAGAAAATTATTTTGATCCATTAGAAATTTTGTTAATGTTGTGACCTACTTTGGAAAAATATTTATTGTTTCTATTTGTCGCCGCCAGATGACATTTATGTTTTCTCAAAAACATTTTGATTAATGCTATCCCTGTATGTAGGTCATGTTTTCTGTATTTTCAGTCAACCGGATGCATTAAAACAGTTGATAGCCCTGTATGTTGGTCGCTGTTACATATGCTGGAAGCTTCCTGAGGTGATGGAGTGGCTCGAGCGCAACGTTAAACTAGTCATAGAGAAAGTAGACAATAACGATCCGCTCATTGAAACCTATAGTAAAAGGTTAGAAATTGTTGATGTTTACTATTTTTAGCTCCACTGGCTGAAAGCCAGTCGAGCTTATGTCATGGCGAATTGTCCGTCGTGCGTGCGTGCGTGCGTGCGTGCGTGCGTGCGTAAACTTTTTCCTTTAAACGACTTCTTCTCACTTAGCACTTGGCCAATTTGGTTGAAACTTCATAGGAAGCATCCTCTCAATGTCCTCTCTTAAATTCCTTCAATTTTTTTGATTTTTGCCTTATGGCCGTGGAGCGATACTGGGTCTCTTGGGCCTCTTGTTTAACAATAAAGGATTTATACCAGTACACGTTTTATGCTTGAGTAACCTTAGTTGTTTAGTAGGGGTCTTTCTTGTGCATGAAAACTGGCAGTCAAAAAGGGTCTTAACCATTTGAAAATTCTTCTTTTCTTTTTTTCAATAATTATTATGTTTATTTATGGAGATTATCCATGTTTATGTCTAGATGTTTTCAAAGTTGTCTGCTGCAGGTTTGCTGTGTGTGGAAAAGGGTTAATCGTTTTTCTGATATATTTTGCAGATTAAATAAGAATTTAGAGCTGTGTGCAAAATGTGGAAGACTCTGAAAAGTCTATGAAGAGGCTGACTCATCTAAGTCATTGTTGTTTCCAAAGCTGGTTCAATCCTATTGATCATGTCCCAACTGTATATTTTCCGGGAACTTTTAACAGAAAATACACAAAAAATACAGGGAAAACCATGACAAAAAAATCAAGGAATTTAATGTCAATATATATGCGGAAATGCTGGAATTGGTCCGAATACTCCGGGGTGTCCAAGCGAAAACATATCAGGGTGTCCTTTTAAATGTACTGGGGTGTCCATGGAAGTATCTCTGGAAAGTTGTCCGAATATTCTGGGGATTTTCCCTGGATTTTTTTGATTTTCTGTTAAGTGTCCCCGGAAAATGTACAGCCGGGGAACTGTCCTTGATCCGGGCATATTTCCTAGTCTTGTACTTTAATTTCACTCATGGTGTATTGTCCTTGTTCTGGATATATTTCCTAGTCTTGTTCTTTAATTTCACTCATGGTGGATTGCCCTTGATCTAGGCATATTTCCGAGTCTTGTACTTTAATTCCACTCATGGTGTTTTGCCCTTGCTCTGGGCATATTTTCTAGTCTTGTACTTTAATTTCATTTGTGGTGTATTACCCTTGATCTGGGCATATTTCCTAGTCTTGTTCTTTAATTTCACTCATGCTGGATTGCCCTTGATCTAGGCATATTTCCTAGCCTTGTACTTTAATTTCACTCATAGTGCATTGCCATTGATCTAGGCATATTTCCTAGTCTTGTACTTTAATTTCACTCATGGTGGATTGCCCTTGATCTAGGCATATTTCCTAGTCTTGTACTTTAATTTCACTCATGGTGGATTGCCCTTGATCTAGGCATATTACCTAGTCTTGTACTTTAATTTCACTCATGGTGTATTGCCCTTGATCTAGGCATATTTCCTAGTCTTGTACTTTAATTTCACTCATGCTGGATTGCCCTTGATCTTGGCATATTTCCTAGTATTATACTGTTTCTTCACTCATGGTGGATTGCCCTTGATCTAGGCATATTTCCTAGTCTTGTACTTTAATTTCACTCATGGTGGATTGCCCTTGATCTTGGCATATTTCCTAGTCTTGTACTATTTTTTCACTCATGGTGTATTGCCCTTTATCTAGGCATATTTCCTAGTCTTGTACTTTAATTCCACTCATGGTGGATTGCCCTTGATCTAGGCATATTTCCTAGCCTTGTACTTTAATTTCACTCATAGTGCATTGCCATTGATCTAGGCATATTTCCTAGTCTTGTACTTTAATTTCACTGATGGTGGATTGCCCTTGATCTAGGCATATTACCTAGTCTTGTACTTTAATTTCACTCATGGTGTATTGCCCTTGATCTAGGCATATTTCCTAGTCTTGTACTTTAATTTCACTCATGCTGGATTGCCCTTGATCTTGGCATATTTCCTAGTCTTATACTGTTTCTTCACTCATGGTGGATTGCCCTTGATCTAGGCATATTTCCTAGTCTTGTACTTTAATTTCACTCATGGTGGATTGCCCTTGATCTTGGCATATTTCCTAGTCTTGTACTATTTCTTCACTCATGGTGTATTGCCCTTTATCTAGGCATATTTCCTAGTCTTGTACTTTAATTCCACTCATGGTGGATTGCCCTTGATCTAGGCATATTTCCTAGCCTTGTACTTTAATTTCACTCATAGTGCATTGCCATTGATCTAGGCATATTTCCTAGTCTTGTACTTTAATTTCACTCATGGTGGATTGCCCTTGATCTAGGCATATTTCCTAGTCTTGTACTTTAATTTCACTCATGGTGGATTGCCCTTGATCTAGGCATATTACCTAGTCTTGTACTTAAATTTCACTCATGGTGGATTGTCCTTGATCTAGGCATATTACCTAGTCTTGTACTTTAATTTCACTCATGGTCTCATGGTGTATTGCCCTTGATCTAGGCATATTTCCTAGTCTTGTACTTTAATTTCACTCATGCTGGATTGCCCTTGATCTTGGCATATTTCCTAGTCTTATACTGTTTCTTCACTCATGGTGGATTGCCCTTGATCTAGGCATATTTCCTAGTCTTGTACTTTAATTTCACTCATGGTGGATTGCCCTTGATTTTGGCATATTTCCTAGTCTTGTACTATTTCTTCACTCATGGTGTATTGCCCTTTATCTAGGCATATTTCCTAGTATTGTACTTTAATTTCACCCATGGTGTATTGCCCTTGATCTAGGCATATTTCCTAGCCTTGAACTTTAATTTCACTCATGGTGTATTGCCCTTGATCTGGGCATATTTCCTAGTCTTGTACTTTAATTTCTCTCTTGGTGTATTGTCCTTGATCATGTCAGATTTCCTAGTCTTGTACTTTAATTCCACTCATGGTGTATTGTCCTTGATCTAGGCATATTTCCTAGTTTTGTACTTTAATTTCACTCATGGTGTATTGCCCTTGATCTAGGTATATTTCCTAGTCTTGTACACTAATTTATTTTGTGGTGTATTGCCCTTGATCTAGGTATATTTCCTAATCTTGTACACTAATTTAATTTGTGGTGTATTGCCCTTGATCTAGGTATATTTCCTAGTCTTGTACACTAATTTCATTGGTGGTGTATTGCCCTTGATCTAGGCATATTTCCTAGTCTTGTACTTTAATTTCACTCATAGTGCATTGCCATTGATCTAGGCATATTTCCAAGTCCTGTACTTTAATTTCACTCATAGTGGATTGCCCTTGATCTAGGCATATTTCCTAGTCTTGTACTTTAATTCCACTCATGGTGTATTGCCCTTGATCTAGGCATATTTCCTAGTCTTGTACTTTAATTTCATTGGTTGTGTATTGCCCTTGATCTAGGCATACTTCCTAGTCTTGTACTTTAATTTCATTGGTGGTGTATTGCCCTTGATCTAGGCATATTTCCTAGTATTGTACTTTAATTTCACTCATGGTGACACCGTGTATTGCCCTTTATCTAGGCATATTTCCTAGTCTTGTACTTTAATTCCACTCATGGTGGATTGCCCTTGATCTAGGCATATTTCCTAGTCTTGTACTTTAATTTCATTGGTGGTGTATTGCCCTTGATCTAGGCATATTTCCTAGTCTTGTATTGGTTAATCATCCGGGGATCATAAACAAGTGTACAGTTTTTGTGAGTGAAGTGCCAATTAATCAAAACTTTACTGTTACAATGGCTAATAGACTTTTTGACAATGCTGGAATAGTGTATAGTATAATATGTTTATTTCAGACGGAAAGATCGATACAAAGGAACTCCAAGGAATATATATCGCCATATCCTCGTGTCAGAAATATCCACAGCAACAGCTACTATACCTCAGGTAATGTGAAATTTTACGATTTAACGCCTTTGCAGAAGACAGTGTTTAAAAACATTGTAGCAGAGAAGAAATTGCTCAATTCAACAATTACACTTTCATTCGTTTGTTTCTATATGGATTTTGCCATGGTTTTGCCTAACTGTTCACAAAGTCATCTGTCATTTGCCTTGATTTGTCGTATTTGAGAATGTGTTAACCCTTTACCTCATACGACAATTCTGCAGCAGACGCCTTTGAACATATTTTGTCAAATAATGGAAAATCTCTATAACTGATTGGATAACCTATGACTAAAAGTGGAAAACATTGTGACAAAAGGAGAAATTGCACGTTTTGTGCAATTTCTTCTTTTGTTACTATGTTTTCAAAAAGCTGTCTGCTGCAGAGGCGTCCGAAAGCGTTTATATGAGGGAAAGGGTTAAGAAGAGTTTTAAACCTGTATTTATATTATGTGGGAGTGTCTTGGGTGTAGGGATATAAAGATAGTATAAAAAAGCCATTTGTTAAAATTAATTGTATAATAAGATACACTTGTAAACATTTTTATACACCCATATCAATACAGGCCCTATTATGGGAACACCTGCAGCCATTTTGCTGTCAGCTCTCTAAGTCAAACAGTTTTCATCTGATCTTCACCAAACTTGTTTGACATGTTTGTGGGTATAATGTCGGGGCCATGCGCAATAACCAGCCAAATCGCAAAAGAAACTTTTGGATTATGGCCTTTGAATTATCAAATTGACCTTGTTTGCTCTTTAATTTGAACAGTTTTTATACAACCGTTTCTTAAAAACGGTACGGATTATTGTATGGTCATGTCCCTCCGTCCCTCCGTCCGTCCGTTCGGGTTTTCCGCACTTTTTTTTTACATACTTTGAGCTATTGAGCTGAAATTTTGTTTAAGGCTTTGTAGTGATGTGTCACAGATCAAGTTCATATTTCCTGGGATTTCGTCAATTTTGAATGAGTTATGCCCCTTTTTGGACTTAGAATATTTGTTTTCCGCACTTTTTTTCTACATGCTTTGATGTATTGAGCTGAAATTATGTATATGGCTTTGTAATCAAGTGTCACAGATCAAGTTCACATTACCTCGAATTTCAAACAATATATCAAAACAAAGAGGAAACTTACAAAGAAGTTCCTGACGGGCGTATTATGTACCGTTTGCGGTAATCTTGTTATCCAATGTATATCAAACATGCTCTGATTGTTAATGGGCATAAAATCTTGGTTGCGATAAAATACGGGCCGCATTTTTTGAGATGAGTTATTTCTCCCCAGTGGGCATATTTTATGACAGCTGGCTCTGTTAACCATAAACATTGATTAATTTAAATGTCATTGAGCAAAATGTAGATTTTATTGCAGTGAAATTGACTATACACTATTGGTCTCTCTATTGACAGGATATAGCCAGTACTGTCATGAGCTTCGATCCTCTTCCACCTTTAGATTCCGTTGAACGATACACTCGACCTTCAAGGTTTGTATTTCTTTTCTACCATGCCCACTGTATAAGTGAGTTTTCTGTTCGTTGAAACTTTTGGGAATTCTAGACATTTTTAAAGTATTTTTAATTATTAGACAATTGTCGATTTATAACAAAGCGAAATCTAAAAAATAAAAAATCTGCTGTGAAACTGCTGGTCCGATATTCTGCAAAAGTACTCAGGCATGTAAAATTATTGTGATTTATTTCAGGCCTAACAGAGCTCAAACAGAGCAAGGTGGTGCTCTCACATCATTTTTGAGATCTCTGCTGCCAAATTACAATCCTAATGTAAGTATGATATTGTTGTTTGATCAATGATCACGGGTACCATGTTGGTTTTGACCAGTTTTATATCGACTGTGATAGTATATATGTTAATGCTTTCCTACATGCAAAAAATCTGCAGCAATTTTTCCTTTTGCCGCAATGTTTTCAAAGTTTTCAAAAATCTTCTGCAAGAGGGAAAGCATTAATAAGCTTTACATTTATTTAATATGTATTTCATGTGCTAAAATCCAAATTTGAGCCTTATATCCTATGGTTTGGGTACTCAAAGAATGTGTCAAATGCACTATTGGTACTTTCATTTTTAGAGATATTAAAGTTATGCAGATTTGCTCTGTGTGGAAAAGGAGGAAGGGGGCTAAGAGTGATTTTGATAATGTCCGTATTTTGTAGGAACCAGCACCCCCAGGAGCCCAAGGTGGTGGTGAGGGACTTAGGCTGAGGGAGGGGGCCGGGGCGCTGATGGATGCTATGAGAGAGATGTTAAACAACGTTCAAATGGTGGATCACCCCGTTGATGGTGATCAAGGAGATGATGACATGCATTTAGAAGAATGGGACTAGATTTCTAGTCATGTGATCTGGTTAACCCTTTCCCTCATATAGACGCTTTCTGACGCCTCTGCAGCAGATGGCTTTTTTAAAACATAGTGACAAAAGAAGAAATTGCACAAAACGTGCAATTTCTACCTTTTGCCACAATGTTTTCCACTTTTTGTCATAGGTTATCCATTCAATTATGGAGATTTTCTATGTTTTGATAAAATACGTTCAAAGTCGTCTGCTGCAGAATTGTCTTATGAGGGAAAGGGTTATGTGAATATTTTGGACACTACCAAATTGAAAGAATATATATGCAGGTGATCCAATTTTTCCTTTTTCTAAATGTTTTTCAAAAATGTGTCTGCTTTGATATAAGCGAAGTCGTCTGGTTCTGGGTAAGAGTTATCCCTTACCTACATATAGACACTTTCTGACGCCTCTGCAGTGTACAATTTAAAAAAACATTGGGGTAAAAGTAGAAATTGCTCATAATGAGCAATTTCTTCTTTTGCCACAAGGTTTTTAGCTCACCTATGCACGAAGTGCAAGGTGAGCTATTGTGATCACAGTTTGTCCATCGTCGGTCCGTCGTGTTGTCCGTCATGCGTCGTCAACATTTGAGCTTGTTAACACTCTACAGGCTACATTTTGCGTCTAATCTTCATGAAAGTTCATCATAACATTCATCTCCATCAAACCTTGGACAAGTTCGAAACTGGGCCATATGAGGTCAAAAACTAGGTCACTAGGTCAAATTGAAGGGAAATCTTGTTAATACTCTGGAGGCCACATTTTCAACTTGAGCATGTTGACACTTTATCAGAATGTTTGTCTTGATGATATGTAGGTCAAGTTCGAACATGGGTCATGTCGGATCAAAAAGTAGGTCACTAGGTCAAATTGAAGGAAAATCTTGTTAACACTCCAGAGGCCGCAATGTTTGCTTCAGCAGTTTCAAATTTTGTCAGAATGTTTGTCTTAAAAATATCTAAGTCAAGTTAGAATATGATTCACATTGGGTCATTAACTAGGTCTATAGGCCGAATTGAAGAGAAATCTTGTTAACACTCAAGAGGCTGCAATGTTTGCCTCAGCAGTTTGAAATTTTGTCAGAATGTTTGTCTTAAAATTATCTAGGTCAAGTTCGAATAGGGGTCATATTGGGTCAGAAACTAGGTGAATAGGCCAAATTGAACGGAAATCTTGTTAACACTGTAGAAGCTGCATTTTTTGCTTCAGCAGCTTGAAATTTTGTCAGAATGTTTGTCTGAATTATATCAAGGTCAAGGTCGAATATGGGTCATATTGGGTCAGAAACAAGGTAAATAAAGGAAAATATTGTTCAAACTCCGGAGGCCGCATTTTTACTTCGAGCAAGTTAAAAAATTGTCAGAATGTTGTCTTGATGATATCTAGTCCATGTTGGAATATGGGTCATATCAGGACAAAAATATAGATCACTAGGCCAAATGAAGGAAAATCTTTTTAACACTGGAGGTTGCATTCAAATTAATTGTCTTGATGTATTTTGCATTGCAGTACATTGTATAATTACGGTGAGCGATCCAGGGCCATCATGGCCCTCTTGTTTAGACTCTTTACTAATTATGTTTTCAGTAGAAAGTTGGAGATTGTCCATACTTTTAGGGAAATATTTTGAAAGTCGTCTGCTGCACATTTGTTTTATGTACGGAAAAGGGTTGATACAGGTATTTTTTACAGAGTAGGGTAAATAGAGTTTTGGAGAATGTTTGTTTTTTGAAGATATTGTTGCATGGATGTTATATGATAATTATAGTTTTACGTTAGTGTGCATTGACAGTGGGAATAAAGAAAAAACATATCAAAACTTGAATATTGTCTTGTGTTTGATCAACCCTTTCCACAATACAGCCGCCTTGTGATGCATCTGTATGAATATCATAAACAGTAATGTGATAAAAATAAAAGGGTGCTCCGAAATATTGTTTCGAGAAAACGAGAGAAATTATATATTGTAAGCTTTCTCTTCAATTTCTTTCCCTCATATAGACGCTTTCTGACGCCTCTGCAGCAGACGGCTTTTTGAAAACATATATAGTGACAAAAGAAGAAATTGCACAAAACGTGCAATTTCTCCTTTTGCCACAATGTTTTCCACTTTTTGTCGTAGGTTATCCATTCAATTATAGAGATTTTCCATTTTTTGACAAATTATGTTCAAAGTCGTCTGCTGCAGAATTGTCGTATGAGGGAAAGGGTTAAACATGATAGTAATGACTTCTCTCCTTGGTGCTCATGATGGCGGGAATAGTATTACGACTGACGTACCGGTGTCAGGATGAGTTACACAGGTAACGTCGTGTTATGTTATTTAAGAAATAAACTATCAACAACCGTGGGTTATTAGCGATTCTAACACTATTGACAATTTCTCTTCTATAAACAAAGAAGGATTTGAGCGTGATCTAAATGCAGTATATCACTAAATCACACACGGAACTATTTTTGGCTGTTGAAATTCCCTCCCGAGTATTTTTCATACAACGTTTCTCAGAGCGCATGCGTTACTACGTTGGGCTTGACATTTTATGAATAAAGTCACGGGCTTTTGCTGTAAATGCCGTTTGGAAATTTGAATTGTAACGGTGACGTTACTGTTTTAAATGACGTCATTCACATGCTTTACGAATATTTTTGACGCGCTCGAAAACGTTGTGTTAGAATGGGACAGTAACAAATTGCCCATGATGGGTTTAAGAACAATTGAAAAAGGTATAATATAAATAAAATGTTCATAGACTGTTAATAAAACTGATTTCAAAATGTTTTGTTAGTTGAAAAAATCGAATATTTCCAAAACAAATACAATGGGGAGTAAAGATAGGATAGCCTACACGTAATTTTATCAAGGAAAACAACGTCATGTCGAAACCTAGTTCCCCCTTAATTATGTCTCCCCCTGTATACAGGGGAGATATATTGTTTTTGTCCTTGATGTCTGTCTGTCTGTCTGTCTGTCTGTCTGTCTGTTCGTCCCCAAAATCTTGTCCGATCCATATCTCCCAGACGGCTTGAAGGATTTTCATGAAACTTGGGTCACATGTTCACCTCATCAAGGCGACGTGCAAAACCCGCGTCTCGACAATATAGGGTCAAGGTCAAGGTCACGCTTGAAGGTCAAAGGTTTGAGGCTTTATTTCGTGTCCGCTCCATATCTCCCAGACGGCTTGAAGGATTTTCATGAAACTTGGGTCACATGTTCACCTCATCAAGGCGACGTGCAGAACCCGCGTCTCGACAATATAGGGTCAATGTCAAGGTCACGCTTGAAGGTCAAAGGTTTGAGGCTTTATTTCGTGTCCGCTCCATATCTCCCAGACGGCTTGAAGGATTTTCATGAAACTTGGGTCACATGTTCACCTCATCAAGGTGACGTGCAGAACTTGCGTCTCGACAATATAGGGTCAATGTCAAGGTCACGCTTGAAGGTCAAAGGTTTGAGGCTTTATTTTGTGTCCGCTCCATATCTCCCAGACGGCTTGAAGGATTTTAATGAAACTTTGGTCACATGTTTACCTCATCAAGGCGACGTGCAGAACCCGTGTCTCGACAATATAGGGTCAAGGTCAAGGTCACGCTTGAAGGTCAAAGGTTTGAGGCTTTATTTCGTGTCCGCTCCATATCTCCAAGACGGCTTGAAAGATTTTCATGAAACTTGGGTCACATGTTCACCTCATCAAGGCGACGTGCATAACCCGCGTCTCGACCATACCGGGTCAAGGTCAAGGTCACGTTTGAAGGTCAAAGGTTTGAGGCTTTATTTTGTGTCAACTCCATATCTCCAAGACGGTTTGAAGTATTTTCATGAAACTTGGGTCAGATGTTCACCTCATCAAGGCGACGTGCAGAACCCGCGTCTCGACCATACTGGGTCAAGGTCATGCTTGAAGGTCAAATGTTTGAGGCTTTATTTTGTGTCCACTCCATATCTCCTTAAAGGATTTTCATGATACGTGGGTCACATGTTCACCTCATCAAGGCGACGTGCAGAACCCGCGTCTCGACCATACCGGTTCAAGGTCAAGGTCACGCTTGAAGGTCAAAGGTTTTAGGCTTTATTTCATGTCCACTCAATATCTCCAAGACGGCTTGAAGGATTTTCATGAAACTTGGGTCAGATGTTCACCTCGTCAAGGCGATGTGCAGAACCCGCGTCTCGACCATACTGGGTCAAGGTCAAGGTCACGCTTGAAGGTCAAATGTTTGAGGCTTTATTTTGTGTCCGCTCCATATCTCCTTAAAGGATTTTCATGAAACTTGGGTCACATGTTCACCTCATCAAGGCGACGTGCAGAACCCGCGTCTCCACCATACAGGTTAAAGGTCAAGGTCACGCTTGAAGGTCAAAGGTTTTAGGCTTTATTTCGTGTCCAGTCAATATCTCCATGACGGCTTGAAGGATTTTCATGAAAATTTGGTCACATGTTCAATACTCAGTACGCTATCAACAACAACAACGGAGGGGGGAAGGAGGGGGGGGGGGGGGGTAAGTGGGGGGGGGGGGGGGGGGGGGGGGGGGGGGGGGGGGGGTATGGGTGGGGGTGGGGGGGGAGGGTGGGGGGGGGGGGGGGGAGGGGTGGGGTGGGGGGGGGATTGTAGGGGAGGGGGGGGGGGAGAGGGGGGGGGTGGGGGGGGTCAAGGTCACGCTTGAAGCTCAAAGGTTTTAGGCTTTATTTCCTGTCCACTCAATATCTCCAAGACGGCTTGAAGGATTTTCATGAAACTTGGGTCACATGTTCACCTCACCAAGGCGACGTGCACAACTTGCGTCTCGACAATATAGGTTCAAGACAAAACATTAGTAATTAAAAATTGAGTACTGTCCAACTTGGTCAAATTTTTGTTTGTCTGCTTTATAGGTTGGAATGTTTTGAGAGATTTTGACAGATATTTGAGGGGGAGACATATGTTTTTGTCAAAACAATTCTAGTTTGTATCCTTTATGTTATAAACAAGTGCTAGAATTGAAATAGATCTCATTTTGAGTGATATACCGGCTCTTATATCACGATGTGTCGTTCAGGTACACATGTGTATAAATTAATCACTCAGGCCATTCGGCCTTCGTGATTAATTACTACACACCTGAACTCCCAATCGTGATATACGAGCCTGTATATCACTCAAAATGAGATCTATTTCCTAAATAACCAATGGTTTGGAGTTCTGATGCGCAGGAATTAACCACGAAGGCCTACGGCCTGAGTGGTTAATAACAACGCATCAGAACGACAAACCATTGGTTATTCGCCAATAAACCAAGGTTTTTGATAGTTTCATTTCGATTCTAACATGACCCGACACCTTAACAAAGGGAAATAACTGCACTATTTAGCAAACCAGTTTACCCACCAGTTTGCTGTTCCATCAATTGTGACTACCCACTGCATTATACGCATAACTGCAGAAAAAAACGACAAAGAGGGGTAGACTCAGCAACAAGACAATGTAATTTTATTTAATTAATTATTTAGTTTTCATTGTACTACACAAGTTAACAATATGTATAGAATGAGTGTAGTGGAGCAAAATTATTCTATTCTGTTCTACGGAACGAATGTCTACAGGGCTATTGTGTCGCAATGTGTCCGAAAATTCAGCGATTTGAGGACAAAGAAATTCCGCTGAAATTCCCCCACACTTATAGAACTCAATGTGATCTAGGTCTGGGCGTGTTCGTTATATCTGGGAAAAATCTAGTTTCAGAGATTTTTTAGGTTAAAACCTGAAAAATCGACATTTTCACAACATATTTCTGTAGATCTCGCACCAGCAAATAACGGAATCAGCTAGAAACCTGAAATTCAACCTAAAACTTGTCCGAGATCCAGTGCAAACAACGCAATCGGAACACCTCGACTATTATCCTAATAGACGAGAAGTATGACGGAATTAGTCGAGGATGTCCGATTGCGTATACCATAACATACGAAGTGTTCCGATTGTTCACAAAAATGTTACGATTGCGCACAAAAAAGTTCTTATAACGATTCGCCGGAAAGGGGAAAATAACTACATGATATTTTCGTATATTCATCCACTGTCTCCGAGGCCTAATCCCGAGAAGTATGACGGAATTAGTCGAGGATGTCCGATTGCAAACAACGGTGTGTTTAGATTTCTCATACATTTAGTTTGGATTCTTGGAGAAAGCTTTTAATAGGGGTTCTTAACTTAATTTTTTTCTGTGGGCGTGACTAGGAAAGTGACGTCACGTGAGCGGTTTGACGTCATAACGTTACAGTGGTGCAGAGGTAGAGCGTCGGCCTCTCGTATCAAAGGTCCCTGGTTCGCGTCCCGTGATGAGCGGGTCCTGTCTGAGATTTTTTCACACAAAATGGCACGAGTACTGGTTAAGTCTCCAGGAAGCAGACATCGAGCATGATTAATCCAAGCTGAAAGCTTGTTTCGCAATCGATGTAAAATAAATAAAAATAAAATAAATAAAATATCGAGTCAGCCATTGCAGACGACGTAGTATACACATGTATGTTTCTTTACATCACGTGACGCTGAATGACCGGCTTATACGCGGGGGGATAACTGGAATAGCCAATGTGAAAAGTAGTGCATTTCCATTGGTTATTGACGAATAATCAACGGTTATTTTCTTCGCTCTCTATAGGCAAGGAAAACAACGTCATGTCGACCACAAGCTTTTAGCTTCTATATGCCTATTTGATAGTGCACACTATATCACGTACAAGCGTCCGACATGTGCAGATGATTTCAAGAGACCCGAGTTAAATACAAGGGAGTCGGGGTTGCGATACCATGGTTCTTTCCGAAAAGACCAAATGGTTCTAAAAACGAGCTGTTTATAGCACCGATGCTATTTACCTGGAAAGGTTCAGGGCGTGATCTCTAATTGAGTGAGAGACACTTAAATACACCTCTTAAACTTCAAGAACCCGGACCGGGGATTTGAACCCCGGCATACGGTTGGTTGTAAACGACGTAAAACGCCATTCCATTAAACCTCTCGATCCACATCCTTTTATGTACATGATGCTGTATATTGGATATATGTGATGCACGAAAATACATTAAATGTTTCATTGGTTTTGACCAAGGCCTATCAATTAAATGTATTGGTGGTATCGGGTCAAAAAGGCCAATAACCTAAAATGAAAAGGTCAAAAAGGCCCAATTTTACAATAAAAGATGATGTTTGTGTCATAGAAAAAGATATATTTTTGTTTTAATATTTATAACATTTTGGTAAAAAAAAGGCCCACTTTTACCATACAAAATTATGTTTGTGTTGTAGAAAAACTATAACTAATTATATAATTTTAATTATTTATATAGACTTAAATTAAATAATACTAGATGTCTCATTTATGTGTTACTTTTCTTCGTTGAATCTGGGACCACAAATATGTATTAGTGGTGTAACGAATATGCAAATTAACATCACCGTTTCGGGGTGATGGGGTTTAGGGTTAGAAATATAAGACAAGTGGACCCCTTCAGGGTTGAGTATACTTTTCGCTGAAGGGATCTTCTGCGTCTTTAGCCCTGCACGTTACATTGGTGACAGCGGTGGGATGAAGACAACTGCCATATCGGAGTTGCCTTACCCATGGGTTTCCCAGGCCAAGACTCGGGACGAGTCTTCTCGGAGTGGGAAGTATTGTAACGAATATGCAAATTAACATCACCGTTTCGGGGTGATGGGGTTTAGGGTTAGATATATAAGACAAGTGGACCCCTTCAGGGTTGAGTATACTTTTCGCTGAAGGGATCTTCTGCGTCTTTAGCCCTGCACGTTACAGTGGTATAGTGGTCCCAGGTTGAATTAAAAATAAAATTTCATTTTTATATTAATATTTTAAATCAATAAACATTATATAATGCATGAAAAACTGTCCTATACTTTTATCAAGTCCTTTCACATTTCGTTTACATGCGAAATTCTACTCAAATATTAAAGAGAACGGACACAATGAATCTCTTTATGAAAGTAAAAAACGATTATAATCTAATACATGTACACACATTATATAAGAGCTGTATCTTAATATTACCTACCATTTAAAGTCGTTTCTTTCATATTATAGTTATACATGTTAAAAAAACAAAACTAAAATATGAAATTGAATACTGGTTTTATAAAGTGGGCTTTTTTTACCCGTTCCTTTTAGGTTTTTGGCCTTTTTGGTAATAGGCCTTTTTAGTTTTGGTCCTTTTTTACCCAGATTCGTATTGGTAAACCCTGCTTGTACATTACACTAAACTCTACATGACAACTCTGTACATGTACACATTAAATAAATTATTATATAAAACAAATATGTGCTCGCCAAATGGCTTTGTGCCGAAAGGCGAGGGTAAACAAACCCAGATACTGAATGAATTAAAACAAATAAATAAAATCAATCTTTGGTTCTTACAATATTTAATTGTTTCTTAATTGGTAAACATTAATATTTATTTGCAGCTTTCAACAGGTTGATGGTACTCATCTTGGGAAGTCTGTGGGATAACTTCGTCAAACTGCGATCGCGTGATATTTTAGCGTCGACAGTCATGATTGGTGTTCTGTAAAAATCAAACAAACCCTGCGCCAGTTACACACACACACACACACACACACATATATAACTTTGGTCATTTTCTACATACAACAAAACTGCTGCAAAAAGTTTTGCAAACACCTGAGCAAAATATGGAAACCAGTTCATTCTTATGGTCAATTTTAATTTTGACACAATATTTTAAAGATGTAGCTCACAAAGATGTAGCTCAGTCAGTATCGACAGGGGCTGTCACTCCAGGTGTTCTTTCCGATCTTTGTTTAAATCAATGCGACACACGTCATTTGTCTTCCAAAAATGGGCTAACAATCTATTTTTTGTAAAAGCAGCCAGTTGCTTGGAAAGGCTTTTGTGGAGTACTGGTGTAACATAATCCAGAAACACATGGGTAGGTGAACTGGCCGTTGTGATATGACTTAAAAAGTGTTGACAGCGGCGTTCAATCAGACAGATTCCCCAAAATATATATCGAGGGCTTGGCGTGAAACGGTTGTAACTTAAATTGGTTTTTTTTACCAAGGTTAATCGCCTCGCCATAAAGTGTTTATGAACATTAAATCATTTTTCTTGGTAAACAATGGAAATTTAGGTGCCATTGCTCGTTCTGAGCAAGGGCATCTACATTTGCATTGTTTACAAAGGGTTCAAAATTGCCCCTAAACCAGGGTTTTCAAAATCGGTTTTGAGTTACAACCGTTTCACGCCAAGCCCTCGATATGTATATGGTAAAGGTAAAGTGCATTCCTGACAGCTGAATATTAAGCATTTCCCTGTATGTTTATGTTAAGTACATACGACAACATTATGTATGAGGGTATATGTTAAGTTAAGTTTTGAAATGAGTTCTGAGCAATTTCTCCCTATTTTACAAAATGTTCAAGTCTCATTTTGCATATGTGCCAGAAAAAAAAAATCTATATGTTAGGAAATGATTTAATTTCTTGAGGAAGTGTGTTATAGTCAATTAGTGAAAATACTATGTTCGGTAGAAAAATATGTCGACGTATGGAGATTCGAGAGTACATACCTTTTCGGTGGGAGTGCAAGCTGTTGGCTGAGACAGTAGACTGAGCAAACTTTGGCTGATGGATATCCGTCCATAATGTATGGTAGCATGCAATCAGTTTTTGACCTTGTGTCACATGATCTGTCCCTCGATTGCTGGGACACGAGCAGAGGTTTTGGCGCTTTTAAGCGAGGGAAAAGTAGGACATCGCGCGATTCCTTGCTGTTACGATGTGAGTGTGCCTGAGTTTCGATTTTGTCGAGTTCCGTCTTAATGTTCGTTGAGTTTGAATCAAGGTTGATGGTTTTAATTGAAGCGGGTCTTTTCTGATAACCCTTGTCATGCATCTTATAAATTTCAGCGTGAAGAATGCCAATTTGCTGACGTAATTGGCACTCTTGATAACACAGGCTGAGATATTCGTTCTTAATTTCAGTGTATTTCTTCGTTGTTTCACGGTTTAATATTGATCTTGGGTTATGATTCTTGTAAACAATCTCCTTATTCAAGGTCTCTAGGTGATCTCCACACGACAGGCGTTTCTTCAAAACACAATCATACAAAGTCTTTCTATTGTCTATGTTGTCATGGTTCAAATTGGTTCCATCAATGTTTGGAATATGTGGTTTGTTGTTGACACCACGACTAAACTTATATGGTTGTTTATTGTTCATTTCGAATGGAAAGTTTTGTACCTCTTTATGGCGTTTTGATAGAAGTTGTCCTTTCTCGTGGCGATTTGGGCGCATTTGCTGTTCTTTTTTGACTGGGTTTTCTGACAAGGATGCTGATTCTGTAAATGGTAGTGTAACCTTGACCTTTTTAATGTCATTTCTACCAAGAGATGTGCATGTTCTCGGCAATACTTTGAGCTCTCGAAGCCTTTTCAATGGTTTCTTCTTGCTCGCGTTGGGTGCCTCTGTTTGCGTCTCCGATATAGCTTCGTCGAGTCGTTGCTTGATAGCATGATATATTGCATCGTTGCTTCTTGCATTTGGTACACAATCAGACGAGGCTTTTCTTTCATTATTTTCTATCGTTTTTTCTTTATTTTGTTTCATTGCATATCGCCACAGTCTTTCTGAGGCGGGAATTTTAGAACGGTCAGGCACATAGACTACATCTAGATCGTTAATAAGGCATTCGCTCTGTGCTTTAGCGGCATTCCGTATTCCAGATGTGAGGGATCCCGTTGAGTGATCTGCAGTGATAGATGGAGGCTTTGTTCTTAACACAGTCGGTGTACTATATCTGCCTTTATCTACCCTTTTGCTATTGGCTTTGGTGACTTTGCCTCTCGAGGTTTCACTCTTTGATGCTTTAATCTGTTTTCGTGGTAAAGATGGCACAGCATGGCCACGACATAATGTTGATATGGCTAGATTGTGCTGGTTCCGCACTTGTACGTCCGATGTGGACCGCAGCAGTAGTTTTTCAATTAGTGTCCAGAAGGCCTCTGGTTCGAGAACATCATCGCCGGACGATGATCGGACTCCGGACGATGATCGGACTCTGGTCCTACTTGCTTGTTTCTTTAACATAGCTGCGTCATCACTCTGAAATAAGAAATTGACTGAGCATTCACTGTCCGCATGTATACATTCTAAGCATTTCCAACATACAACTGATCTACAGCAGACAACCTTGAAAACATTTGGTTAAAACTAAAGGAACCCTCTATCAACCAAATAATTTCTTTTTTAACAAATTTCAAAAATGTGGCAAAAGGAGCATTTGCTCACTATGAGCAATTTTCCATATCGCATCAATGTCAAACTCAAACTTTGAAAGCATTTGAGCCTTTCCACGAGAAAAACGGACATTACGGTATCTGCGTAATGTATCGACCAAGGTCTTATTTTTAAAGAAACCCAACCTAACACAGACCTGAGGAAGAATGATTTTAGCATTAGGTTAGTTGACCCATGGAATTCGCTCCAATACACAGTTGTAACGGCACCAAGTATAAACGCCTTTAAAAGTAGACTATTAACAAACATTGGATTAACCACCCATTTAAATTCAACCCACGCTTATGGCAAGCCAATTGTCCAATAATTACGTGAACCCAGGTTCACGTTCGAAAAACTAGGATTAACGATCGATAAACTAGGTTTTTCGAACGTAAAACCAGGTTTATCGAATACTAACTTATATTTTCGAGCGAAAACATAGGATAACGGGCGTAAACCATAGTTTACGCTCGTGAACCCATGTTCACGCTCGATAAACTAGGTTTCTCGATTGAACTAAGAATTTCGGTCGTTATCCTAAGTTCACGAGCGTGAACCTATGTTTACGGGCGTGAATCTGGATTCATGAGCGTGAACCATAGTTTACGAACGTGAACCTAGGTTCACGGTCGTAAAGATAGGTTCACGTTCGTAAACTATGGTTCTCGCTCGTAAACATAGGTTCACGGTCGTAAACCTAGGTTCACGCCCGAAATTCATAGTTGATTTGATAATCCTAGTTTATCGACCGTAAACCATGGTTTACGTTTGATAAACTAGGTTTCTCGATTGAACTACGAATTTCGGTCGTTATCCTATGTTTACGTGCGTGAACCGGGGTTCACGAGCGTGAACCTATGTTTACGAGCGTGAACCATAGTTTACGAACGTGAACTTATGTTTACGACCGTGAACTTGGGTTTACGAGCGTGAACCTACGTTTACGAGCGTGAACTATGGTTTACGACGTTATCCTATGTTTTCGCTCGAAAGTATAGGTTAACATGGTTTTACGTTCGAAAAACCTAGTTTATCGATCGTTAATCCTAGTTTTTCGACCGTAAACCTAGGTTCACGTAATTATTGGACAATTGGCTTGCCATACACGCTGCTACATGACAAATAATACTTATACCACGAACATAAGATGAGCCATCAGAAGCCGTAGGGTTTCCAGCGGTCTCGAAACAGTAAGATTTAGCAGTAAGAGAAGATTTTAAGATCTGTCTGTGCAGGCTAACCCGGGACGACATTTTCCGGATATCCACAGAAGGCGAACATTGTCTGTCCGGGTTAGCCTGCACAGCATACTTAGGCTGATCCGGATCGATACTTTACGCAAAGTCCACTATATTTTTTTTTTCGTGGAACGGCTCATTTATATGGGGGAAAGTTTTAAACACCCTAATGATGTATCTTCTGGCAAGAAAACAGACTCGTGTTGTCCTTGTTGTTTTAGGCCTTCATATCTGATGTGATTTAGTGAAGGAGGTGCACATTTTAAAACATTACTTGCAACGCGCGGCTTAATCACCTAGTTCACTTGTAAGAAACGTATTCATTGAAAACCGACTGGAACAATCTTAAGCGTATAGTAAATACGCTCGACATTATATATTGTAGTAATAACTGTTTACTCCTTGGCGCCAAGAAGTGTGGGGTTAGTCTTGCGACCGTCTCGCTGGGTCAGACAGATGATTGGACCGGTAGAACTTGTAATTTATCCTGGACAACCTGTGTTATGCTGAACAATTGTTGAAAGTGGCGTAAATCAGCAAGCAATAAATAAACGACATTTATACCCACATTAAGGTGGCGTCAATTTAACCCCCTTTCGCCATATTCTAACCATATGCTGCTAGACGTGATTTTTAACGACACTATTTGTATATATCACTACAGCTACAACTAACAATTGCGAACAATTTAGACCGAGATCAATTTTACATTCGGCTTATCTGTGTAGCTTTCCGCGAATCAGTCTGGTCGGTTGCTAGAGGGCAGTACTGTAGGAGCTTTTATGGTACACGGGAACCAGTAAGCGATATGCGGGTCCTACATTCAATTCAATATACTTTATTTAATAAACAATTACAACATATCAGTTATCTCCCTTGTGTCCGTCAACAATAAACATTGATCAAAGAATACATTTGCCCCATAAGCATTCTAAACATATTTAAACAAATGTATATACAGGATATATATATATGTCCAATTCTTAAATAATGAACACTGTAAGCGCAGGTTGCCTGAAAAATTCATAAAATTATGTCCATAGCTTTTATAGTCATATTTGTTTTCCAAGAAGAAAGTTTCTGTAGTGTTTGCGAAACGTGACTAATTTATCACAGGTACGAATTTGCACCAGGATTTCATTCCATACAACCATGGCAGAATTTTGGAAAGTGTATTTTTGTATAGCGCGATTTGATTAATGGATGGACCCGGCCGGGTAGCTCAATTGGTAGCGTATCTGACTCGTGATCTGGAGGTCACGGGTTCGATACCCGGTTGCGGCGACATTCTTTCGGGCGATGTTTTCCATTGCCTCTCACCTCTGATATATGTGAGAAAGTAGTCAGTGGCTTCGAAAGAATGTTGTGTAAGTACTGGTGTGGGAAAGCCAGGAAAACATGGGTAGGTGCACTGACCGCCGTGATATGACCAAAGCTGTTGAAAGCGGCGTTAAACTCCAAACAAACAAACAAACAAACAAAGATAAATGGATGAGGAATATCGTTTCTGTTTTTGGACCGAAGATTATAATGTGAGGGTGCATCTGTTTCATTAATAAGTAGGTTTGATAAATACACAGGAGCTAGATTGGGAAAAGCTTTATAAATTAAAACACCCATATGGTACTTACAACGTTGAAAGAACGGCAACCAATTAAGTGCTTGAAATAGAGGAGCTGACGGGTGATCGAACCTATTGTCTAAAATCATTCTAGCTGATAATTATGTTGTTTAGGACGCTAATATTGGATTTAGACCATACGGTAGATCCATAATCAAATACATTCAGTCCAACCGCTACATCACGTAACGTTTAACCGTAAACCGTACATTAGGAAGACATATAAGATACTTTACTGGTGTCAGAAGTGGGATTTAAACAATGTTTTGTCTAATCTTTGTCGCTATCCCAAGAGTGATTATAAGCACATACTAGTCCAAACTCTTACATATCATATCTTACATATAACTTGTCACAGATGAAGGATTGTGATGGCAGTTGCTGGAATTGGGCAACATTTAAATTAAATTTGTGTTGTCAGTTTTACACCAATCTCCAAGTTACGGAATATTACCATCATTACTATTATTATCAATATCATTATTGGCATCGCGATACAAAAGATACATAAAAAGAGGTAATAATTAAATAAATATTAATGATATGAATATATCAACAATGGTGAGACGGAGAAGGCGAAGAAGAATATTTAAGAAATGAAGTACCTTCAATTTTATAGCCCAATTGTTAAGCCTTCGTCCATTTCTTGCACCTGGAAACAACGCGTCGGTTACGCCTGTGACGTCGTTTCTAAGCGACGTATGAAAAAATGACGTTAACGCGGTCATCAATAAACGCTGACGTCACGTTAAACAAATGCAGATCATAGCAAGCGTTGATGACGTAATACGTGTGACGTTCCTAATAATTTACCATTTTCAACAGTTTCGTTTGAACACACATATTTGACACTCGTTTCATTAGAATACTATATTGTCTATACGCTTTGATAGAAATGATCGTAATGGTAATTTGGGGAATCCCACACGTGTTACTATAAATAGCCCCTCTATACGTCCATATAGTGTAATAAAAATGACAAGGTGTGCAACGGTGTTTTACCCCCTCGCTCGATTCGGGCTATAATTTCCGCACAAAAACGTCTAAAACGACCTGGTCCCAGGTAGAGATAGGTTCATAAATGATTTTTCTCGTGATCCACCACATCAATATTTGCCAACCGACATATACGCCGGCGTTTTTAAGCTTAATTATTTTTTATCCCCCGCTTTTTCGAAGAAAAAAAGGGGGGTTATTAATTTCGGTTTGTCCGTCTGTCTGTCCGTCTGTCCGTCTGTCTGTCTGTCTGTCTGTCTGTCACACTTCGTTTCCGTGCAATAACTGCCACAAATGTGAACCGTTTTTTTTCAAACTTGGTAACAAGGTTAAATGCCTTAAGGGCTAGGCCAAGTTCGATCGTCACTTTCGGCGGACTTTATTTAGTGGAGTTATGGCCCCTTATTTAACATAAAATGTCGTTTCATGCTGTTTCCGTGCAATAACTGCCACAAATGTGATTTTTTTTTTTCAAACTTGGTAACAAGGTTAAATGCCTTTAGGGCTAGGCCAAGTTCGATCGTCACTTTCGGCGAAGTTATGGCCCCTTATTTAACACAAAATGTTGTTTCTTGCTGTTTCCGTGCAATAACTGCCACAAATGTGAACCGTTTTCTTTCAAACTTAGTAACAAGGTTAAATGCCTTAAGGGCTAGGCCAAGTTTAATCGTCACTTTCGGCGGACTTTATTTGGTGGAGTTATGGCCCTTTATTTAACAAAAAAAGTCGTTTCTTGCTGTTTCCGTGCAATAACTGCCACAAATATGAACCGGTTTTTTTCAAACTTGGTAACAAGGTTAAATGCCTTAAGGGCTAGGCCAAGTTTGATCGTCACTTTCGGGGGACTTTTTTCGGTGGAGTTATGGCCCCTTATTCAACAAAAAAATGTCGTTTCTTGCTGTATCCGTGCAATAACTGCCACAAGTAGTATAGGGGTCTCTTGGGCCCCAAACAAAGATGACGTAATCGGCGGCCATTGTGTTGACCTAGTTACTATTTATAGTATCTCATTTGCATATAAGGATGGACACGAGTGAGGACGCCATTTTGTAGTTATACAATGACTGCGCATGTCCATTTTAGTTCTATATTTAGAATGACATCATGGATCTATATTTAGAAAGCTTTAACAATGGAGCAAGTGTTTCAGTAGCACCCTTCGGGCGAGACCACCAACGATTTGTCTCTAGCCTTCTACCAATAGATTCTAGCGGGTATGTTGTTGGAACCCTCGAAAATAATGGCGGGGAAATTCGACCTAACCTTTGCTACATTGTTTCGGGAAACCTGACACGAGACATCCATACGACACGATATATCCCTTTAATATGTCGTATAGTCGAGCCGAAGCACGCAGTCAAACATGTATGGTAAAGCAATAAATGTAACGTCTTACTTCGAGAACGTCCAGAGTTCAAATGACAGAGATCCCGATCTATTTTTAGACTCGGTATTTCACCATATTTTTATAAATAGATTATGTGTCATGTTCTATAAATAGATTATATGTCATTTACTATAAATAGATATTTCTAATAGTTCTATATTTAGAATGACATCATGGGTCTATATTTAGAAAGTGTTGGAGCTGGCGGAGAAATTCGACCTACCCTTTGCTACATTGTTTTGTAGGAATCCATACGACACGATATATCCCTTTAGTATAGTCGGCACATAGTCAAACATGTATGGCAATAAATGTAACGTCTTACCTCTAGAGCGTCCAGAGTTCAAATGACAGAGGTCCCGATCTATTTTTAGTTTCGATATTTCACAACCACTATCGAATATTTCATCAGACCAGGTGTACCAACAATAGAGCATTGAAATGACAAAGTTAATCTCATTTAAAGGCGCCATACTGTCTGCGTCTGAACACCTGCAACGAACGTGTTAACACTTGTCTGAGAATAACACTTTACAGTGCGGTTTCAAAAGATTACCCCATATGATGAAAGTTATTATTATGCCTATACAAGAACTTGAAAAATGTCAGTGAAGTTATACACGACTTTACCAATTTGATCATATTTCAAATATATTGAGAAAAGAAGCCAATTAAAGTTGTCAAATCGGTTTTTGTTAATTTGTATCACTATTTACGCTTTAACTTTTTCTCTTTATGCTTTAAAGTTTGATATACCGTTGGAAAGATTTCGTTGCGCCCTTTTCATATATGAAAAAAATATGATCCTACGACTTTTAGTTCTCTAGTTATCGTCGTTTTAAATTATTGCTTAAAAGTGCGTCAAAAGGCTTTTTAATGCGTAAATGCCGATAGCTCCTTTATTTCTTGTCCGAATGTAGTCGTGTTTGGACCCATTGAAAAGGATTTCGGATTTTCTATCGATTGAGATGATCTAACCGGAAGTGACGTAATTATTTCTTAAAATGATCATATTTTCAATATTAATTAATTTGATTATTCTTTTTTTTTTTTTTTTTTTTTTTTTAGGAATTCGTAACGTGTAGCCTGCACTTATATATTGATAGCTGTTGTCATTTTCAAAAACTGAATATTGATAAAAATTTCAGCCGTTTTCGAACAAAATTTAAACAAACAAAATAAAAATATATCATTCAAAAGATGTCGTCGCGCTCTTTTCAAATCTGAAAAAAATGATGGTCCTAGGACTATTCATTCTCTAGTTATCTCAGTTTATTTTATTTTTAAGTTTTTTAGATATATCGTAACGTATAGAAGTCACTCATATATTGATAGCTGTTGGCAAAACCTGAATATTGACAGAGTTTCGAACTCATAACCCTCATCGTATTGCTCTCAGGTGTGTTAGCATTGACCCATTATCAGAGTCATCAGATTATGTTCATTTGGTGAAGGAAGTACGGACAAAGACCTTTTGAACTGCTAAACACGATATATCCCTTTTGTATGTCATATAGTCGAGTCGAAGCACGCAGTCAAACATATATGGTAAAGCAATAAATTTAACGTCTTACCTCTAGAACGTCCAGATCTCAAATGACCGATGCGCATGTCCCAATCTATTTTTAGATTCGATATTTCACCATCGCTATCGGATATTTCATCAGACCAGGTGTGAGAACAATATAGCATTGAAATGCCAAAGAAAACGTGGACAATGGATGAATAGACTGCTTAAAACCAAATGGCTCCACAGTGTCTGAAGAACACCTGCACGTTAACACTTGTCTGAGAATAACCCTTTACACTGCTGTTCAAAAGTTTATCCCTCATGACGAAAGTTTTTATTATGACTATACAAGCACTTGAAAAGTGTCAGTGAAGTTATACACGACTTTACCAATTTGATCATATTTCAAATATAGAGGGAAAAGGAGCCCATTAAAGTTGTCAAATCAGTTTTTGTTAATTTATTTCACTATTTACGCTTTAACTTTTTCTCTTTATGCTACCAAATGATAGAGGACACCAAAACCTTTCATTTAAACCCGGGGTTGTAGAGAAAATATTCAGCCGTTTTCGAGTTATGTAATATGAGAGATTTTTAAACCCCAAAAATGAACTTGCCCCGATCCTCAAGTTTGATATACCGTTGAAAAGATCTCGTTGAGCCCTTTTCATATATGAAACAAATATGATCCTAGGACTAATAGTTCTCTAGTTATCGTCGATTTAAATATTAGTTTCAAAGTGAGTCAAAAGTCTTCTTAATGCGTAAATGCCGATATCTCCTTTATTTCTTGTCCGAATGTAGTCGTGTTTGGATCCATTGAAAAGGATTTCTAATTTTCTATCGATTGATATGATCAAACCGGAAGTGACGTCATTTCTTAAATATTTGTTTGTTTCAAAGTGCGTCAAAAGTATTCTCAATGAGTAAATGCCTATATCTCCTTTTATTTCTGGTCAGTTTTCTGATATTATTATTTTTTTTTTATTTAGAAATATTGTTATTGATAGTTGTTGACCCGAATATTGACAGAGTTATAAACGTCATTGTAATGCTCGAAGTCGCATGTATTCGGGTGTAGAGGCTTGAAGATCAATAACGAGATGTCCATATGGCTTTTCTGTGGCGTTTCGATATACATTCATGAAACTGTGACTACTGGTAGGGTAGATCCGTCGTGCCAGTACAGAAATTTGATGTCTATCAACTGGGTTGTTAAACACAATTAAATATTTTGTATTAAGGCTGATATCTCGGCACGCTTTTCCTTGAGGAAAAACGTTCTGTGTCAAGAAAATGACCGTCAAGTTTCTATGATGAGATCCTTTAGTAAAAAGATTAACCACTCTTTCATCCTTCTTCGCCTCTCCCATCAAATCATCTAATATGATGCAGTTCCGCACGTTTACGTCTAGATACATATCTTGTTCAAGACAGTCTGGAATACCCCTCACAAATTCAACGTTAGACAATTCTGTCTTGATTTCGTCGTATAATGGTTGATTTTGACTATAACACCAGATGATCCTCTGAGGTGGTGGTTGGATTGTATCTTGGCACAATATCATCTTAGTCAATACCGATTTACCACTTCCACTCGGCCCAGACAAAACGAGTGTACACGGATGTTTAAACTTAAATACGGGCGCTCCGGGCGCTCCCAAATGCGCTCCGGGAGCTCCCAAATGCGCTCCGGGCGCTCCCAAATGCGCTCCGGGAGCTCCCAAATGCGCTCCGGGCGCTCCCAAATGCGCTCCGGGAGCTCCTAAATGCGCTCCGGGCGCTCCCAAATGCGCTCCGGGCGCTCCCAGATGCGCTCCGGGCGCTCCCAGATGCGCTCCGGGCGCTCCCAGATGCGCTCCGGGAGCTCCCAAATGCGCTCCGGGAGCTCCCAGATGCGCTCCGGGCGCTCCCAAATGCGCTCCGAGCGCTCCCAAATGCGCTCCGGGAGCTCCTAAATGCGCTCCGGGCGCTCCCAAATGCGCTCCGGGAGCTCTCAAATGCGCTCCGGGCGCTCCCTCATATTGTTGTACTCCTGGTGATATATTCCAGTATCTTTGGTCTGTATGTGAAGATGGTTCTTCAAAGAGTTTGTTTCTCTCATGTCTCATTAGATTGTATCTACTACAGAACGTCTGATCACACGTTGTACAGAAAATTGTACTCATCTTTTCAAAGTCGTGTGTTGCAGTTTATTGTGAATATCTTTCCCCTTATAAACTTACAGAGCGCTCGGAGCGCTCCGGGAGACCGGGCTCCCGGAGCGCATTTGGGAGCGCCTTGTAAGTTTATAGGGGAAAGATATCCACAATAAACTGCAACACACGACTTTGAAAAGATGAGTACAATTTTCTGTACAACGTGTGATCAGACGTTCTGTAGTAGATACAATCTAATGAGACATGAGAGAAACAAACACTTTGAAGAACCATCTTCACATACAGACCAAAGATACTGGAATTTATCACCAGGAGTACAACAATATGAGGGAGCGCCCGGAGCGCATTTGAGAGCTCCCGGAGCGCATTTGGGAGCGCCCGGAGCGCATTTAGGAGCTCCCGGAGCGCATTTGGGAGCGCTCGGAGCGCATTTGGGAGCGCCCGGAGCGCATTTGGGAGCTCCCGGAGCGCATTTGGGAGCTCCCGGAGCGCATCTGGGAGCGCCCGGAGCGCATCTGGGAGCGCCCGGAGCGCATTTGGGAGCGCCCGGAGCGCATTTGGGAGCTCCCGGAGCGCATTTGGGAGCGCCCGGAGCGCATTTGGGAGCTCCCGGAGCGCATTTGGGAGCGCCCGGAGCGCCCGTATTTAAGTTTAAACATCCGTGTACACTCGTTTTGTCTGGGCCGAGTGGAAGTGGTAAATCGGTATTGACTAAGATGATATTGTGCCAAGATACAATCCAACCACCACCTCAGAGGATCATCTGGTGTTATAGTCAAAATCAACCATTATACGACGAAATCAAGACAGAATTGTCTAACGTTGAATTTGTGAGGGGTATTCCAGACTGTCTTGAACAAGATATGTATCTAGACGTAAACGTGCGGAACTGCATCATATTAGATGATTTGATGGGAGAGGCGAAGAAGGATGAAAGAGTGGTTAATCTTTTTACTAAAGGATCTCATCATAGAAACTTGACGGTCATTTTCTTGACACAGAACGTTTTTCCTCAAGGAAAAGCGTGCCGAGATATCAGCCTTAATACAAAATATTTAATTGTGTTTAACAACCCAGTTGATAGACATCAAATTTCTGTACTGGCACGACGGATCTACCCTACCAGTAGTCACAGTTTCATGAATGTATATCGAAACGCCACAGAAAAGCCATATGGACATCTCGTTATTGATCTTCAAGCCTCTACACCCGAATACATGCGACTTCGAGCATTACAATGACGTTTATAACTCTGTCAATATTCGGGTCAACAACTATCAATAACAATATTTCTAAATAAAAAAAAAATAATAATATCAGAAAACTGACCAGAAATAAAAGGAGATATAGGCATTTACTCATTGAGAATACTTTTGACGCACTTTGAAACAAACAAATATTTAAGAAATGACGTCACTTCCGGTTTGATCATATCAATCGATAGAAAATTAGAAATCCTTTTCAATGGATCCAAACACGACTACATTCGGACAAGAAATAAAGGAGATATCGGCATTTACGCATTAAGAAGACTTTTGACTCACTTTGAAACTAATATTTAAATCGACGATAACTAGAGAACTATTAGTCCTAGGATCATATTTGTTTCATATATGAAAAGGGCTCAACGAGATCTTTTCAACGGTATATCAAACTTGAGGATCGGGGCAAGTTCATTTTTGGGGTTTAAAAATCTCTCATATTACATAACTCGAAAACGGCTGAATATTTTCTCTACAACCCCGGGTTTAAATGAAAGGTTTTGGTGTCCTCTATCATTTGGTAGCATAAAGAGAAAAAGTTAAAGCGTAAATAGTGAAATAAATTAACAAAAACTGATTTGACAACTTTAATGGGCTCCTTTTCCCTCTATATTTGAAATATGATCAAATTGGTAAAGTCGTGTATAACTTCACTGACACTTTTCAAGTGCTTGTATAGTCATAATAAAAACTTTCGTCATGAGGGATAAACTTTTGAACAGCAGTGTAAAGGGTTATTCTCAGACAAGTGTTAACGTGCAGGTGTTCTTCAGACACTGTGGAGCCATTTGGTTTTAAGCAGTCTATTCATCCATTGTCCACGTTTTCTTTGGCATTTCAATGCTATATTGTTCTCACACCTGGTCTGATGAAATATCCGATAGCGATGGTGAAATATCGAATCTAAAAATAGATTGGGACATGCGCATCGGTCATTTGAGATCTGGACGTTCTAGAGGTAAGACGTTAAATTTATTGCTTTACCATATATGTTTGACTGCGTGCTTCGACTCGACTATATGACATACAAAAGGGATATATCGTGTTTAGCAGTTCAAAAGGTCTTTGTCCGTACTTCCTTCACCAAATGAACATAATCTGATGACTCTGATAATGGGTCAATGCTAACACACCTGAGAGCAATACGATGAGGGTTATGAGTTCGAAACTCTGTCAATATTCAGGTTTTGCCAACAGCTATCAATATATGAGTGACTTCTATACGTTACGATATATCTAAAAAACTTAAAAATAAAATAAACTGAGATAACTAGAGAATGAATAGTCCTAGGACCATCATTTTTTTCAGATTTGAAAAGAGCGCGACGACATCTTTTGAATGATATATTTTTATTTTGTTTGTTTAAATTTTGTTCGAAAACGGCTGAAATTTTTATCAATATTCAGTTTTTGAAAATGACAACAGCTATCAATATATAAGTGCAGGCTACACGTTACGAATTCCTAAAAAAAAAAAAAAAAAAAAAAAAAAAATAATCAAATTAATTAATATTGAAAATATGATCATTTTAAGAAATAATTACGTCACTTCCGGTTAGATCATCTCAATCGATAGAAAATCCGAAATCCTTTTCAATGGGTCCAAACACGACTACATTCGGACAAGAAATAAAGGAGCTATCGGCATTTACGCATTAAAAAGCCTTTTGACGCACTTTTAAGCAATAATTTAAAACGACGATAACTAGAGAACTAAAAGTCGTAGGATCATATTTTTTTCATATATGAAAAGGGCGCAACGAAATCTTTCCAACGGTATATCAAACTTTAAAGCATAAAGAGAAAAAGTTAAAGCGTAAATAGTGATACAAATTAACAAAAACCGATTTGACAACTTTAATTGGCTTCTTTTCTCAATATATTTGAAATATGATCAAATTGGTAAAGTCGTGTATAACTTCACTGACATTTTTCAAGTTCTTGTATAGGCATAATAATAACTTTCATCATATGGGGTAATCTTTTGAAACCGCACTGTAAAGTGTTATTCTCAGACAAGTGTTAACACGTTCGTTGCAGGTGTTCAGACGCAGACAGTATGGCGCCTTTAAATGAGATTAACTTTGTCATTTCAATGCTCTATTGTTGGTACACCTGGTCTGATGAAATATTCGATAGTGGTTGTGAAATATCGAAACTAAAAATAGATCGGGACCTCTGTCATTTGAACTCTGGACGCTCTAGAGGTAAGACGTTACATTTATTGCCATACATGTTTGACTATGTGCCGACTATACTAAAGGGATATATCGTGTCGTATGGATTCCTACAAAACAATGTAGCAAAGGGTAGGTCGAATTTCTCCGCCAGCTCCAACACTTTCTAAATATAGACCCATGATGTCATTCTAAATATAGAACTATTAGAAATATCTATTTATAGTAAATGACATATAATCTATTTATAGAACATGACACATAATCTATTTATAAAAATATGGTGAAATACCGAGTCTAAAAATAGATCGGGATCTCTGTCATTTGAACTCTGGACGTTCTCGAAGTAAGACGTTACATTTATTGCTTTACCATACATGTTTGACTGCGTGCTTCGGCTCGACTATACGACATATTAAAGGGATATATCGTGTCGTATGGATGTCTCGTGTCAGGTTTCCCGAAACAATGTAGCAAAGGTTAGGTCGAATTTCCCCGCCATTATTTTCGAGGGTTCCAACAACATACCCGCTAGAATCTATTGGTAGAAGGCTAGAGACAAATCGTTGGTGGTCTCGCCCGAAGGGTGCTACTGAAACACTTGCTCCATTGTTAAAGCTTTCTAAATATAGATCCATGATGTCATTCTAAATATAGAACTAAAATGGACATGCGCAGTCATTGTATAACTACAAAATGGCGTCCTCACTCGTGTCCATCCTTATATGCAAATGAGATACTATAAATAGTAACTAGGTCAACACAATGGCCGCCGATTACGTCATCTTTGTTTGGGGCCCAAGAGACCCCTATACTACTGCCACAAATGTGAACCGTTTTTTTTCAAAATTGGTTACAAGGTTATATGCCTTAAGGGCTAGGCCAAGTTCGATCGTCACTTTCGGTGGAGTTATGGCCCCTTATTTAACAAAAAATGTTGTTTCTTGCTGTTTCCGTGCAATAACTGCCACAAATGTGAACCGTTTTTTTTTCAAACTTGGTAACAAGGTTAAATGCCTTAAAGGCTAGGCCAAGTTCGATCGTCACTTTCGGCGGACTTTATTTGGTGGAGTAATGTCCCTTTATTTAACAAAAAATGTTGTTTCTTGTTGTTTCCGTGCAATAACTGCCACAAATGTGAACCGTTTTTTTTTCAAACTTGGTAACAAGGTTAAATGCCTTAAGGGCTAGGCCTAGTTCGATCGTCACTTTCGGTGGACTTTTTTCGGTGGAGTTTTGGTCCCTTAATTAACAAAAAAAGTCGTTTCTTGCTGTTTCCGTGCAATAACTGCCACAAACTTGGTAACAACCTAGGCCAAGTTCGTTTAATTTACCCTGTAATACATGTTCAATAAAAAGTCTACTGACATGTTTAAACCTAACCTCAACATTTTCCTACAATATTTCCTGCAAGCGGGGGATATAAATTTCATGAATTTGCTTGTTATACTTCTTTCGAAAACGTACAAATAAATACCGTATTTTTTATGAATAATATTACGAAAAAAACCCATGAATGGTTTTTTTCGCTTATAGTTAACGGGCGTGAGATTATTATTATTTTTTTTTTTTTTCAATAACCCATGAAGCTTTCTGAAATGAAACTGAAACAAATCCATGGGGGCCGCCATTTTGGATATGTATAAAAAGCAGACGTAAAACACAGATTGAAAATTATTGTCGGCTTTTTAATCATTTTTTTTTAAATCGATGTTTTGGGTATGTATAAAATGAGCAGAAAAACACGGATTGAAAGTTATTGTCGTCTTTTTAATCAATTTTTTTTAAAATTGATATTTAAGATCATAAAAGTGCTGGAATTAACATTTGTACGAAAAGTTAAAAATAAATGGAAATCTATAAGAAATATGTCAAAAAACGACAGCATTAGCCTTCTACGTCCGAAACTAAATTTTGACTGTATCGTAGCCAAAGAAGGACGTGACGTCATTTCCGTTACACTTCATCTTGGCGTAACGTCAATGGAGCGACGTCGTTTTCCGCAAAAAAGTGGTACATGAAGACCCCAAATTCCTATACATGAACTATTGACTCAATCATTCAATACTTATTTATCAAACATTGTGGCAAAAGGATAACTTTCTCATAAGGAGCAATTGTTCTTGTTGCGACAATCTTTTCCTAAATCATAGGCCTCAGAAACTGTCTCTAATAGGGAAAGGGTTTAGCAGAAATGTGACCCCTTACATAATTTGTTCCAGTCATATCGACTGCTTGAAAAAGGCAGTCGCCAGGTGGCATCAGAAAAGGGCTGATCTATTTGCTTCTTTAATGTAGGTGATCGATTAAGGATCATCTTGGCCCTCATGTTTTAACCTCGTTCATTATAAATGTAATCCTTGATTTTCTGAAAGTCTTTACTTTATTATTTTCTGTTCGTAATAATAGACGACAGCAATAAGAATTGCAAATATGTTTTGATAATGCAAGACACATGCCATTAACATTATTAGTGTCTAGTCAATTACTTATAAATCCTTATTTATGGCCAAAATATGCTCTTAAATTTTTGTTTATAATTATCTTGCGTTTTTTTCGTAAATAGGTAGCACCTATAGATATATTATTTTTGGAAGAAAAATGATTAAATGCCAACCCCAACAAACATTGCTCAGGTACAATATTCTAAAAAAGCGCGTCATTTCGCGTTAAATATTCGCTGCGGAACGTGATTATTGTGACGTCAGCGCATGGCGGTAAGGACAACTGCAAATTTACAAATATAATGAACATTAAGCTTAAAAACGCCGGCGTATATGTCGGTTGGTAAATATTGATGAGGTGGATCACGAGAAAAATCATTTATGAATCTGTCTCTACCTGGGACCAGGTCGTTTTATACGTTTTTGTGCGGAAATTATAGCCCGAATCGAGCGAGGGGGTAAAACACCGTTGCACACCCTGTCATTATTATTACACTATATGGACGTATAGAGGGGCTATTTATATAGTAACACGTCCGGGATTCCCCAAATCACCATTACGATCATAAGCGTATAGACAATATAGAGATACTTTTTGTGTATTTTAACGAGGTATTGTGTGATTTTCCGCATTTTTTGCTGTAATAGAAATTCGGACGACTGTGTATTCAGCATTTAGGGCGAACATTGACGAAACACCTACCTTGTTTGAATGGCGTTAATGCCGTTATCAACAGCATCTCAGTAATAGATATTCCTAAATGATGTTAGTAGCCGCTCGTTTCAAATTCAATATAATTATTTAGAATATTTCTACCAAAAGACACAACAATTAATGTTAATTATATCCGTACGAATATTCATGTCTCATTGAACATGAGGCATAAGGAGTTAGTGCATATATTTTAGGCATAGTGAATATCGCAGTGTTTCCTGTTTAGAATACAGTAATACTGGTATTATTTATCTAAACACTGATGCATCGATGGTGATGCAATTCCCGCAACCGAATGTTAAAGTTTTTATTTATTATAACCATACCAGGGATCAAACCCAGGTCTCCATCTTTCAATGCGGCCGTTTAAAATAAACAATGTTTGCAGAATATCCTTGAACGCATATGAGCCGTCCCGCGAGAAAACCAACATTTAGGACTCTGCGTAATGTATCGACGCGGATCAGCTTAAGCATGCCGCACACCCGGACAGAGACTCTTCGCCTCTTGTAGGGGGGGTTATGAATTGCAAAACAAAGTCGAACAAACAATACAAAGAATTTGTTAAAAACAATTAAGTAAATACACCACTGACATAAATATACCGGATATAATTAAGAGACATGTCAGATGAAAACAATGTTTGCAGAATATCCTTGCACGCATATCTGGCAAATAGGCGAACAACGCAGAGCGTGATCAGACTGAATGCATAGCACAGGTAAAATTATGAAAAATAGAAAAATAGATGATAAATGATTATATTTATATACATTTGAAAACATTGTGAGAATTCTTTTTCTCATTTTCCCACACTGTTTTCGAAAGACGGCTTCGGCAAAGAAAACACATTTCGTCGCGTAACACGGGGGGAAGGATTCAATAATTAATTGCAAAACAAAGTCTAAAAAACAATTCCAAGAATTAATTATTTAAAAAAAATAAGTTAATACATCACTGACGTAATTATACCGCAAACAATGGAGACATGTCAGATGAAAAGGACGAGTTTTTTTTTAAATGCGTCTCTAATTGTGAATTGCAAAACAAAGTCGAACAAACAATACAAAGAATTTGTTAAAAACAATTAAGTAAATACACCACTGACATAAATATACCGGATATAATTAAGAGACATGTCAGATGAAAACAATGTTTGCAGAATATCCTTGCACGCATATCTGGCAAATAGGCGAACAACGCAGAGCGTGATCAGACTGAATGCATAGCACAGGTAAAATTATGAAAAATAGAAAAATAGATGATAAATGATTATATTTATATACATTTGAAAACATTGTGAGAATTCTTTTTCTCATTTTCCCACAATGTTTTCGAAAGACGGCTTCGGCAAAGAAAACACATTTCGTCGCGTAACACGGGGGGAAGGATTCAATAATTAATTGCAAAACAAAGTCTAAAAAACAATACCAAGAATTAATTATTTAAAAAAAATAAGTTAATACATCACTGACGTAATTATACCGCAAACAATGGAGACATGTCAGATGAAAAGGACGAGGTTTTTTTAAATGCGTCTCTAATTCGGTTTTATTACGCGACAGTATTAACACGATCCGGTGTATGATTACAACTTATGCACCGATGTCAGGATAAACTTGCCTGTAGTAAAGGTAATTCGTCATAGACAATTTGCCTTATATTGGCAATTTCTGAATTCACCAGCAGAAGAATATATGGGGAAATACTGTTGAACGTCGGATTCACCACCATTCAAACAACACTAATCTGAAAATACAGCTAAGATATAAGGTACAAAATGTACATATAGAGTCGTTGACACACACACACACACACACACACACATACATCCATACATAAAGGAAATATACAGACAGTCTGTGGGGTTCAAACGAAAACAAAAGTGAAAACAAATGAAACAACACCAACAAATTGAACTTAAAAAGAATAAAAAAACAAAGTAAGTTGTATAACAATAAACAGTCAGACAATAATACTAACAACATTGCAAGGCTCTACAAACCCTTTCCAACAAACAGACTCTTTCATACGCCTCTGTAGCAG
The DNA here is from genome assembly GCA_031761405.1 of Serripes groenlandicus. NCBI lineage: Eukaryota > Metazoa > Mollusca > Bivalvia > Cardiida > Cardiidae > Serripes > Serripes groenlandicus. Next base: position 57,188 of record JASEVX010000211.1, read on the forward strand.
ACGACTTTTGAAAACCGTGATGCAAATGGAGAAATTACTTATGATGAACAATTTCTCCTTTTGCCTCTAGTAAAGAATTGTCCTTTCATTTATAGAGATTTTTTCCTTTATTGGTCAAGTCGTCTGCTGTAGATTGTTTGTATGTGTTAACGGGTTAACCCTTTTCCTCATATAAACGCCTTTGGACACCTCTGCAGCAGACGGCTTTTTGAAAACATAGTGACAAAAGAAGAAATTGCACAAAATGTGCAATTTCTCCTTTTGCCACAATGTTTTCCACTTTGAGTCATAGTTTATCCATTCAATTATTGAGATTTTCCATTTTTTGACAAACTATGTTCAAAGTCGTCTGCTGCAAAATTGTCGTATGAGGGAAAGGGTTAAGTGTGGGCTGGTCTGATTACACGCGGTCATATGCCTCCAACATACCTTTTACCCCTGACACGTCTTATTTGTTTACCCCCTTGATGCAGACGATATTTGTTGATTCATGCATTAGACGATTTTTGAAAACATTGCGGAAAATTGAGAACTTTATTTCAAACGTGAATGCTCCATATCTCTTTGTTTTTATAAAAGCCTTATCAAGTCTGTGTCATAAGTATACTTCCATTCTTCCAAATATTATCGTTCCCCCTCATACGTTATCAAAATAAAATGGCTGACAATATCGTTTATTATTATATGACAACCAATGAATTTGCTGTTTATCAGAGTGAAATATAACCCTATATCTTTTCAAAAATCCACACTGTGGAATATGAATAAATGACGTCAGAGGGACTAACATTATGACGTTAAACCGCTGACGTGACGTCATTTTCCTAGTATTCGGTCATGTTATTCTACACAAGTTATACATAAAGAAATACATAATGGGTATATTATTTGTTTTTCATCAATTTGTCATTAAATAAAAAGAAAATTTGTTTGTTTTGAGTGTATATGGAATATATTTCAACTCGAAGTGATACAATTTAAACATTTTCACTCGCGCTACGCGCTCGTGAAAATATTCAATTGTATCACGTCTCGATGAGATATATTCCATATCCACTCAAAACAAACAAATATCCTCTATATATCAGGTTAAACATTTGTATCACTTTCCCCATTAATAACGTTAATGACGTCATTGTTTTCCGCGAATACATCCTGTTTCATGGCTACATAAACATGCAGGAATACGTAATTTACATCATTGTTTACCTTACCTGTGATAATGAAAACGACGCTCGTAGTTTTGCTTTGTCTGTACGCTGTTTCAGGTAACGTTTATATCATTATTTTATGTAATTATGCTAATGGTGATCGAGAGTTTCATATTTCATACTTTATTACTTTTTGTTTAACTAGTTTACTATTTCATATTATTTGTTTTCGTTAAAATAGTTACCAAGTGGGCTTATTATTCTCATTAGTTTGGAAATAACTAAATATCAATATATAAAGCGTTACCTTGTGTTCGTAATAAATAACTTTTTAACGCTTAACCTGCTGGATTAAGTTGGAATGTCTAAATTTGCACAACTTTATTGCTTGGCTTGCTCACAAACGGATAAAAACCAATGAGATCATTTACATACAGAATGTCACCGGTATATTTCTTCTTCTTTTCTTTTTCTTTCTTCTAATTATATTAAACGCAACCTCAGATTTTTACAAATTTATTTGTCTTCAAATTGTTTTAAACGCAACCTCGGATTTTTACAAATTTATTTTTCTTCAAATTGTTTTAAACGCAACCACATATTTTAACCATAACATATTACAGCTTAAACAATGACATAAGTAATGTGTGGTATCTATATGAATCTTTTTACTAGGTCTTCTGTTTAATCTGAAAATTAATGGTTGCTTTAGGTTCGACATAAATGCCGATATTTTCAAAACTTGACAAGAGAAAGTTGTGCAATATTAATACAGAGAACGCTCACTTGCTTACTCATTCTATGACTAGATACTATTGCTATATACTAAGCAAATATTGTCTTGAACACACTAACTAAGATTGAAAAGTGTTGTCTCGTTAACCCTTTCCCTCATATAGACGCTTTCTGACGCATCTGCAGCAGACGGATTTTTGAAAACATAGTGACAAAAGAAGAAATTGCACAAAACGTGCATTTCTCCTTTTGCCACCATGTTTTCCCCTTTTTGTCATAGGTTATCCATCCATTCAATTATGGAGATTTTCTATGTTTTGACAACATACGTTCAAAGTCGTCTGCTGCAGAATTGTCGTATGAGGGAAAGGGTTAAATGTAATCTTCTCAATCTGTTCATTGTCATTTCGGCACACTTGTGTTAATCCACGGTGGTGTAGTGATAGAGCGTCCACCTCGGATGCGGAAGGTCAATGATTCGATCACCGGCCGGGTCATACCAAATACTTTAAAAATGGGAATAATAGCTGCCCCCCTTGCCGCTCAGCGTTGCTGTGTTAGCATTACGACTGACTGGCTGGTGTCAGGTGAATGGACCAGTAGAACTGGTATCGTACCCAGGAAACGCCGTGATATAACTTAAAACATGTTGAAAGCGGCGTAAAACACCAATCAATCAATTACTTTCAGTGTTAGGTCGTGAGCCCAGTCGTCCAACAGGTCGTAAGCCCAGTCGTCCATGTCCTGACGGGAGATCGGGTGTCCCGTGTAGTTTAATACGATGTGCTCCCGGATTTATGTGTATGAGAGGCCAATGCTGCAAACAACCAACCGACCACTGTCCATCTGGAGTTATCGGACCTTCGTGCTCTGACTATAAACCGTGTAAACCCGGCTATGGCTGTAATGGTGGGAGATGCTGTAGAAAACTAGCCAGTTGTTCATCTGGGTTTTTCGGACCTTCTTGTTCAGTCTTTAAACCATGTAAACCCGGGTATGCCTGTAAAGATAAGCGTTGTTGTGCTGTTTGTCCCAAAGGCAGGAAGGAAGGAGGACGGTGTAATTTGACACCAGGTGCAACTCGATGTAGATTTGGTTATGACTGTATTAACAACCTGTGCTGCGCTTCGAGAAGACGTAAGTAATACTTTTCAACATTAACTTGACCAGAAACGTAAATTTACGCCCTGGCTGACTTGACCATGACATTTGTGCACATTTATTGTGTTCAAGATCGATTTATTCAGTAACGTAGACTTACCAAAGCTTCTTGATACATTCATAGGTATCATGGATAAATTCAATACAAATATGAGCACAATGTTAATTAAACAACGTTATTCAACGCAAATATATGAGGATGAATAGAAATATTTATGTATTTTTCTTCAAATTCAAATTGTGTTTCCTTATTTCATCACAATACGTTTGTCTTCATTTAATACATTACACGTTTGATGGAAATACGTTGCCGTCATATTAATAATAAACATCTTGGCACACTCGTCAGAATTAAGTCATTTTCTACAAGATTCGTTATTTTCGTTGCACAAACTTCACTTTTAACACAACATTGTATAATCAGTCCACTAGAAACAAATATTATAGTTTTATACTGCCTTAAATATATAATTTGCCAAAACTAAAAACGTGTGATCCGATTCGCTGCGAGCTGAATTACTTTTTCACGTGAGGCGCAATATAAACCATGCTATAAACTACATTCTTCCAAGACACTGCAGTACGCAAACTCCAATACAAAAAAAAACAACGTATCATTGGGGTTTTTCATTGAAATTAAAACATACATGAAAGTAAACCATTGGCCTTAATTTGACAATATCTGAATTCACCAGCAGGATCATTGATGTTCATTTTGCTAGCTAATAAACCGTGGAAGTAATATCTCGCTATTTGAAAACTAGTTTCGGAAATATTATTGCTGATTTACCGAATGCATGAACATGTATTCCATGCGGGCTATTTCGGAGATAACTTATCACAGAACTGCCAGTATTTCGGAACCTCATCACACAAAAGCAGAGCTTTAAATAAGTAGAGAAATTCATATCTCCAAATGTTTATATGACCCCTAAAAACATAGAAAATCTCCATAATTGAATGGATAACCTATGACAAAAAGTGGAAAACATTGTGGCAAAAGGAGAAATTGCACGTTTTGTGCAATTTCTTCTTTTGTCACTATGTTTTCAAAAAGCCGTCTGCTGCAGAGGATTAACCCTTTCCCTCATACGACATTTCTGCAGCAGACGACTTTGAACGCATTTTGTCAAAACATAGAAAATCTCCATAATTGAATGGATAACCTATGACAAAAAGTGGAAAACATTGTGGCAAAAGGAGAAATTGCACGTTTTGTGCAATTTCTTCTTTTGTCGCTATGTTTTCGAATAGCCGTCTGCTGCAGAGGCGTCAGAAAGCGTCTATATGAGGGAAAGGGTTAAGATTGTTTGCAAAGACTAATTTAACCCTCCTTATTGATCATCTGTAAGAGTATAATGGATTAACTCGTGCACGAAGTGCAATATTTGTATTTAGTTGAATCGAAGAATTTTTCCATTTTAAATGATTAAATAATTAACCCTATTCCACATACAGCAAACGGGCAGCAGATGATTTTGAAAAAATATGTAAAATCTCTATAATTGTAGATATAATTATTGAAAACGTTGAAAACATAGCGGCAAAAGGAGAAATTGCTTGTTTTGAGCAATTTCTCATTTTGTCACGATGTTTTCAAAAGTCGTGTGCTGCAGATGCGTCAAAATAGGTGGAAAATTAATCAACTTGTTCAAGCATAGATACCAGTAAAGATCCATACCATCTGACCAAACAGTTCCCTCTAAATTAAAAGGTTCTACAAAAGGTGTCTGTGACTAATTGATTGACAGTTCAGATCTAGATCGGGATGAGCAGGGTTTTTTTATTGTCAGTTTTTTTAAAATTTAACTCAAATAGATAATTAAATTTTTCGACCGAAAATATGAGTGAGTGAATGAATGAATACATGGAAGATCAGAGACATATAAACACAGTTTATATGTCTCTGGGAAGATGGAGTGGGTAAGTGTATGACAGTCTAAATGAATGCTGGTAGAGAAGCACATCTACCTTCTCTGGAAATTTGGATAAATCTACATGTTTGCTTGCGCACATTCCGATAAAAATGTTTTCCCAACGCATTCCAAAGTTATTTTTACAATCAGTATGCAATTATATCTGCAATCTGACTAAAGTACAAGATCTGACCAAATGTAAGATCTGATGGCGATCCATTCGAATTCATCTTCTTGTTTTATCGGATTTCCAATATTGCTATTTTTAGATCCACCAAGCTATTTTTATTTGAACCAATCAGAGGACTCATTTCAATAAACGTTTGGCTTAACCTTCAAAATGGCGTCAATTGACGAAGTTGAGCAAATTTAAAATAGACCATTTTAAAACCAGAGCAAAGAACACTTTTCGATGCTGTATGGTCAGGTAAAGACTGTTTTAGTGTTTTGCCTCATTTCCGCATTTGTAGCCATGATGCGGTCGTCATAAGAACTATACACGCGTGTAAATCACTATGCGAAAATTGGGATCCCATACTAAATATAGATTTTTTTTGGTAAATATAGACTTTTACTTTCACTTTCAAAAACGTGAAAGCAAGGTTCTGATTGGCTGGCGGAAAGGTCGTCTGAACGTGACCCTCTATCGGTTGTCCTCAGATCCTATGCGTAACGTTAACAGGAGATGATTTTAATGAGATTGTTATTTCTGGTCTTTATCTTCAATTGTAACAAATGAGCCGTCCCACGAGAAACCCACCATTATGGCCTCTGCGTAAAGTATCGACCCGGATCAGCCTAATCATGCCGGGCAGGCTTATCCGGATAGACACTTTTCGCCTCCTGTGGATTTACTGTTTCAGGAATCATTAATCTATATCTCTATCCCCCTGAGACGGAATGTGTCGGCCCGGATCTGTCTGCGCGGACTGCGCAGGCTGATCTGGATCGATGCATTACGCAGAGGCCATACTGTTGGTTTTCTCGCGGGATGGCTCATAAATGACCTATGCATGGTTAACAAAGAGCACCCAGATCGGCGTCAGTAATCATTCTACAAATCGTGTGTGCTATATTCTACTTCATACACTACTTGTGCATACTATAGATCAAGCTTAGCCTATATACAAGTACAGTGTTTCTATTTACATAGTTTGCTACTCATTTATAATTACATAGTATATATTTTTCTATAAATATACGAGATCGTGTCAAAGGTCATGATGAAACGACTTGCTGGAATACATCGGGTTAAAGATTAACATGTGGTTTTGTTATAGAGCAATGACCTTGACTGTTTTCCCGTTTCAGGAACATGCCCCAGAGTTATACAGAGGAAGAAGATGCCCTGCCTCTCGACATCCAGATTAATCCGCCCTGGGTGTTTTAATGACAAAGATTGTAGGAAAGGCAAATTGTGCTGTAGTGGTCCCTGTGGTCAACGATTTTGTACATTGGGAATATCGGGCTGATGGCAACAGTTTATAACATTTATAAACTTTCGGGAATATTGATAAAGTAAAACATAAGCTGCTTCTTGACCAAATTGGTGTTAACATAATTGTTTAAGCAGAATCATTGTTAAATATATCATAGAAATGGCATTTCGAGTTTCTCTCTAGTAAAACTCACACTATCCCCTACGAATGACCTTTCAAAAAGCATGTGCGAACAACGTAGACCAAGGTCAACCTTTAATGTATTTTTTGTTTTCGGCTACTTATCTGTAGCAAGACATAGCCGAAAACATACCGGAACATGAGAAAATTCATTGGTGGTAACAGAAAGAAGATCAACTATGGTGGAAAATGTTTTAGTAAATAAAATGTGCCAATGCGAAAATAAACAAATTAGCATTTATGAATAGTGAAATCGGCGAAACTGACCAGAGGCTTAAATAAGCCTTTGTTAGGGTTTTTTGAAAAGTGCAGATCTGACTTCGCTGATGTCACGATGTGTATAGACTATACCTAAAATTCTTTGTTTCTATGACAACTGTTTATAACTATTAAAGTATTAACATATTACCATTAAGTAGCGCTTTATAAAATGTACATATACAACGAATTTCACCCAATTGTATTATTTATTAGATTTACGAAAGGTATTGAGTAATATGAGCCGTCTCGCGGGAAAATCAACGTTGTGGACTCTGCGTAAAGTATCGACCCGGATCAGCCTAAGCATGCCACGCAGGCTAATCCGAACAGACATTTTTCGCCTCCTGTAGATTTTTCTGTTCCAGGAATCATTACTCTATACTTATATCCCACTGAGACGGAATATGTCGGTCCAGATTAGCCTGCGCGTACTGCGCAGGCTGATCTGGATCGATACATTACGCAGAGACCATACTGTTGGTTTTCTCTTGGAACGGCCTATATATATTGTTTTTTTAATCACGGCGCGTATAAATAAAATACTGCTTATAATAAAGTAGATCTAGTAATACTGACAAGGAGGACAAGTAGTAGAACAACTTTGTTTCGCGTATCTACATGGTTTCATACGAAGCTTTCAACAAATTGTAAGTTATATCACGGCGTTTCCACTACTACTCGTCCATTTATTTTAACACCAGCGAGTCAGTCGTTATAGTAACCCCACATCTTTGAGCATAAAGGAGGAAAGCCATTACTACCATTTTTTTTAGTTTTTGGTATAACCCGGCCGATGATCTACTACTACACCACAGAGGCGCTCAGAAGAGGAAGTGACTTTTTTTTGTAGAACCGTTAATTTTATAGTATTTTTGTCATCCTGAACCCACTTCTTCTACGCGAAAACATACCGTCTGATGTATCCGGGAGACACTCAATAAGAATAGCAGCAGCAGTCTGACCCTTGAACCAAAAGAGCCGGCATAATTGGTATACACGATTGGGGTCGGACGGACTCATGGGAGAGTACTTGTGGGGTTATTTCGTCTGATGTTTTTTTGTGGGGTGCAATTCATTCCGTAATTAACCCCCTTTTACGGAATGAATAACATTAATATGCAAATGAGATACCCGTTATAAAAACTAAAAAAAAACTATTTATCTAAGTGTCTTATAAGGGTGGTGGGTGGACACGCACCCAACAAGTACTCTCTCATGCGGACAATGCAACTCTTGACCTCAAGCAGGTGGAGGTGGTATTGGTTCCATACCGTATATGTTGTTATTATCTCGATGTAAATATAAGACATACTTCTTTCCTGCCCACCGGGATATGACATTAGCTGTTGAAATCGGCGTAAAACACAAAACAAATTTCTATGTGATATCTGCAATAAAACGCTGACGTCAAGGAGTTAAGCAACTCAAGTTTATGTCACATTAGAAAAAATGTAGAGTGTATGCGCGATAATGACTTAAATAGTGTAAACATTCTGTGAGAATGTTTTATTTTAATTACTTTCTCAATGAATAGACAGATATATATAGGATCCATCATGAGTTTTCTTTGGAGATCAAGATTTCTTAAATGAGTCTAGAAAAAGACGGTTATTAACCGAGCCTCTTGGCGAGGTTAATAACTCTCTTTTTTCGAGACGAATTTAAGAAATCTTCTCCAAAGTAAAACGAGTGATGGATTCTTTTTATCACCTAAACAGTGTGTTTTAATGAAAAATATTGACAACATCAAAACAAAGACCGAATAACATATTCTTCATAAGAACTTGTGATTCACCGCATAAAAAAGTAGTCCTCATCATTTTTGAATAAGAAGAAAAAAACAAACAATGTCTTAAACAATTTTAAAAGACTCGTTATTTATTCAAAATAACGTATTATTGCATTTTTCAATGTGTAAAATTTAACAACTTAACAATAAACATAATAAAGATAAAGGTCAAAATGACGTCATCAGTAGTCGTGTGTATGACGTGTATTTGATATCACACATGTTGGATATCGTTTATCCGTGATTTGTTCTCAACTTGAAAATAAGGGTATTTATGTGATAAATTTATTTATTCAATGATAATTGTACATTATTTCACGGTAATATCAAATTCAGAATACATTCTATTATATTATACCTGAACAAATTCTGGCGCAAATATATGCAGATGGTCACGCGCAAATATAACACGACGTATACACTTCCGTATTTTACTAGGTCAAATATGGTACCAAATATGATAGTGAGACCTCACTCAAATATGATGTGACGTCACTGAAATATGATTTCACGTCATTCAAAATGCGGTAGTTTGACGTCATTCACAGTTTCGTTAGGTTTCATTATATGTCGACGCAGGAGAGTATACGAACAGTGCTCTAGGAACATCAAACCTAGTGTAGACATTCTAAGAGATTATAAAGAGATGTTCGTTCCTCAATGCGCTATGCATCAAATAGACAATATTTTTTCAGACATTCCCTAAACCCGTCTCAAATTGACAAAAGCCGTGCAGTACTAATCCTACAAATCTACTCTTCGCAGTGCAATCAGAATGTACATTGGTCAAACAATGTCCTACGTTTAGTTTTCTAAGTGTACGATTCACCTTCTACTTCGAGTATAACATTCTAAAATGATATTAGGACCGGTACTTCTTAATCTTTTACCCGCGATGTTTTTTCGGCGATAGCTGATTAACCTCAGTTTTGACCTAGATGTTAAACAAATGATCTAAATTGTAGACCAATCAAATGCTGTATTTAATAAATAATGTCGAATAAATAAAGGAAATGAAACGTTTTGATTGGTTCATAGTTAAGTTGGCGATCCTTAAAAATAAGTGAAAACGTATGAAATATAATATTTAAGAGCAAAATATTAATTATTTTTGAAACATGATAAGTTTTCAGTTATTTATCGTCAATTGAAACTTATACACCTCTTGGGAGCCTCGCGTAATCTCCAGTCATGTGACGGGGTATTCTCGGCCTTGATAATCTATTTATAGAAACTGAAGCTCGATGGAGATTGCCGATTAGCCGTTGGTAAACACATATATTATTGTTATGATTTAGTAGTTGATATTGGGATAAAGATATAAACAAGTTGATTCAATCGTTTCCGTTTACTATTTAATAAATTCAGAGAGTTTACATAATTTTGGCTGACACGTGTTTCTAAAAAGTAAACGAGATAAACAACAAACAAAAAACGCGCAAGCTACACTCGATTACCGATTCTATATTTAAAGAACAATGTTCCAACTGGTTCACGATTATAATGTATTACCAATTCAAGGAGCTGTCGAATTCTAAGATATACAACATACCGCCCAAAAAGAAAATTTGTCCCCAAATTAACAAAAGATGTCTCCTTGAATGGTAACCAGTTGGAATTGCAAACAGAAATATACAACATACTGACATGTTGGCCTAATCAGATTTTCACACAGTAGCATAAATGTCCGAGGTTGACCAAACCAAGGACGACAGACAAACACACAGATAAGCAGGCCAGCATTTCAGCAGTAATATATTTCTTTAAGTAAACCATTAATATCCAATATCTCAAATGATTGCTATGCACCGATTCTATATCTTTTAAAGAACAATGTTCTTATCGAACAATGTTCCAACTGGTTCACGATTATAATGCATTACCAATTCAAGGAGCTGTCGAATTCTTAGATATACAACATTATTGCGCAAATGTTATAATTCATGGAAAATTACTGATTTTTGATTATTAACAAAACCTTTCTGATATTTAAGTAAAATAATATGCGCATGTTCCATTTCTTAGTGTTTTCTCATATTGATCGCCGTTTATCTTTTTTAAAGATTTTTCTTGTTTAAAATGCTCGTGTGCTAAAGTGTAAAAGTATGAAATCATTCATAAACAGAGTTCATAAACACACCTCTCTTTGGTAAAGGACAAATTGTTCGTGTTTTCAAAATCCGTCTTCGTCAATGGTGTCAGATGTCGTCTGTATCAGTAAAGGTGTAATCCCTTGCATAATATGATAATTAATGCACCACTGACATAATTGAAGGCATGCCAGACAAAAAGGAATTTTATTCTATTGTGTTATTGATTCGGTATTTTACCATTAGAATGGGGTTAGTGTGGTTAACTTGTGTGAGAAAACCAGTAAACGCATGAATAGGTGAACTGGTCGCCGTGATATAACTGAAAACTGTTGAAAACGGCATTAAACCCAAATCAATCAAACTGCTTTGAAAATATCAGAGAACAAACTGTTAAAACGTATTACATAAATTATAAACAGAGTTATAAACGAAGTGGTAACATGGCTTACACACTTGGATCAAAAGGATGATGGATCGATCACAACGCCACGTTAATACATCACTGACATAATTGAAGGCATGTTGGACAAAAAGGATTTCTAGTTCGGTATTACCTGGAGGTGTACGGGCGTAACACCAATAGCATGGATTTACTCATATAGTTGTTAAAGAGATTCTGCCCCGTGAACGGGACATCCAGGTTCGTTCTCCTGTCAATACATACCAAGGACTATAAATTGGCAACACGGTATTGCTGGTAATTTACCAAAGAGACATTGTACTATATAAATGGAAACTATGACTATTTTTCTGTGTACTCTTCAAATAAAGGTCTTTGTTCTTTTCTTTTCTTATCTAAATGAAAACAATGTTAAAAGTGACGTTATAGATACATGTAAGACAGAAAGTAAACCTAAGTTGTTATGGCATAAAGATAGACACTTAATGCTCTGACAAGACCATGCGTAGACTTGTTTGAGTTCTCAACGTCACATTTACGCCCCACGCGGCACATTTGTTTTAACCCTTTTCCTAATATATAACATTTCTACCGTATTGTATATAATTTGACGTTTGAAAGCACTGCGTCGAAAGGAGAAATAGCTTAAACTTTGCAGTTTCTCCTTTTCCCACAATGTTTTCAGTTCTGTAAAAAAAAACAAGCTTCCATTTTCTAGATGTAATATTTATCTCCAGCTGTCATCAAAGAAGACGTCTACAATAAACGTTTTAATTATGTAAATGCCGTCATGTTTTCGGTGACTTATTGTACATGTTACGAAACTATTAAAACATACAGGTATAAGTTGTTTACATCATTGTTTAACTTGACGTGAACATGAGAACGATGTTCGCAGTTTTGCTTTCTCTTTACGCTGTTTCAGGTAACGTTTATATCACTATGTTATGTCAGGGTGACTATAATGAAGATATAGTCACCCTGGTTATGTACATTAATTATAATGTTCGAGAGTTTTATGCTTTACACTTAATTATATTTCGTTTATTTTATTTACTATTTCATTGTTTGTTTTCGCAATAATAGTTTCCAAATGAGCTGGTATAGGTTATTCCCAGTATATTTGAATTAAAGAACTATTTCATTTAATAAAGTGTTCTTTTTGTCCGTAATATATAACTAGCTTATACCAAATTTAAGACACATCTGTAAACGCTCAAATATCAGAATGTATCACATTGCTAACATATCCTATTTAAACTGATGACGAGTGTTACAGTAACAAGATTTGGTGTCAAGCTTATTTTCTTCTTTTGTCATGTATCAACTTGTAAACGACAAAGCCTCAGATCTGTAGTGCTTAGAGTCGGAAATGATGTTTTATAGTTAAACAGTTATTGTATGGTATCCATTTATACATTGTCTCATGCGGTACTCTGTTATATTTAAACACCCCTTTTTAGGCCCGACTAAAACGCCGACCGATATGTTTGGCACGTCTTTGTTTACTTCCATTGTTGGGCGGTGAAAGCGTTAGTTTTTAAATGATTTATCAATATATCCAATGTCATGATGGTACAGCTTTATCAGTCTCTTCATTGTCATTTTGGCTCATCTTTGTTTACTTTCAGCATTGGGCAGTGTCAGTATTGATGTTGTAAATGCTTTATCAATCTATACATTGTTATGATAGCAGACTTTTGTCAGTCTCTTCGTTGTCATGTTGGCTCATCTTTGTTTACTTTCAGCGTTAGGCAGTGTCAGTATTGATTTTTAAATGCTCTATCAATCTATACATTGTTATGATGGTACAGCTTTATCAGTCTCTTCATTGTCATTTTGCTCATCTTTGTTTATTTTCAGCGTTAGGCAGTGTATTAGTGTCAGTATTGATTGTGTTAATGATTTGTCACATATTTGTTTATTTTCAATGTTAGGCGGTGAAAATAACGTTTCTTTAAATGCTTCGCCAACCTCTGCATTGTCATTTTGGCACGACTTTTTTACTTAAATGATTTATAAATATCTTAATTGGCATGTTGGCACACGTTTGTTTACTTTCAGTGTTAGGCGGTGAAAGTTTTATTTCCTTAAATGCTTTATCAATCTTTTAAATGACATTTTTGCATACCTTTGTTTACTTTAAGAAAGGCTGTAAAAGGTTTGGTTTTTTAAATGCTTCATAAATATCTTTATTGTCATTTTGGCAAACACTTTCAGTGTTTAGTGGTGAAAGTGGCGACTGTCCCTCTGGAGTTATCGGACATAAGTGCTCTGACTATAACCCATGTACACCCGGCAATGATTGTAGAGGTGGGAGATGCTGTAGACAATTAGCCAGTTGTTCATCAGGTATTGATGGACCTGCATGTTCAGAAGATAAGCCATGTAATTCACCCGGATATGCATGTACGGGTGGACGGTGCTGTGCCGTTTGTCCAAAGGGCAGGAAGGAAGGAGGCCCGTGTAATAGGACACCTGGTGAACCTCGATGTCCACCCAGTCATAGCTGTATCAACGACTTGTGCTGCGATGCGACAAGCAGTAAGTAATTACTCAAAACAATAAACTATATCTTAATCTTTGAGTAAATATATAAAACGAACATTATTACTCATCATAAGTGTCTTCATTAAACAAATCACGCGCTTGATGAAAATATATTTATATTTTAGGTCAAAATAAAATACATATTATTACACAAAAAACTAAATCATTAAATATTGTAGAGATTCATACATATATGCACAAACTACCCTTTTGACACTGTATCACCGTTAACTAGAATAGTATATTGCACACGATCCGGGGTAACATTGTAAGGAAGGAGAGCTAAATGTGCTCGAGATAGGAGGTGTTTCTATGAAGAGGGTGATTTGTATTTTAAAAATGAAATAGCGGGAAGAATGTGAACGTTTTAAAACAGACAGTTGAATTCCCCCAGTATTATCATTTTGAAAGCTTATACGCACTATACTGCCACCATTGTACCATGACATCGGTTTAACATCTGGGAAAACAAATGAGCCGTTCCACGAGAAAACCATCATTATAGACTCCGCGTAATGTATTGACCAAGATCAGCTAGCGCAATCCGCGCAGGGTAATCCTGGCCGACACTTTCCGTCTCAGGGGGATAGAGGTATAGAGTAATGATTCCTGAAACAGAAAATCCATATGAGGCCAAACTGGTCTGCCCGAATTATCCTGCGTTGCACGCTCAGGCTGATCCGGGTCGATACGCAGAGTCCACAATGTGGTAACCCGCAACTGAAGCGCATTCAAAACCCATTTTAATGTTTATACTGCATTCTTCACAGTCAGCCGAAAGACCATAATACGTTGTTATGTAGTTACATACTTTGACTTATTCATTTTGTATTCAGTTTAACATAATACATTCATAATAATTGTACAATATACTAATCGTTCACAATTAATTCACAATCGAAATGGATAAGAACAAACACATAGCTCTCATAAAGATCTTCCCTTAAAACTTAATTAATAGACAAATTGTTACATTAGTATAATTAATGATAATTTATGAATTATTTGTTGTAATAAAACCAACACTGTAAGTTAATTATTGAATAAAAAATTTGACAATACTGTCCAAGTATTTTAATTAATTACCAGGATCTAAAGGGCTTAGTAAGCCACTTACGGGAAAAGACCATGGGGACATTTGCCCGCTATGTTAGGACTCTTTTTTCGGCGATAGCTGATTAACGTGGGTTTTGACCTAGATGTTAAACACATGATCTAGATTGTAGACCAATCAAATGTTGTATTTAATGAATAATGTCGAAGAAATAAAGGAAATGAAACGTTTTTATTGGTTCATAGTTAAGTTGGCGATCCTACAAGAGGCACCACTAAGAGAAGTTTTAAAATGAAATTTTCTGCATATTAACCTTTAATTGTTTTCCTTAAGAAATAAATTTCAGTGAAAAAAATCAGTGAAAACGTATGAAATATAATATTTAAGAGCAAAATATTAAATATTTTTGAAACATTATAAGTTTTCAGTTATTTATCGTCAATTGAAAGTTTTCACCTCTTGGGAGCCTCTTGTAATCTCCAGTCATGTAATGTATTCTCGGCCTTGAACAGTAAACGTCATGTCGCACTTGTGTAATGGATGGTGACTTGGATTGTCAAGTGAAAGGACTGTGGTTCGCTTCCCGGCAGAGGCAAGTTTTTTTCCTCTCTTATTCATATCAAAACAAAAGTATATATATGAACTAAAACATTTATAAACCAAATTTTACATATTTAAAATTATTGTTTTCTGTCATTCTAATAAGTAAGATAAAAGATCAAATACTATGCGCATGTTCCATTTCTTAGTGTTCGCCGTTTATCTTTTTTAAAGATATTTCTTGTTTACAATTACACACTTACTGACATCAGTTGAATTTTAATCATGCGAAATACTTTCGATGTAACTACCTTTGGACAATCTTGCAATATTTCGGAACCTTATCACCCAACAAAAAGTATGTTTACACTTTATTTTATATTTATTCATAGACGAAATTCAATACATGTATTCAGTGTAGCCGAATAAACCAAGACAAGTCTGCATCTATGCATTTTTTGATAGGAATCTATACAGTTGGAAATTTATTCTCATAAGCGCAACATAATATGTTAACAATTACCATACAATTACACCATGTAGTATGGCTATGCATGCTAGTATTGTCACACATATCCTTCAGTTATTGGCGTGGCGCTTTAGACCCTGGTCATAGTAGATGAACCATTTTTTCGGAGTTGGTGTTGCCTGCCAAATGCTGTAAACATATAACGAATTTTAGGGTGAGACTGCGCGGAAAAAAAGTATACCATATTCTGACATTTCACTGCATTTTTCACCTGTGTTTAAATTGAGTCATTCGCCAATGTGAAAAACCATCATGCCTGATTTTATCATTATGTTACGCATTTTACTTTTTTTTATATTCTTCAATTTCATATTCTATGATATATTTTAAGTTTGCAGGAAAGGGTGGAGGTGTTTAGCTTTAATAAACAAAGGAACTCCGTCGATTAGAAATGAAATCCACACACTGACGCGTTAAAGCAGCTCGCTCGCTGATTGGCTATGGTACAACTAGTTAAGAGAGAAATGTGTTGATCGCGTTCTTGCCTGAAGTGACCTAAAATAAGACATCGTTTTCTTACACGACTTTTGACACCCCACGATGACTAAATACTTTTATTTAATATATTAACTTTTGATTCACCGCAATGACATCAATCATTTTATTTATCATAAAATGCATTTTTGTAGCATTGCGGTTTCCTCGGATCCAAACATCACAGTTCACCCAGTATGGGGAAAATGATAACATAACACAAGTGATTTGAAAACGGGCATTTCATTTTTTAATGCCATGTAGATACAATGTTATAACTTATCTGGGCAGGACAAAAAGCTTCAAAAACTTCGCGCAGACTGATCCGGCCGACACATTCCGTCTAAGGGGGTATAGATAGAGTAGTGATTCCTGAAACAGAAAATCCACAGGAGGTGAAAAGGGTATATCCGGGTACGCCTGCGTGGCATGCTTAGGCTGATCCGGGTCGATACTTTACGCACAATGTTGATTTTCTCACGAGACGGCCTACACATTGATTATTGCCAAGCTACGCCCCTGGTAATGTGTCAAAAGTCATGATACACGAGTTTCTAAAATTGAGCAGGATACGTTGTATTATTATAACAGAACTATGATATTTATTCCAGTTCCAGGGTTATGCCCGCTACCGAATCCCGATATGGGAATCGTCTGTCCTCCCTGGATATTCCCCCCTGAGTGTTCCGATGACAAAGGTTGTAGAAAAGGTGCAGTGTGCTGTGATGGTCCTTGTGGAACTAGATATTGTTACCGAGGCTGGGCTCTGTAAATTGTTCGCGAATTTGGGTGAAATAAAAATAAACTGTTTTTCCTGAACAAAAGGGTTTGTATATGTGTTGGTTGATTGAATGATTTATTCAGTGAAACACGGTTCTCAAGGGTATAGCAGTTATATCACGACGGCCAGTTCAACTAATGTGAGTCCCCTCCCTTTCTCGCACCAGTACCACACATCATCCTACCCACATAGACACTTTAGTCCATTGCGAATGACGTTAATCACAATGACTGTAATATATTATCGAAGGGAATGAATGGCAAAGCCGAGATTCTTATCCGAAACCCCTGGATTGATGGCCCTTGTAATTACCGATTCAGCTAACGCGGCTCGACCCAACACTGTTGAAATGGCGACACAAACGATAATTGATCAATATACAAAAAAACGTCTTTTCGACCATTTCTCTTGAACATTTTCCAGTTGCCCTAATCCTGTTTGACGCTACTTTAGACAAGGTTTGAATATCATGGAAGACCAAGATCAGCCTAAATATTTATGCAGTGTAATCTTGAACTTCATTATTCGCCACTCATTTATCAGTTCTTATCAAACATATATCCGTTAATGTGGAAACCTTTTGAAAACCAAGGAAACCAAAGGACTTCAACAGGATAAGGGTTCATTCACCACGAATAGAGGAATCCACCATTTCCGGGGAATTTGAATCCCCCTCTCGGCGGTCACTGGTGTGTCCTCCGACAAGGCACACTTCCTAGCCTAGTACTGGTTTGTCGCCCCGTGAGAACGAAAACTGTTCTGTCGCCCTGATATAACTAAACAAACTGTTGAAAACGTCGTAGAACTTCGCCATGACTAGCATATTTATGGATTTAAGGTGACCTCTAAATGTTGACCTCTTTAGGACCATATTTACAATGGTAGATTTAATTGTGACTCACTCGGAAATAGACCAGCATGGGTAAAATAATGCACAAATTTACTTTTGTCGCATGCTGCAAAGTGACGTAATGCAATGGCTGTAATTTATGCCTACGTCAAGATGACAGACTAAATTTAACACTGCGTGACCTAACCGTGAACCAATTCACCACTCATGATCATCGTTTGGATATATTCAAGAAAGACGTCCCGATGTCCCGATGTCCCGAGTCCCGAGTCCCGATTCCCGATGTTCCGATGTCTCGTTGTCTTACTCGAAACTAAGAGTTTAGTTTAACTCTGCAACACCATTTTGGCGCATCTAAAGCAGATGTATATTGAGAACATTGTGGCAAAACAAGAACATGCTAATGATGAGCATGTAATCCTTTTGCCCTAATGTTTTCAACACTATTCATTAATAATACTTTCAATTATAGACATTTGTCATATTTCTGCCTCGATTATTTTAACCCTTTTCCTCATATACACGCTTTCTGACGCCCCTGCAGCAGACGGTTTTTTGAAAACATTGTGACAAAAGAAGAAATTGCTCAAAACGAGCAATTTCTTTTTTTTTGCCACAATGTTGTCCACTTTTCGTAATAGGTTATCCGTTCAATTATAGAGATTTTCTATTTTTTGACAAAATATGTTCAAAGTCGTCTGCTGCAGAATTGTCGTATGAGGGAAGGGTTAAAGTCAAGTGCTGCCAAATTGACGTATGTGGAAAAGTGTTAATAGTTCCGTGCGAGATATATTCAGGTCCGCCTGACCCTTCATAGCTAAAAACTAGTTACATTGGTCAGAATGTTTTTCTCGTGTCCAGTATTTAGCCTTAGATGGAGTTTACCACCCACTTTTGGCTACGGACTCCAAGGAGGTTCGCGGGCGACGCGAGTCCGTTCTGACGTGCAAATCGATCATCAAACTCGGGTATAGGGGCGAAAGAATAATCGAACCATCTAGTAGTAGCTGGTGGTACATTTATCTGTAAAAGCTTCCGTTTCAAACAGTTGCCGTGTGTAATCTTCGGATGCGTAAGATAAGCCATTTATTACATACCTATCCAAATTTTGCATTGAAATTTAAGTGACATAAAATCAATATCAATTTTTAAAAAAATGATATCATTTTTGCCGGAACTACTTTTTTTATGTTTACTTAAAATGTTGATAGTAAGATTTTTGATCATTATTAAAGTGAAAATAAGATAAAAATGTGTTTTAATTATATTTTAAGATGTCATCCTAAGAGACATCTTGAGAAACTTACAAGAAAATATAAAGAATGACATAAATCATTGATTTAAACGTGCGGCTTAAACATTAATGGAACAGCCATGGAACAGTCATTGGTTACGTAACATTCATACGCCTAAGGCCAAGTCATTTTTTTTATATGTTTCTTTAAAATAAAGGGGAGATTTATTCCAGATAAATAATAAATAGAATAACTAACTGCATGTTTTTGATATAGAATTTATGTCACTCGGGAAAAAAGGGATAATTTGGTGTAAAATCACTCAACCTACGGTTTCGTGATTTTAACCAAATTACCCCTTTTTTCCCTTGTGACATAAATTCTATATCAAAAACATGCAGTTAGTTATTCTCTATTTATTGGAATAGTCTTTTTGGTACGTGTCGTTACTGTATATAAAGAGTCCTAGAGACTAATTGTCCGACATGAATGAAAACGTTCCGATAAAGACGTTTTAGTCTGATTTATACATGGCCGGGAAATGCGAGTTAAAACAACAACAACAATAACAGTGGATATTTATTGTTTATGAATCTGTACGGTTAACCGGGTAACTGGTTACAAAATTGTACGAGTAACCGGTTAGTAATATATCCGTAATATAGACCGTTAATTGTGTACTATTATATCCTTAATAATTACTATATTGTATACTGTATGTAGACTTATAAAACCAATAGTTTTAATGATATATCAATGTTAGAAGTTATTATATAGATATATAGACATAATCTACTGTTTAATTTATATTATGAATTTTGTAATGATTATGGCATTTATTCTATTAATTAAGTGAGAATTTTTTGGTAAACGTGTGTCCTGAAATTCATCTATTAGGGGTTTCGGCAACAACATAGGGGAACGTACTGTATCCGTTGTCTTTACGATTCCTGGCCCGAGTATAAGACCATCCCTCAGGTTGATATGAATGCGTGTCATCAGCAGATCGTCGCACAATTGCTCGCGAAATAGTTAATTCTGCACGTTGAGGGTAAAACAATCATCGTAAATGTTTTAATCAACTCGCACTACTCGCTTGAAATACTCTTGGAAACTACAGTCGCAGTCAGTCACACACGGGTCGAATAACGGTTGACATTAGACTCATCGGACCGGATTGGTGAGTAAGTGGGCTACCTCCCTTAACAGCACACTGTCGCATATTTAGGGATCGGTAAAGGCTAATCAAAACGCTCGCCATTTAGTTACTTCTGCACGGTGAGGGTTAACAAAACCAAAACATAATCCGATATTACAGACGAGGGGTAAGTGGTGCATTCAAAGTTCTCTCCTCGGAATGTTTATTATAGGTTCAAAAGACACCAATTAAATTTTTATTTTCATTTTCATGTAAATCAACAAGTTGCCACCCTCAATTGTCACACTTTATTCAATTTTTACAGAGGACACCCTATATCATTGAAGAGAGTATTCTATCAGGTATAGAATAATCCAAAACAATGGGGTAGCTCATGGATTATACAAGAATGTAGGTTCGCGTCATTGTGCGTACAATCGGGCTGGGCCAAAACTGTTGTTCTGAAAAATATATTTTCACTTTCAGGCAAGGCCAAAATGCTTAAAATGATAAAATCAAACTGTTCCAGTATATCATATGCATACTTAAACTTACTGTAAGATATTCAATGGATTATGGTGCAGGTATACACTCATGTTTATACGCAAACAAAGTATTTTTGAAATACTTTTTGACAGTTTGGCCGCGGATGCATTTTGTGTATTTTAACCTTACTTCGAGCGTGTTTCTTGATACAAGAACACTGTGTAGGCACCATTCAACTATAGAACGTTTTCTTAGACACGTTTATTTTGTATTTAACAAGCTCTTTTCGCAACCGAAGGTCCAATGTTTCATTATATTTAAATAACGCCAAGCGTTATTTGTAACGTGACATGTGATAGCGTTGACAACTCGGTGAATACAAACAATCGAAACGCACTATATATGTTATCATAGTAAAGTTTTTAAGGGGCAAACCCCGAATACTTGTGTGACTGTTTACTAAAGGCAGCATCTAATGAGGGAAAACTATTTCTTCCTAAATCCTTTGACATTAGCAGAGCACTAATAGGGCTAAACTGATCTCTGAAATAAGAAGGGGGAAAGTTGGGAGACAATTCTTTTGCCACGTAAGAATGTTTGTAAACCGGCATTCGATAACCTACATAGTTAAAATATAACCTATAGATCATTAGTCGCCTGGAAGAAGCCCGCGACTTATATTTTTAATAGCTTTTCGGAAATAACATGGGAGGGCGAGTTATTATTAGAAAAAACAAAAACAAATTTAAATGTCTTGAACATATTACAATTGTGTTTGTTTAAAAACAGTTAGTTATGACACATCTAAAATGAAATAAATAATCCGATGTTTTAAGTAATTGCAGTTTCTTTATTTTGACTCGCATTTATGTTTTTTTGTCTTATTTACGAAGACACAAGAGTCCCTGTAAGACTTGCTGCAGACTGTTGTGTGTCAATATCGAGATAAAAATAACGTCGAATTCTCCTTTTAATAGCAATTTTAACTTACTGAATGTTATTTTCATGTTCAAAGAGATGTCTTAATTTGTGTAGAATTAATTTAATAATGTTAATCCATGTATATCTAAAATAGGAACTGTTTCTCAGCTAAAACATAGTATCCTGTTGTGTTCTAGTTTCGAGACCTTTAACATCGATTTTAGCGCATGCGCATTTCGATAAGAAGAAGCGAGTGGTCAAAATATTATTTTATTTTTGATAAGTATCAACATAAACTGGTAACATAAACAAAAATAAGAAATACTTTGAACATATGTCTCAAATATGTACCTGTTTATCGGTCGTGAACGTCAAAACGCTTTCTCCTCAGTTCGTGACCTAGTTTCATATTGCCAAAATATAAAGGGAAGTAACCGGAAGGAAATTATAAACTTAGAAAACGCTTCCATGACATTGACGAGTTATGCAGACAAAAAATGTCGCTTGAAAATTTGATTTCTTAACGTCACGAAACGAGTGTAGGAGAAAGAAGGATATGCCCTGAAAAATGTTTCTTTCGAATGCAGTGGAATAAAACATGCACTAAAGCTTTGTCAGATTTTTTTTTACTTTCTTCGATATCACAACGACTCGATCTTGACACGAGGTCAATATTTCGAAAGAATGATCAAACACCTAATATTACAGATAGATAGCTAATATTACACACTTAAATGATTAAATATATGTGATATGAAATGTTTATTTGGCTTGAAACAAATTAAGAAAAGAACAAACTCTGATAAACAATGATTTTAGAAATAAAGAAAATTTGGTCTTCGCACCCAATTAATTTCATACTTGCCACCTTTTAAATAGTAATGGGTCTCGCAACTGACATTTCTCTTGCGCCATACATATATTGTATGCATCAATGATATAAATAAACAATTTAGCTGATATGGTGTTTCAAGTGTGGTCTACATATGAGGATAAATTTTAAAATCTGTGAAATAAATAATGTATTTGTTGTGGTTTTATTGACAAATCCAAAAAATCCAAAATCCTGACCAATACAAAAGAAATTCTGAAATGTGTATGTGGAATTTCAAAAATCCTGGAATTAGTCCATAATGCAAACATTATGTGTATGTTTAGACTAATGAAAGTCAAGAATGCATGTGTGTTAAAAAAATAAATTAATGCAGTTTTTTCCGGTGACATCATGATGCATCAACTTTCTCTTGTAGTTAGTATTTAGAGCAAATGCTTTCGAAAACTGGAGTGTTTTGTAAACAGAGTAGAGCATACGAACACTGCTCTAGGAAAACCAACCCTAGTTTATTATACCAAGTGTAAATAAAGAGCTTTTCATGCATCCATGCATTATGAACCAAAATGGACAATATTTGTCCGAAATATTTTGAATCCGTCTCTGTCCAATAAACGCACAGAAATAATTCCACAAATCCGAAATGTCGCGCATTTTGATCAGAATCTACACTGATCAGACAATGCCCTTTGTTTGTGTTCCTGGAGCACGATTCATAGAAACCTTGAGTATAACGTACCAACAATATCTTATATCTAGTTCTTCTGAAGCGTTTACCAGAGTAATCGTCCGCTTTGAAAATAAGCCGAGTCCCGGTAGCTCAGTTGGTAGCGACGCGGGCTGTCAATACAGGGGTTGTGAGTTCGACTCCGAGCTCGGTCAACATTCTTTCCAACGTTTGACAAAAGTCACTGCGTCATTCGTCTTTCACCAATGCTGAATGGGGTGCTTTGCAGTCTATGTGGAAAAGCAGCCAGTTGCTTAGAAAGTTTGTTGCCGTGTGTGGTGAACTCGTGTGGGAAAAAACCAGGAAACGCATGAATAGGTCGCCGTGATATGAAAAATTGTGGAAAACGGCGTTAAACCCAAATCAATCAAACTGCTTTGAAAATATCAGAGAACAAACTGTTAAAACGTATTACATAAATTATAAACAGAGTTAAAAACCATATGGGAAAAGGAGAACTTGTACGTTTGTTTTTTAAAAAAATAATTGTTTTCCAACATTGTTTTCAAAATCCGTCTCCTGCAAGGTCATCATATTCCGTCTATATCACGAATTGGTTACATGGCTTAAAAACTCGGATCATTGAATGGGTTGCTTTGCAGTCTATGTGGAAAAGCAGCCAGTTGCTTAAAAAGTATGTTGCCTTGTGTGGTGAACTCGTGTGGGAAAACCAGGAAACGCATGAAAAGGTGGACTGGTCGCCGTGATATGAAAAATTGTGGAAAACGGCGTTAACCAAAATCAATCAAACTGCTTTGACAATTTCAGAGAACAAACTGTTAAAACGTATTTTATAAATTACAAACAGAGTTAAAAACCATATGAGAAAAGGAGAACTTGCTCTTTTAAAAAAAAAAAAAAAAATTGTTTTCCAACATTGTTTTCAAAATCCGTCTCCTGCAAGGTCATCAAATTCCGTATCACGAAGTGGTTACATGGATAAAAAACTCGGATCAGAAGGATGATGAATTAATCGCAACTCTACGTTAATACATCACTGACATTATTGAAGACATGTCGAACAAAAAGGATTTCTAGTTCGGTATTACCTGGAGGTATACGGGTGTGAAGCCCGTATAATGGGTTTACTGATATAGTTGTTTTGGACGTTTAAAAGATTCTACCCCGGGTTCATTCTCCTGTCTAACCATATCAAGGACTACACAGTGACAATACTGGATTCCGAGAATAATTTACCAGTATCATGATACTTTTATTGGTATAGCTGGTAATATTCCAAATAGACCTAGCTAAACTTTGTATCACATACTAGGTACTATGTTCTCTTAAAATAAAGTTTCATGTTGAAAGTGGCGTTAAACATAAGTCCGAAGTCGAATTGAGTCTGTCTGTGAACGGGATGAACGAGCTACAAACGAATCCGGTCGGTGTGCACACGTACTACCAATTGACGCACGATCCCATCACGTCATAGCACGTTCCTAGTACGATCCAAGTACGGCAATTCCGTTCGTAGTACGTCCATCCCGTTTTAAGTACGTTGTCACTCCGTCTAATTACAGAACGAGATGGTCGCCCGGAAATTTGGAACAAGCTCAAAGTTCTGGAACACCATTCCCGTTCAAACCCGTCCGAGCTCGTCCATGAAGTTCGTAATCAGACCGTAAAACGTTGCTACTACGTCCACTCCCGTTTGCATACAGTTTGAGCCCGTTCGGCTTCATTTTTCAGAACGTAGTGAGAACGAGTTCGGTGTAAAGGGGGCATTATACGTCACTAGTACCTGACGCGGCACTTACGTTAACCCTTAACATAATACAGGCGCTTTATGACGAATTATACATAGACAAATGTTGAAAACATTGTGAGAAAAGTAGCTTATATTGCATATTCTCCTTTCCCCACAATGTTTTCAGTTCTTTATCAAAATGAATTTTCCATTTTCACGTCGTTATGTTTGTTCTGTTAATGTATAAGACGGCTACAATAAACATTTTAATTATGTTAATGATGTTATGTCTTCCGTAACTACCTGTACCTGTTTCGGGACTATATAAATATACAGGTTTACGTAAATTTACATCATTGTTTACCTTGACGTGAAAATGAGAATTACGCTCGCAGTTTTGCTTTGTCTTTACGCTGTTTCAGGTAATGTTTTATATCGTCATTTTATGAAATTATATTTCTCGAGAGTTTTATGTGTTATATTTAATTATCTTTTATTTATTTAATTGACTATTTTATATTTTTTCAATGAGAAATTACTGACTTCCGCTACGAATTTACTTCGAATAAATGCTTTGCATGCGGACTGCATGGGTAGAAATTACCTGTTCACTTGGGATCTTGCATTATTTCGGCACCTTATCAGACAGCAGAAAGTGATTTTTTACTTTATTTTAGATTTATTCATAACCGAAATTATTTCTATTTAGTGGATCTGATTATTAAACTGTCCTTTTCAAAATTTATTGAATAGGTTGTGCTGTATAAAAAGACTTAGGAAACTTGTACAATTATATATATATAGATCTCTTCAACTAGTTTAAACACACTATTTTTCTGTTTCTATATTTCTATGAATGTTTTTGTATCTAACGGGTTAACAGTGTTTATATCGATCATTAAAGTCACTACGATACTATTCTTTAAAGTCACTACGATACCATTTTGTAAAGTCACTACGATACCATTCTGTAAAGTCATCGATTCTGTAAAATCCTTACGAAAGTAATCTGTAAAGTAAATACGATACCATTATTTTAAGTCACTACGATACCCTTCTGTAAAGTCACTACGATACTATTCTGTAAAGTCACTACGATACCATTATGTAAAGTTACTACGATACCATTATGTAAAGTCACTACGATACCATTATGTTAAGTCACTACGATACCATTATGTTAAGTCACTACGATACCATTATGTAAAGTTACTACGATACCATTCTGTAAAGTCACTACGATACTATTGTGTTAAGCCACTACGATACTATTCTGTAAAATCCCTACGATACCATTATTTTAAGTCACTACGATACCATTCTGTAAATTCACTACGATACCATTCTGTAAAATCACTACGATACTATTCTGTAAAGTCACTATGATACCATTCTTTAATTACATCGATTATATAAAGCAAGTCACTATGATACCATTCTTTAATTACATCGATTATATAAAGTCACTACGATACTATTCTGTAAAGTCACTATGATACCATTCTTTAATTACATCGATTATATAAAGTCACTACGATACTATTATGTTAAGTCACTATGATACCATTATTTAAAGTCACTACGATACCATTATGTAAAGTCACTACGATACTATTCTGTAAAGTCACTATGATACCATTCTTTAATTACATCGATTATATAAAGTCACTACGATACTATTCTGTAAAGTCACTAAGATACCATTATGTAAAGCCACTACGATACCATTCTGTAAAGTCACTAAGATACTATTATGTTAAGTCACTATGATACCATTATTTAAAGTCACTACGATACCATTATGTAAAGTCACTATGATACCATTCTATAAAGTCGCTATGATACTATTCTATAAAGTCACTATGATACTATTCTATAAAGTCGCTATGATACTATTCTATAAAGTCACTATGATACTATTCTATCAAGTCACTACGATACCATTATATAAGGTCACTACGATACCATTATATAAAGTAACTACGATACCATTCTATAAAGTCACTACAATACCATTCTGTAAAGTCACTACGATACTATTCTGTAAAGTCACTATGATACCATTCTTTAATTCCATCGACTATATAAACTCACTACGATATAATTATGTAAAGTCACTATGATACCATTATGTTAAGTCACTATGATACCATTCTATAAAGTCACTACGATACCATTATGTAAAGTCACTATGATACCATTATGTTAAGTCACTATGATACCATTCTATAAAGTCACTACGATACTATTCTATAAAGTCACTATGATACCATTCTATAAAGTCACTATGATACCATTCTATAAACTCATTTTGTAAAGTCACTATTATAATATTCTGTAAAATCACTACGAATCCATTCTGTTTAGTCACTACGATACCATTATGTAAAGTCATCGATTCTGTTAAGTCACTATGATACCATTCATTTCAGTCACTACGATACCATTCTATAAAGTCACTACGATATTATTCTGTAAAGTCACTACCATACCATTATGTAAAGTCGATACGATACCATTATATAAAGTCTATACTATACTATTATATAAAGTCACTACGATAGTATTCTGTAAAGTCACTACCATACCATTCTGTAAAGTCACTACGATACCATTATATAAAGTCGATACGATACCATAATGTTAAGTCACTACGATACCATTATGTTAAGTCACTACGATACCATTATATAAAGTCACTACGATATTATTTTGTAAAGTCACTACCATACCATTCTGTAAAGTTACTACAATACCATTATATAAAGTCACTACGATACAATTCTGTAAAGTCACTACGATACCATTCTGTAAAGTCACTACGATACCATTCTATGGAGTCACTTCGATACCATTATATAATGTCACTACGATACGATTCTGAAAAGTCACTACGATATTATTCTGTAAAATTACTACGATACCATTGTGTAAAGTCACTACGATATGATTCTGTAGAGTCACTATGATACCATTATGTGAAGTCACTACGATACCATTATGTAAAGTCACCACGATACCATTATGTAAAGTCACTACGAGTATGTAAAGTCACTACGATACCATTATGTTAAGTCACTACGATACCATTATGTTAAGTCACTACGATACCATTATGTAAAGTCACTACGATACCATTATGTCAAATCACTACGATACCAATCTGTTAAGTCACTACGATACCATTATGTTAAGTCACTACGATACCATTATGTTAAGTCACTACGATACCATTATGTAAAATCACTACGATACCAATCTGTTAAGTCACTACGATAACATTATGTTAAGTCACTACGAAACCATTCTGTTATTTACATATTAACCTTTATCCTCTTACATGTATATGATATAATATATATAGAATGAGCAAACAATTCCAAATGAACCTTCACGTAGATACAATCTAATATTGGTCAACATTATTCGCCACAACTCCAGAGGAAATATATATATATATATATATATATACGAGAACGTGTCAAAAGTCACAATTCACGAGTTCCTTGAATACAAAGGGATACGGGTTAACACCTGGCTGTATTATTACTAACTAATACCTTGACTGTTTTATAGTTTCAGGAGAATGCCCTATCACTCCTCCGGGCATGGGGGTTGTCTGCCCTCCCTGGGAATTTCCCATTGATTAGTCGCCGGGCAGAAGCCCGCGACTTCTATTTTTAATAGCTTTTCAGAAATCACATGGGAGGGCGGCTTATTATTAGAAAGAAACAAATCTAGATGATTTGAACATATTACAATTGTGGTTGTTTACGAACACTAATAAATGACACATCTAAAATGAAATAAATATTCCGATTTTTTAATGTTTGCAGTTTTTTTTTATTTCACTCGCATTTAAGTTTTTTGTCTTATTTACGAAGACAAAAGTGGTCCCTTCAAGACGTGAACCAACACCCCCTAATGCAGACTCTTATGTGTCATCATTGAGGTCAATTTCGGATTCTCCTTTTAATAGCAATTTTAACTTACTAAATGTTGTTTTCATGTTCAAAGAGATGTCTTGATTTGTGTAGAATTCATTTAATAATGTTAATCCATGAATATCTAAAGTAGGAACTGTTTCTAAGCTAAATATAGACCCTATTCTGTTGTGTAGTTTCGTGACCTTTAACATCGATTTTCGCGCATGCGCATTTCGATATGAAAAAGCGAGTGATATTATTTTATTTTAGACAAGTACAAGACGAATGTTTGACGCAAAGCGTCAAAGAGAAGCCGCAATATTTCGTTGTACATGTAGAAATAAGAAAAAAAGAACATTTTTAAATCCACAAACAATAGAACAATTTAAACAGTAGACGGTAATGCTGATATATTTCTCCTTTTGAAGACTTTTGTTTTCTTCAAATTACCTCCCTTTAAAGCAATACCAGGATATTTACCTTGTGATTCGAATAAGATTGACAAACATTGAAATTATATGAATGAATACTATTATTTAAATAAGTAACAACAGCAAAATTAAATTTAAGCCAAGATAAATGTGTACACATTTCGTTAATTTTTTATAGATACCCTAATGTATAGGTATGAATATAAAATGTATAAGCAAATGTTTTCATTTCAACGTTCCTAATGTTTGAATAGACTAAGGAAAGTCAAGAATACATAAATAAACCAATGCAGTCTTTTCCGGCGACATTGATGCCTTGCATCAACTTTCTCTTGTTGTTTAATAGATACAGATTGTGGAACAGGCGGAGAGTGTTGTGTTGGTGTTTGTAACACCAAATATTGTTACCGAGGCTGATGACAACACGGATTACAGGTCTACATAAAATATTCGCGATTTTTAATGAAATAAATATGAACTGTATCATGAAAAAAAAAGGGTTTGTTATTGTGTTGATTGCTTGATTGATTGAATAGCTTATTCGGTAATATGCCGTTATCAATGGTATATATCAATTATATCACGGCCAGCTCTCTTCTTATGTGTTTTCTCTCGAAAGAAATCCAGTGAAACTCATCCTATTGTACGCGACTTAACCTTTTCCCTCATAAGGCAATTCTGCAGCAAAAAATGGAAAATCTCCATAATTGAATGGATAGCCTATGACAAAAAGTGGAAAACATTGTGGCAAAAGGAGAAATTGCACGTTTTGTGCAATTTCTTCTTTTGTCACTATGTTTTCAAAAAGCTGTCTGCTGCAGAGGCGTCAGAAAGCGTCTATATGAGGGAAAGGGTTAAGACAATATCTGTTTATCCTGGCTTCGAAGACCATGACTAGCTTGCATATTTATACACTGTTATCTTGATCTACATTATTCGTCATTCATTGATCAGTTCTTAGTAAACCCATATCCGTTAATATGCGGGAACCCGTTTAAAATAAGGACGTCAGTCGCAGAAATTCAAAATGATAAGGGTTAATTTACCATGAATAGAGGAAACCGCTGCGGCCGATAAGTTAGCATGGAGACTTTTGACCAGGTGTCCAGGGTTGAAATCCTGCTTGCAACGATTACGAAAGATTGTCCATCCGCATGGCGCATTTTCTAGCCCAGTTGTGTGTCACCCAGTGATCAAGAACAAGCCTTCTCGTGCTTCTGTCGCCATGATATAACTCAACAACTGTTGAAAACGACCTAAAGTATGTTGACCATTTTAGAGTCAGTTTCAATGGTAGATATAATCTTAACTCATTCGGCATTTAACGGAGAATAAGTATGCACCGTTCTATTACTGAAACGGTTGTAGGTCATACGGTCTGAAACAGACTGTTTCAGAAATTATCCCTACTTCAATATGACGGATTGAATTCAACACACTTTCTAACTGTTAACTAATTAACTACTCATCGTTTGAAATAATTCATGAACGACATCCCTAGGTTTTTATGGAATTTGTGAGTTTAGCCTAAGAGTTCCGATTACGGCGTAGATCAATGTCCGCATAACCCTCCATAACTGTAAAAGAGTAAAAAAGATGAGAGTTGTTTCTCCTTTCGTCATTACAGTTTACATAAGGGAAATTAGTCTATCTCCATTATGTATAGCACGGCGGAGTCTTTTATTTATATATATATACCTGCATATTTTCTTGTTTATTGTTGTAGTTCGATATTTATAAAAAAAATTAAAGCATGACGGTATTCAAAATTTCTTAATTTTGATACAGGAAGGGAAATATAGTGACATTCAAATGTTCCCGGAGTCCACTGACTCCTCGGGCATTATCGAGAGATACATAGTCTCGGTTTTATTCTTTAATTTGGAATGCTTTAAGACTTCCAATCCATTTGTAATAACTAATAACTGATGGAACTTAATATGTACTGTGTTTTATCCTCGGATGTGTAAGGTTTACGGATCCATTTTAATGGACCTGTCTCTTATTTACACCCGCTACTGTTTATAGACAACCATTACAAAGACCTGTTATATATTAATGTTAATCTATTTCGTCCTTATAAATAAACACTTATACAAAGAATATTTCACAAATATGAAATGATTAACAAACGACAATGAAAAGAAAAGAAAATAACGTAGAAAACTATCGACCTCATCTCTGGAAAAACATGAAGTGTTTTTTCCCGGTAAAACAACACCACGTCAACTTTATGTCATTGGTGTGAATATCAAATGCTTCTGACTTATGTTTTGAATACGTTGTTATGCTGTATTTGAAATACTGTTAAACAGTGGATCAGAGATGTATTACCATATTTATCTACGTATTGTAAAGAAGATTTTGGTATATAATACTTGATATTCATTTCTACATTTGAATTATCAAGGACTAACTTTGTCCTACTTGTAGGTGCATTTCACGTTGTGCCGGGTTAACTCGCGCTACTTCAAGCCTCTTCGAAAGCGGACATAAACCCCTTTATTGAAATTTCTAAAACCGTATATTAGCCCCATTGGTATCTATCCGATATCAAAGTCATTCTTTATTTACTAGATGCAAATTCAATCTATGTTTAGATTAAGGTATGAGATTGGTTCAATAAAAAATCGTTACTGCACAATTCAGAGTGTTTGATACAATTTGTAGATAAAGACATATCAAATGAAAAGTTTAATGGATTGCATTTTTTTAAAACAATAATCAGAATAAAGGGTAACGAATTCATCGAAATGCAAAGTTGATACATCACTGACATACGTAAAGGCATGTCAGACAAAAAGGACTTTTATTGCGTTTCTAGTTCGGTATTACCTGAGAGATATTCGGGTGTGAAACCAGTAGACCGGGTTTCCTTATGAAGTTGTTTAAGAAGTTTCTAAACTCAAGATATTTATTCAATGTAATAAAGGCCTCCGGCCCAAAATACATAATATACAATACACTTTTTGTGTTAGTTTTAAGTTGCATCCCTCTTAATCAAATGTACATTACAATATGCATACATGTATAAAATCATATACAGTATTTATTACTTTAGCTATTTAAAACTAAGGTAGTATTTTACTAAAACATTTACTGTGTTCTAAATGTTACATCACAGTAACACAAATGGAGTTTTTAATGTCTGAATAGTAAATATATTAAAATAAAGTTTAGTCATGTATATCATCAAAATGAGTAACAAGGTTTTTATTTAAGTAACACTTAACAGGGGTAAACAATTGTTCCTTGATATTACGGAAATATTTGTAATTATGTTTGCAGATGATATTGCATGTGTATCTGATACTTTTGTAGGCTTACAAAGGCAGCTAAATATTCTTCATGACTTTTGCGAGGAATATAAGCTAGAAGTTAATATAACAAAACAAAAGTCATGGTTTTCAAGAATGGTGAGAAATTATCAAGACAATTATCAAGACATGAGACTTGGTCTTATGCACATAGTAAACTTGAAAATTATGATTATGTTGGTATTCATTTCACATCTAGATTGTCTTTGTATCAAATGGCGGAGCATATTGCAATTAAGTCGAAACGGGTTCTTTTGCATGTGTTAAGTTCTTTACAAAACTATTGGTATGTACCTTATAGCAGATTTTTCTAAATATTTGAGGAAATCATTATGCCAGTTATGTTATATGGCTCACAGGTGTAGGGACTAAATAATAATGTATGTATTAATAATGTACACATTCTAGGTTGCAAAAGGTTTTTAAATGTTCATCAGAGGGCTTGAAACGATGTTGTCCTAGGTAACTTATGACGTTATCCTATGTATGCATATTCATCAAAACGTTGCATTAAATACTGGACGCGACTTCTTTTAAAATATGCCAAATACTAGATACCCTAAGGCTTAGGTTTTCGAAACTGGGTAACTTCTGTCAGAGTGAATCTGTATAGGAAGGGCTTTGGTCATATTTGGTGTGTCTCTCTGTCTGTCTGTCTGTCTGTCTGTCTCTCTCTCTCTCTCTCTCTCTCTCTCCATCTCTCTTTCTCTCTCTCTCCCTAACTGGGTAACTGTTAATCTGACTATATGCATGCGTATGTTTATCTGTCTATGTGTGTGTATGTCTATCTGTCTATGTAATTGTATGTTTATCTGTCTTTGTATGTCTATCATCATGAATGTAAGTCTATCATCATGAATATACGTCTATCATCATGTGTGTCTATCATTATGTATTTATATCTGTGTTTATTCATGTGTCTCTGAATTTATACCTATCTGAATGTATTTGTATCTGAGTGTATGTCTAACTGTATTTATGTCTTTTTGTTTATGTAGATATGTATGTCCGTCTATCTGTTGGTGTAACTGTCAATTTGCCTGTTTGTCTGTATTCAAGTATATCCATGTGTATGTCAGTCTGTATGCTTATCTGTCTATGCGTTTGTAAGTGTACCTGTCTATGTATACCTATCATCATATATGTCCATCATCATGAGTGTATATCAGTATGTATGTCTATCACTATTTATGCATATCTGCATTTATTCTTGTGTCTCTGAATTTATGCCTTTCTGGATTTATGCCTATCTGAGTGTATGTCTATCTGTATTTATGTATCTATGTTCATGTTTACATGCATATCCGTCTATCTCTCCGTTTATCTGTCGGTGTAACTGTCAATCTGCCTGTTTGTATGTATGGGTGTGAGTGTGTGAGTGTGTGTGTGAGTGTGAGAGTGTGTGAGTGTGTGAGTGTGTGAGTGTGTGTGTGAGTGTGAGAGTGTGTGAGTGTGTGAGTGTGTGAGAGTGTGTGTGCGTGAGTGTGAGAGTGTGTGAGTGTGTGAGTGTGTGAGTGTGTGGACACAGTCAGTTGTAAAATAACCTACTTTGTGGACACATTTTGAATTGTGGACACCAAAACGTGGTGTCCACAAAGTTAACGTTAAATATGATTACATTTAATATGTTTTTTAATTTTCAACGGGAAGTGCAAACTGCTGTTGTGAACCACTTTTACACACACATAGGTAATTCCACAAAAATCGCAGAATTTGGTGTGTGGCACAAGTAATCTCCCGACAGACGCACTCTTGTAACATGATATCATCTCGCCTCTCATGGGGTCTAAGCCATGGCAATTAGTCTGCCAGAATAGCAATAAATCGCGATAAAGTAGCAATAAAACAGTTAGGGCGGGCTTATCGGGGCTTATCGGCTATTTAACGGTCATTTGTGCGAATAACAGTAAGATATTTTATATAAAATTATAGTTGCTAAGAAATCTATCTTTTCAGCATTTATAAAATTATGTACATCCGGATTTAGATTAGTGACACAACATTGAAACATTGGTAAATATAGAATGCCATGCGGGGAAGTCCTCTTATACATGTAATTATGTTATCATACCTATAGCAAATATCCATTTATACCTACTCAAAATAATGGGAATGATCCCCTCATTGCTATGTACTGTCTACCTTTATACGTTATGTGCTTATTATGGTAAGGGTATTCTAGTATTAAAAACTAATACAGATTCAGACTATTCTAATTAGGGTCTCCACTGCAGTTGATGCAGACAAAATACACTGTGTGTTGGTGGATGTAAAACTGTGTAGACCCAGATCAAACGTCGATTAAAGAATGTCCAGCGTGTCTACGTCTACCCTTTTTTTCAGTAGATAAGTCCATAGCCTGATTAAGACTCTTTGACATATTCACATAACACCGGTATGTTACATACTTTTAATCAAACACTCATTACTGAATTAGTCTGTAAATAAATATAGCAAACGTTTGTTTATCACATATCAAGTCGATCACTAAACTTAAAGAACGAATGAATTATCATATGTACAGATTACGTGTTGACCTGATAATGTATCAGCCTAGATAGGCGATAATTCTAAAACTATTTAACAATTTATGTTACACTAAGGAGGAATGGTACAGTTGAAATATTTTATTACGTCATTTTATTGCGTATATTTACCATGACGTCGCACTCATCACCATGTAGAGTACACACAAATTAAATAAATCATTCACCGTAAGGTTTTTGTATACCATAGGCGTCCGAGTTTCTATTACAGCAAAAAATGCGGAAAATCACACAATACCTCGTTAAAATACACAAAAAGTCTATCTATATTGTCTATACGCTTTGATAAAAATGATCGTAATGGTAATTTGGGGAATCCCGCACGTGTTACTATAAATAGTCCCTCTATACGCCCATATAGTGTGATAATAATGACACTTTTGTTCGTTATGTTTGCAGGTAAACAATTGCTATGAATTTCGAATACGGAAACGTTACACATCTAGCGCGAGAACAAACATATGTTTCCGCTCAAACACTTTATCAAGCACCATAAATATCGATATCACGGCATGTGTAAGTCACAGGCAACAGTTATAACACCACCGTCGTTGTGGACACATTTTTGATCCAGCGTGAAATCGTTCAGAAGTCGATGAATATCGTGAGAGTAATATCGCATTAATTATTCGTTTCCCTCTAAGATGGATACAACGTATTTTTATTA
The DNA here is from genome assembly GCA_031761405.1 of Serripes groenlandicus. Classification (NCBI taxonomy): domain Eukaryota; kingdom Metazoa; phylum Mollusca; class Bivalvia; order Cardiida; family Cardiidae; genus Serripes; species Serripes groenlandicus. The sequence continues at coordinate 93,007 of JASEVX010000211.1, forward strand.
ATTTAGATCAATTTGTTTTGGCGTGAATCACATGATCCTTTTCTAAGGCACGTTGTTACAAAACCGGAACAATGTAGATAACATTTAATATGAAATGGAGTCCTTTAAATGTACATAGCGTGTAGATAAACATCATGTGTTCGTTTTAATGTTCAACTTCAATAAAAGGGTGTAAAAGTGATCACGGCATGTGTATTTCACAGGAAACAGTTATACCACTGCGCTAACAACCCCACCGTCGTTGTGGACATATTTTATGAATAAGCGTGAGATCTTCTTAGAGCTTGTTAGATCTGCACTATCTTTTTCTCAGTGGTTCGTTATAAATAAAATATGCTGCAAGTCTAAATAGGATGGTGATTTTACATATCTCAAACAGTACGTATCGTCGGATCAAATATATTCTGTTTCAATTATAATAATACGTCGGGTTCCCTCATTTTATAGAGAATATATTGTAATTTAGAGACAATCAACTTTGAATTGGTTCAAGATTTGAGTTACTCGTCGCCTGAAATACGTGACAGCTGTCTGCGTACGTTGTATCAGAACCATGTTATCGGTGGAATATGGGTTAAGAAACATGCAACCCGCAAACTCTTATACCCTTATAATGCTGCTATCATTCTCGGGTGCTGGAATAGTCGAGTTGATTTCCAATCCAAGAAATTTGAAATTAATAATTTGGTCCCGATTAGCATAATAAAGGTATATTTATCAAAACATGAAGAAATGCTATTGGTGTAAACAAGACGTTTGGTTGGCAGTAGGGTTGATCGCTCGGCGTATGCTACAAACCCAAGCCGTTGGATAGTAGGCTGTACATATCAACCACTCAATCTCACACATTTTCTATAATATTTGTCACAAATTAGATTCAGAAGTACTATAGTCCTCTGTCTATGCAAACAGCGTAGATCATGACGAAACGTAGAGTCGCTGATGTGACGTCTAGTTAATATTTTACACTATAAGTTTGAATCCAGATCACGCCGAGCGTTTCGGAACCAGATATTGTTCCAAGCTATTTTGCAAACGGCTAATGATTTCACCTTGTATTTTTAAGCAAATCGAATAAATATGCAAACTGAAGTTGACGAAAGTTTGAGCAAGCGACCATTTTCACAATAGAAATAAGTTTTAGACTTCAATTTCTCGTTGTCACGGCCTTATATTGTTTTAAACATGCAGTGTGGTATCGATATTTGTCCATTATTTTGAATTACACACGTTGACGTCCAAATGTTTGTTGCCATCATTGACTTATAGGACATTTACTTCTAAATAATGGACAGTTATCGATTAACTCTAGGAAATAAAGTACAAATATAACAATGGGCGACGTTACAGTCACGTTTAAACTTTACAGCAATATAACACATCGGATTGATACATTGTTCGTTATATTTGCAGGAAAACAATTGCTATGAATTTCGAATACGGAAACGTTACACATCTAGCGCGAGAACAAACATATGTTTACGCACAAACACTTTTTCAAGCACCATAAATATCGATATCACGGCATGTGTAAGTCACAGGCAACAGTTATAACACCACCGTCGTTGTGGACACATGTTTGATCCAGCGTGAAATCGTTCAGAAGTCGATGAATATCGTGAGAGTAATATCGCATTAAATATTCGTTTCCCCCTAAGATGGATACAACGTATTTTTATTAATTTAGATGAATTTGTTTTGCGTTAATCACAAGATCCTTGTTCTAAGGCACGTTGTTACAAAACCGGAACAATGTAGATAACATTTAATATGAAATGAGGTCCCTTAAATGTACATAGCGTGTAGATAAACATCATGTGTTCGTTTTAATGTTCAACTTCAATAAAATGGTGTAAAAGTGATCACGGCATGTGTATTTCACAGGAAACAGTTATACCACTGCGCTAACAAACCCCACCGTCGTTGTGGACACATTTTATGAATAAGCGTGAGATCTTCTTAGAGCTTGTTAGATCTGCACTATCTTTTTCTCAGTGGTTCGTTATAAATAAAATATGCTGCAAATCCAAATAGAATGGGGATTTTACATATCTGAAACAGTACGTATCGTCGGATCAAATCTATTCTGTTTCAATTCTTATAATACGTCGGATTTCCTAATTTTGTAGAGAATATATTGTAATTTAGAGACAATCAACTTTGAATTGGATCAAGATCCGAGTTACTCGTCGCCTGAAATACGTGACAGCTGTCTGCGAAAGTTGTATCAGAACCATGTAATCGGTGGAATACTGGTTAAGAAACATGCAACCCGCACACTCTTATAACCCTTATAATGCTGCTATCATTCTCGGGTGCTGGAATAGTCGAGTTGATTGGCGCTTCCGATCGAAGAAATTTGAAATATATAATTTGGTTGCGATTCGCATGATAAAGGTAAATTTATCAAAACATGAAGGAATGCTAGTTGTGTAAACAAGACGTTTGGTAAGAAGTAGGGTTGATCGCTCGGCGTATGATCCAAACCCAAGCTGTTGGATAGTAGGCTATACATATCAACCACTCTATCTCACAAATTTTATAGTAATTTTGTTATAATATTTGTCACCAATTAGATTCAAAAGTACTATAGTCCTCTGTCTATGTAAACAGCGTAGATCATGACGCAACGTAGAGTTGCTGATGTGATTAATATTTTACACTATAAGTTTGAATCCAGATCACGCCGAGTGTTTCGGAATCAGATCTTGTTCAAAGCTATTTTGCAAACGGCTAATGATTTCACCTTGTATTTTTAAGCAAATCGAATAAATATGCAAACTGAAGTTGACGAAAGTTTGAGCAGGCGACCATTTTCACAATAGAAATAAGGCTTAGACCTCAATTTCTCGTTGTCACGTCCTTATATTGTTTTAAACATGCAGTGTGGTATCGATATTTGTCCATTATTTTGAATTACACACGTTGACGTCCAAATGCTTGTTGCCATCATTGACTTATACATGTATAGGACATTTACTTCTAAATAATGGACAGTTATCGATTAACTCTGGGAAATAAAGTACAAATATAACAATGGGCGACGTTACAGTCACGTTTAAACTTTACAGCAATATAACACATTAAGTTAACTTCGGATTGATACATTGTTCGTTATGTTTGCATGTTAAACAATTGCTATGAATTTCGAATACGGAAACGTTACACATCTAGCGCGATAACAAACATATGTTTACGCACAAACTATTTTTCAAGCACCATAAATATCGATATCACGGCATGTGTAAGTCACAGGCAACAGGTATAACTCCACCGTCGTTGTGGACACATTTTTGATCCAGCGTGAAATCGTTCAGAAGTCGATGAATATCGTGAGAGTAATATCGCGTTAATTATTCGTTTCCCCCTAAGATGGATACAACGTAAATTTTATTAATTTAAATGAATTTGTTTTGCGTTAATCACAAGATCAATGAAATAGACTCCTTTAAATGTACATAGCGTGTAGATAAACATCATGTGTTCGTTTTAATGTTCAACTTCAATAAAAGGGTGTAAAAGTGATCACGGCATGTGTATTTCACAGGAAACAGTTATACCACTGCGCTAACAACCCCACCGTCGTTGTGGACACATTTTATGAATAAGCGTGAGATCTTTTTAGAGCTTGTTAGATCTGCACTATCTTTTTCTCAGTGGTTCGTTATAAATAAAATATGCTACAATTCCAAATAGGATGGTGATTTTACATATCTCAAACAGTACGTATCGTCGCATCAAATATATTCTGTTTCAATTCTAATAATACGTCGGGTTCCCTCATTTTATAGAGAATATATTGTAATTTAGAGACAATCAACTTTGAATTGGATCAAGATCCGAGTTACTCGTCGCCTGAAATACGTGACAGCTGTCTGCGTACGTTGTATCAGAACCATGTAATCAGTGGAATATTGGTTAAGAAACATGCAACCCGCACACTCCTATAACCCTTATCATGCTGCTATCATTCTCGGGTGCTGGAATAGTCGAGTTGATTGGCGCTTCCGATCAAAGAAATTTGAAATTAATAATTTGGTCCCGATTAGCATAATGAAGGTAAATTTATCAAAACATGAAGGAATGCTAGTTGTGTAAACAAGACGTTTGGTTGGCAGTAGGGTTGATCGATTGGCATACGATCGAAACCAAGCTGTTGGATAGTAGGCTATACATATCAACAACTCTATCTCACAAATTTACTATAATATTTGTCACCAATTAGATTCAGAAGTACTATAGTCCTCTGTCTATGCAAACAGCGTAGATCATGACGAAACGTAAAGTCGCTGATGTGACGTTTAGTTAATATTTTGCACTATAAGTTTGAATCCAGATCACGCCGAGTGTTTCGGAATCAGATCTTGTTCCAAGCTATTTTGCAAACGGCTAATGATTTCACCTTGTATTTTTAAGCAAATCGAATAAATATGCAAACTGAAGTTGACGAAAGTTTGAGCAGGCGACCATTTTCACAATAGAAATAGGGCTAAGACTTCAATTTCTCGTTGTCACGGCCTTATATTGTTTTAAACATGCAGTGTGGTATCGATATTTGTCCATTATTTTGAATTACACACGTTGACGTCCAAATGCTTGTTGCCATCATTGACTTATAGGACATTTACTTCTAAATAATGGACAGTTATCGATTAACTCTGGGAAATAAAGTACAAATATAACAATGGGCGACGTTACAGTCACGTTTAAACTTTACAGCAATATAACACATTAAGGTAACTTTGGATTGATACATTGTTCGTTATGTTTGCAGGTAAACAGTTGCTATGAATTTCGAATACGGAAACGTTACACATCTAGCCCAAGAACAAACATATGTTTCCGCACAAACTATTTTTCAAGCACCATAAATATCGATATCACGGCATGTGTAAGTCACAGGCAACAGTTATAACACCACCGTCGTTGTGGACACATTTTTGATCCAGCGTGAAATCGTTCAGAAGTCGATGAATATCGTGAGAGTAATATCGTATTATTTTTATCCGTTTCCCCCTTAGATGGATACAACGTATTTTTATTAATTTAGATGAATTTGTTTTGCGTGAATCACAAGATCCTTGTTGTAAGGCACGTTGTTACAAAACCGGAACAATGTAGATAACATTTAATATGAAATGAAGTCCCTTTAATGTACATAGCGTGTAGATAAACATCATGTGTTCGTTTTAATGTTCAACTTCAATAAAAGGGTGTAAAAATGATCACGACATGTGTATTTCACAGGAAACAGTTATACCACTGCGCTAACAACCCCAACGTCGTTGTGGACACATTTTATGAATAAGCGTGAGATCTCCTTAGAGCTTGTTAGATCTGTACTATCTTTTTCTCAGTGGTTCGTTATAAATTAAATATGCTGCAAATCCAAATAGAATGGTGATTTTACATATCTCAAACAGTACGTATCGTCGGATCAAATCTATTCTGTTTCAATTCTTATAATACGTCGGATTTCCTAATTTTGTAGAGAATATATTGTAATTTAGAGACAATCAACTTTAAATTGGATCAAGATCCGAGTTACTCGTCGCCTGAAATACGTGACAGCTGTCTGCGAACGTTATATCAGAACCATGTAATCGGTGGAATATGGGTTAAGAAACATGCAACCCGCACACTCTTATAACCCTTATAATGCTGCTATCATTCTCGGGTGCTGGACTAGTCGAGTTGATTGGCGCTTCCGATCGAAGAAATTTAAAATTAATAATTTGGTTGGGATTCGCATAATAAAGGTAAATTTATCAAAACATGAAGGAATGCTAGTTGTGTAAACAAGACGTTTGGTTAGAAGTAGGGTTGATCGCTCGGCGTATGATACATGCCCAAGCTGTTTGGGTGTAAGCTATACATATCAACCACTCTATCTCACAAATTTTATAGTAATTTTGTTATAATATTTGTCACCAATTAGATTCAAAAGTACTATAGTCCTCTGTCTATGTAAACAGCGTAGATCAGGACGCAACGTAGAGTCGCTGCTGTGACGTTTAGTTAATATTTTACACTATAAGTTTGAATCCAGATCCCGCCGAGTGTTTCGGAATCAGATCTTGTTCAAAGCTATTTTGCAAACGGCTAATGATTTCACCTTGTATTTTAAAGCAAATCGAATAAATATGCAAACTGAAGTTGACGAAAGTTTGAGCAGGCGACCATTTTCACAATAGAAATAAGGCTTAGACCTCAATTTCTCGTTGTCACGTCCTTATATTGTTTTAAACATGCAGTGTGGTATCGATATTTGTCCATTATTTTGAATTACACACGTTGACGTCCAAATGCTTGTTGCCATCATTGACTTATAGGACATTTACTTCTAAATAATGGAAAGTTATCGATTAACTCTGGGAAATAAAGTACAAATATAACAATGGGCGACGTTACAGTCACGTTTAAACTTTACAGCAATATAACACATTAAGGTAACTTTGGATTGATTATTGTTCGTTATGTTTGCAGGTAAACAGTTGCTATGAATTTCGAATACGGAAACGTTACACATCTAGCGCGAGAACAAACATATGTTTCCGCACAAACACTTTATCAAGCACCATAAATATCGATATCACGGCATGTGTAAGTCACAGGCAACAGTTATAACACCACCGTCGTTGTGGACACATTTTTGATCCAGCGTGAAATCGTTCAGAAGTCGATGAATATCGTGAGAGTAATATCGCATTAATTATTCGTTTCGCCCTAAGATGGATACAACGTATTTTTATTAATTTAGATGAATTTGTTTTGCGTGAATCACATGATCCTTTTCTAAGGCACGTTGTTACAAAACCGGAACAATGTAGATAACATTTAATATGAAATGAAGTCCCTTAAATGTACATAGCGTGTAGATAAACATCATGTGTTCGTTTTAATGTTCAACTTCAATAAAATGGTGTAAAAGTGATCACGGCATGTGTATTTCACAGGAAACAGTTATACCACTGCGCTAACAACCCCACCGTCGTTGTGGACACATTTTATGAATAAGCGTGAGATCTTCTTAGAGCTTGTTAGATCTGTAATATCTTTTTCTCAGTGGTTCGTTATAAATAAAATATGCTGCAAATCCAAATAGAATGGTGATTTTACATATCTCAAACAGTACGTATCGTCGGATCAAATCTATTCTGTTTCAATTCTTATAATACGTCGGATTTCCTAATTTTGTAGAGAATATATTGTAATTTAGAGACAATCAACTTTGAATTGGATCAAGATCCGAGTTATTCGTCGGCTGAAATACGTGACAGCTGTCTGCGAACGTTATATCAGAACCATGTAATCGGTGGAATATGGGTTAAGAAACATGCAACCCGCACACTCTTATAACCCTTATAATGCTGCTATCATTCTCGGGTGCTGGAATAGTCGAGTTGAATGGCGCTTCCGATCGAAAAAATTTGAAATTAATAATTTGGTTGCGATTCGCATAATAAAGGTAAATTTATCAAAACATGAAGGAATGCTAGTTGTGTAAACAAGACGTTTGGTTAGAAGTAGGGTTGATCGCCCGGCGTATGATCCAAACCCAAGCTGTTGGATAGTAGGCTATACATATCAACCACTCTATCTCACAAATTTTATAGTAATTTTGTTATAATATTTGTCACCAATTAGATTCAAAAGTACTATAGTCCTCTGTCTATGTAAACAGCGTAGATCAGGACGCAACGTAGAGTCGCTGATGTGACATTTAGTTAATATTTTACACTATAAGTTTGGATCCAGATCACTCCGAGTGTTTCGGAATCAGATCTTGTTCAAAGCTATTTTGCAAACGGCTAATGATTTCACCTTGTATTTTTAAGCAAATCGAATAAATATGCAAACTGAAGTTGACGAAAGTTTGAGCAGGCGACCATTTTCACAATAGAAATAGGGCTTAGACTTCAATTTCTCGTTGTCACGTCCTTATATTGTGTTAAACATGCAGTGTGGTATCGATATTTGTCCATTATTAAAAATTACACACGTTGACGTCCAAATGCTTGTTGCCATCATTGACTTATAGGATATTTACTTCTAAATAATGGACAGTTATCGATTAACTCTGGGAAATAAAGTACAAATATAACAATGGGCGACGTTACAGTCACGTTTATACTTTACAGCAATATAACACTTTAAGGTAACTTCGGATTGATACATTGTTCGTTGTGTTTGCAGGTATACAAATTCTATGAATCTTAAATACGGAAACGTTATACAACTAACGCGAGAACAAACATATATTTACGCACAGACACTTTTTAGCACCATTAATTACGATATCACGGCTTGTGAAATTCACAGGCAACATTTATTATCCCCCCCCCCCCCCCCCTCCTTTTTGTATGCAGTGGTACATAGTGTACTTGGGGTAATGTATATTTTATAACACTGTATCAAATCCCTGTTTTAATCCACGAGCTTGATCATATACTATACTATGAAAATCGTATGTTCCAACTATGTTAAAAAATAGTAAGCAAATATTTTGTTAAGTTTGAACAGGTATCGGACAATATTAGATAGCGAAACGACTGTTGACTAAGTAGCAAATCGACTGTGGCGAAACGATTTAGGTGGCGAAAGTGTAAGGTAGCGAAACGCTAGGTGACGAATCAACTAGTAACCATTTATATCACTTTCATTATGGTATATGCATAATAATATTATGAGTGTGTTTATGAATACAGAACAACTTTTGTTTACTAACGGTTGTTTGTAAAAATAATAACAGAAAAGTTAAAATACGTGAGCGCCGTTGCACGGTGTCCAACAATGAGACATTACAAAACAGTGTAGACGCTGCCAGTTATTTCGCTTCAGACGGCGTCTTATCAGTTTCTACACTTTCAGCTGCTTGAGTCAATAATATGTTTTCTTCAAATATGCCTAGTTCAGACACAATACTTTCAACATAACAACTGATTTATATCTACACTATTTGAAATGTCTGAAAGTTTGAAAAAATACAGAGGATTTCGTTTGTTTTTGCACGGGAACACTTTTATACTGATCTGGACACAAATAAATTGTTTACTAACAAAAGATTATTCTAATTGTTTGATTGTTTAAATTTGCACCATGTTAGTTTGTATATTAGAGCATTTTAATTTTCACTTTCATTAGTCTTGCTGAGTATAGTGTGATTTCAATTAAGCAAAACTTCAAGCTTGCCATATTTTGATAGCCGACAAAGGGCGGTTTATATAACTTCATCGAGACGGTCAGTGACAATCATTTTCATATGCGTTTTTTATAAGACAATTCTTTGTCTTGGCGAATAATGGTTAATTATTCACATTAATATATTCATTACATACAGAACATTTAAACTCCAGGTCTACATTTTTTGTATTAAAATAAAACGAAGCTCTTTAGTTGTCATAATTTAGGAAGCGAAATGTATGAGCAGAGAAACAGTCTGAATTACAAACTACTTTAGACTGGGTAGCGAACAGTCAAGGTATCGAAAAAACCATCAATCATTTCTAACAGGCGGTGCCGAGTCTTGAGATTATAATGCAAAAATAATTATTTGATTGCATGACAAGATAAATGTGTTATCAAATCATATCATACATACTCGCGTCCCAAACGCATTTCTGAATGTAGAACTTTAATTGTTATTTTCAATAATTTATATGGTCATGCATCTAGCATATCCAACTATGAGAATCAGCGACTATAAAAATCGATAACTTAAATTACATGGGATTATAGAGCAACTTTTTAGTTTTTACTCAATAACAATTTTATTTTGCAAAAATTTAAAAAGGCACTTATCAAGTTCTCAGGACAAATATCTCCTGAATATAAATATATTTTTTTATTTGTTTTATATTAATAATATTTTGGTCCTTTTTAACTTTGAATACAGTCACCCTAATTTCCCTCTTTATTACATATAAACCGTTAAGAAAACGGTATTTTCCCGCTAATTTTTACACGTTCTTCAGTGAATATCTTTTTTAGAAATAAAACATTAACAGGGCACTTACGGCATAATGTAGTAAATTCATTTACCTTTTATTTGACATATATTTTAATATATCTATAGGTGCTACCTATTTACGAAAAAACGCAAGATAATTATAAACAAAAATTAAAGAGCATACTTTGGCCATAAAAAAGGATTTATAAGTAATTGACTAGACAATAATAATGTTAATGTCATGTTTTGTGCATTATCAAAAAATATTTGGAATTCGTATTGCTGTCGTCTATTATTACGAACAGAAAATAATAAAGTAAAGACTTTCAGAAAATCAAGGAATACATTTATAATGAACGAGGTTAAAACATGATGGCCAAGATGATCCTTAATCGATCACCTGCATTATGGTAAAGAAGCAAAAAGATCAGCTCTTTGCTGATGCCACCTGGCAACTGCCTTTTTCAACCAGTCAATATGACTGGAACAAATGATGTAAGGGGTCACATTTCTGCTAAACCCTTTCCCTATTAGAGACGGTTTCTGAGGCCTTTGCAACAGACGATTTAGGGAAAGATTGTCGCTAAAAGAACAATTGCTCCTTATGAGAAAGTTATCCTTTTGCCACAATGTTTGATAAATAGCTCATGTATAGGAATTTGGAGTATTTCATGTTGATACCACTGTTTTGCGGGAAACGACGTCGCTCCATTGACGTTACGCCAAGATGAAGTGTTACGGAAATGACGTCACGTCCTTCTTTGGATACGATACAGTCAACATTTAGGTTCGAGGTAGAAGTCTAATGCTGTCGTTTTTTTGACGAACGGGAAAACATATTTCTTACAGAGTTCCATTTATTTTTAATGTTAATTCCCCCAAAACACAGCACTTTAATAAATATCGATTTAAAAAAAAAAAATATTAAAAAGACGACAATAATTTAAAAAATCCTTGTTTTTCGTGTCATTTTATACATACCCAAATTATCGATTTAAAAAAAAATATTAAAAAGACGACAATAATTTTTTTTCAATCCGTGTTTCTCGGCTCATTTTATACATACCCAAAATGGCGGCCCCCATGGATTTGGCCAGTTTCATTTCAGAAAGCTTCATGGGTTATTAAAAAAAAAAAAAAAAAAAAAAAAAATCTCACACCTGTTAACTATAAGCGAAACAAACCCATTCATGGGGTTTTTTCGTATTAAAATAAAGTAATGAAATGTTGGTCCTTTTTAACATTTTCTACAAGTACTACTAACGTTTTAGGGTAACATTTACGTTTCCGTGATTGCTAGCGAAAGTTTCCGATGATCACCGACCTTTGCCGGACGATTTATGATGGGGCATATATCTATTTATTACCCCCGCTGTGCAGACTGTGTATATTGCGTTATCTTAAATATATATCAGCATGTAATGCCTTTTACCTAAATTCGATGCAATAAAATGTAAATATGGACACAAGCGGACGGATATTAGCCCCAGTTACGTATTTTAGGGAAAAAATGCGATTGTATCAGAACGGATAAATGTCAACATTTGTTAATATTATCCTATCTAAAATAAAATGGATGATTTTTATAACTATTCAATTGTTAAATAAAACCATAAGGTGATCGATATCCATGCATATTGTATGACTTGTCCAAATTTATGAATGAAATTTTAAACGTTTAATAATTTGTCATAACTCATTGTAAATGTAAGAATTCTATCAAAGTTTGTTTGTCAAACTGTTCAATTTGATATGCTTAAAATTGCATTTAACGTTGTTTAATAATTTGTCATAACTCATTGTAAGTTTAAGAATTCTATCAAAGTTTGATTGACAAACTGTTCAATTTGATATGTTTAAAATTGGTTTCATTCGTATAACTAATTTCATCAAAGGGACGTTGATTGGCGCTAATCAACGTTATGTATATAACGCGATAATTGACATTAATCCGGATGATGTCTTAAAGGTGATAATTACCAAAACAACTGTGAATACGGGTACAAGTATACCATCAGGTGCAAACTACTACGGCTCGTTGCGGAAATAAATAATAAAAAAAACAAAACAGAAAATTCAGGATGAACTTAAACAGGCAGAAGTCGATTACCGCGGAGTTCTGGATAATCAGGACAGTTCTAAGAAAAGCCTCAACGAATTAAGCATCCCTGAGCTCAAGCTCATATTAAAAAAACTAGGAGTTTCTACAAAATTGCGTAAAAAAGAAAAACTCATTGAACTGATCTATTGCACGTAAAAAAAGTAGACTTGTAATAACTAAACTTTAATAGGCATTATCCCCACTCAAATAATAAGGCTGTGTATTTGTTCTAAACAAATATACTCAGAAATATATATTTATCATAAAGGATTGTAGGATAAAAAGAAACAGGATACAAAAGTGTGGGAGAAGAGACATTGCTCATAATGAGCAATTTCTCCCTTTTACGCAATGATATATTCTGTCAACAATTATTACAAATATTATAACTGTTGCTAGTCTCCTGTCAGATGTTAAAAAAAGGTTGAAGAAAACATTATTGGAAAAGGAGAAAATTATATTTTCTGGCAGATATTAAAAAATTAGTTAAACCTGAAATGAAAATATCAGAACTGTTGCCTTTTGTCCTGTTACCTGTTATCCGGGCAAAAACTGTTGCTTTTTGGCCGTTGCTTATTATCCTGTTTCTTTTTGTCCGATTACCATCATATAGATCTATACCTAGTTTTTAACGATATTTTTACGGCATTTAATTTAATTTATATAAGTCTAGATTTTCCGAATTATGTTTCATATTTTCTAGAACGGGAGGTTACTTCTATTAGGCTCAGCCATATTTACAAATGGACTAAAACGCACGAGTTCACACATATTTGAAAACAGTGTTAGAATAATTGAGATTGCTTGCTATGAGACATTTGAACTCTTTTTGCATTGTTTTAGACTCTTTTTTTTTAACAAAATAAAACCATAATTGATGGATCTAATTTGTTAATTGATGCTCTCTATTGCAAAGAGGTAACACACTCATGGAGGAACGAATAATTATATATACAATATTGACACTATTATTTCGTTATGAATAATAAAAGAGAAATGAATAATCCTACAGGTACAAAAGTGATCTCGGTAATGAACAGTATTCGAAAGAGAGTCCGTGAGTCAACAGAAGCAGTGCAGGCTATATATGAAGATTTGCTGTGTAGTGCCAGATCCACAGAATGGGATGATACAACAGAGATTGTCAAGAATATTCCAACATTCTACTCCTCCAGCTCCTCACTTTACAGGTAAATATTAATAAAGAATGTTTTCTTTGATTTAAACCCTATCCAAGAAACAACAATATGCAGAATATAGCAGAATACTTTGAAAATGTTAAATAAAAACTGTAGAACTATAAAAATAATACATTTGTAAAGGTGATAAAGTTCATATTCTATCAATATACTAATGGTGCCTACCAGTAGCTACGCTACAACGATTTAATTGCAGAATTTACTTATATTTCAGACATAGATCAAAACTCCATCCAGCCCTACCAAATACACGAGACGAAATAGTCCTAGATGATGAATGGAAAGAGACACTAACCGGAGAAAATTTTCTACTCGCTGATGATACTGTCGACGAAAGAATTCTTATATTCGCCACATAAGACAATCTGACAGAGCTGTCATAAGCCGATGTCTGGTATATGGACGGTACATTCTACTCGAGTCCCAACTGTTTTTATCAACTCTACACGATCCACGCCCAGATCAACGAACATATGTATCCCTTGGTGTATGAGTTCCTGCCGAACAAGACACGCGTTACTTACAGACGATTTTTCAGCAGCTTACAGACAGCCGCAGACAACCAGAATATACATTTACTTCCAAATATTATAATGATGGACTTCGACCATAGAAAACTGTGAAGACGACTCCCAACAAATGGAAGCCTTTAAAGACTACGTGACAGAACAGTGGGTCGAAGGGGACAAGTCCCTTTGGAACCACTACGACGATAGAGGTCCACGCACAACCAACCATGTTGAGGGTTGGCACCCCAAGATTAACAATAAAGTGAATCGGTCGCATCCAAATATATATGCGCTCCTAGAAATCATCAAGAAAGAACAACAAATGAACGAAATCAAGATGCTCCAGTTCCAAAATGGTGGTCGTCAACAACAAAGAAAGAGAAAATACAGATTTGTAGACAGTCGGTTAGCCACTCTTAAAGAAAGGCTTGAATCTGGTGAGATTGACTTGTATGTATATGCTAATTCTGCTTCTCAGTTGATTAAATTGAAATGATACGATGTATGACTGTTTTGTATGATTGTGTATATAATTGCAATTTTGTTTTCAGCGTTACATAGATTTAAAGCATAGACTATGCTGCACATTGTATATATGTTGACATGTATAAAACTAGAAAGTATGGAATATGATAGATATTCAACAAACAAACACAATCCATTTTGTCACAATGTTATCAAAAGACATTGGTTAAACCAATAAAATCAATAGTTTAAATTTCATATTTATGATAATTTTATGAATATTTTTAAAAAATATATATACGTATGTGATAATAAAAATTAATAAATGTATTTCATCATTTTGCATTTTATTCTTATACACAGCACCCATTTATTTAATTACAAGCTGGACATATTTGTTCAAAATCCACACTTGTTTTCACAGCAAAGACAGAGGTGTTAAAAGATAATTGGTTGGCAAAGTGAGACGAAAATTTTGTCCAAAAAATGAAAAAGTTGGCAAAGTGAGACTGAACCGTTTTATTACCCTATAATCCCATGTTGAAGTACCCTGTGTATCTCTCTACTGCCCTTCGGCAGCGCTATCGATGTATACATACCGAATGTTACACAAATGTCCGGTAATTTCCGCCAATTAGCAAAATGATAACAAGAGCAGATAACAATCAAATTAGTCAACAATTAGTACGGCTTAAACAGCGGTACATTGTCTCCCCTGTTTTTTGCATGACGAGCATTGTTCCATATGTAAACGCCGTGATATAACTGAAACATTGTTGAAAGCGGCGTAAAACAATATACCAACAATATTCACATATTTGGTCATGCCAGACAAAAAGGGGTCTTGTTGCATCTGCAAATAGTGAACACTAAATTGAGCCCATCTATCCAGACGTTCCGCTGTATCAAACAAAGATATGAAAGCTATGGCATACAATATAATTACAAGACGGATGTTTGATGCAAAGCATCAAAGAGAAGCCGCAATATTTCGTTTCACATGAAGAAATAAGAAAAAAGATCATTTAAATCCACAAACATTAGAACAATTTAATCTGTAGTCAGTAATGCTGATATCGGTTATTGAAGATATAAGTTTTATGTAGGATATTTAACCTGGCAGGGTCTGTGTTTTAAGTGAATGACATAATTTAGAGTGAAACTGGTCATGAACAGTGACATATGATACTAAATATAAATGGACAAAATGTTATGATAAATTTAAATTAGTACCAAAACCAATCAATTATTGTATTGAACACACTCTCTGTTATGATAATGTTTTATCAAATAATGACAGAGACACAGAAAATCTGTTTTTCGTTTGTATCGGTAGTCATGATAGTGGATAAGGGTGTCCCACATAAAACAAATCTGCAGTAGACGACTTTGAAATTATCAAGTAAAAAATCTATATAAATGATCATATGATAATTGAAAAGTGTTGAAATTATTGTGGCAAATGAAGATATTGCTCATTATGAGCAATTACTCCTTTTGCCACAATGATTTCAATGATGTTTACCCTAACAGACTTTAAAATCATCAAGTACAAAACATAGAATATCTCTATAAATGATAGTAAGATAATTGAAAAGAGTTGAAATTATTGTGGCAAATTGAGCAATTGAAATTCAAAGCTGTCGGATTACAAACGACCAATCTCGAGTTGACGAAACTCGTTTCGTGTTTAGCATTCAGAAAATCAAGGAAACGTATTTCAATGTACACGTAATCCGAAAGACTGACAAGAGCTGCAGCGATTTTTGATAACTTGATTCGGGAACCAGAGTCGCTGCGCGGCCGCTTACGACATTTACAAACTAGACCAAATTGAGATCGGTTTAAAACGCGTTGGTGAATACGGATTAAATCTAAAACGTGGACTAAATATTAAGATTTAGATTAAGTCAAAACTCTAAATTAAAAAGTTTAGTGAATACGGGACGTGGCTTCTTCGTCTAATTACTGCGTAATATATCATAGGATGTAATTTTAAGGAACCAGACTACATTTACCAATTCAATAGAAGGGTTCTCAATTTTACTGTCTAGGCTAGATACAGTATGAATTTCGCTTAAATAAAAATGTACCTAAATTCAATTAATATACTGGCCTTTGTCTTTTGTTTTTAATTTGTAAAACTCAAAAATGTATATAGAGTGTAAAAGGGATGTTTTAAAAGTCATTACCTTAAATTAATGTACTTAGTAAGGACAAAGAGAAATCAAGATATGTGGTCACGCTGGCAGGTCTAAATATTCTCCTTGACCGAAATTTCTAAGCATCCCTACAAAAATTTCATTTCCGTGAGCCATAAACTATTTCTCCTCTACAACAAATCTGCAACTCGAACACATTGGAGTTTTGTGTTTGAAATTCTCTAAAAATAAAAGTGTTATTATTTAAAAGAGTTGAAACATTGTGGCATTAGCAGAAATTGCCTATTGTGAGGGAATTTCTCCTATGCCACAATGTTTTAAAAGTCGTCCGCCGCAGAGGCATCAACTTGCGTCTGTATTTGAAAAGGGTACACTTGGTTGCAATGAAACGCACTTTCTCTTGACGCTTTTTCTTAATATTAACAGATGATACAAGTTTCGTTCCGGTATGTGTGGGACTTATGGCTGCGGTAGACGGTCAGCAGCCTGGCAAGTATTCCCAATAACCGGAATTTTAGCAGATATATCAACGTTTTACACGCTTACCTTGACTATAGAAATATCACATATGGACATCTACATACTTCAGCTTTGCTCCTGAATGCTGCCGTCAATGAAGCAAGTAAGTCCACCGTTTCCCACATACTACAAACATGCAGCAGACGACTTTGACAGCCCGGCAAAAATACGGACAGTCGTTATACATGTGAACGTTAATATTTGGTAGAGTTGTAAACATTGTTTTTATTATGAGTATTTCTTTCCTCTCGTTCCAATATTTATGAAATTCTTCTGCTCGGAGAAAGTCGTACAACATGTTTGAGGGGCAATAAAAAACAAGACATTTGCGATCAGTGTAGACCGAGATTTTACTGCGTATCCGTGCATTTTGATCTTGTCTTGAACTGGTCGTTAATGCGTAAAAGAAGCAGTCTAGATGTTTCTGAAACCCAGTGTACAATTAGATCACATAGTTTGCAAGTGCGAATTGATTGTGTTTTAGACCTGTCCAACATTCACCGATACGCTAAAGTTGGCTTTTGTCTTTCGTACAGCGTGGCTCACTAATGTATAAGCAATCCTATGAAGCAGACCATTTCCCGCTATTGGATCGGACATTCTTTGAATGCATTGTGTTGACAAAGAGAAAAAGCTATAATTACATCATTTTATGGAAATGATATATGGTATAATTAAAACCTAATTAATGTTGAATAAATGTAGGATCGTGTTTCTTGGCACATGTTGCATGCGCATAAAATTGTATTGAATTGTCCGCCATCATAATATGGATAAATTGCTTTCGGCATGTGGTTACTCAATATAGTAATTCGATATATCATGTAAATATAACAATGACAAGAATAATTTCATGTACCGGCTGTTAATCAACGGACATCTTTAGTGGGACATTGTTTATTTTACCGATAATTGATCACACGCTGTGAAGAGAATTGTAAAGCAATAAACGCTTAGGGGACAGTCGTGTTGGACAACGAGCCAGTACACTAGGTTTAATCTTTATATGGTTAGAATAATGAAGTTGGTAATTTAGTGTTTTGTTTGTTTGTTGTATTGGGGTTTTACGCCGCTTTCAACATTATTTCAGTTATATCACGGCGACAGTTCACTTATTCATGATCCCTGGGCAAACAAACTAGTAATAGGCTCCATCATGGCCGTAGTGCCGCGATTGGTGATCGAACCCGGGACAGCCGGTTTCAATCGTAATAACTTGGATTTCACATATAAAACACATAAATACAGTATACAAACATTTATAGATGAAAATGTATCATGTATAGAATCGTATAAATTCATCTGAACTAATACATTATATAACATCAGTATATACATATTCATATTCAAGAGAAAAAATCAGCAAATAAACTAGTAATATGCATATCCATTTTTTAAAAAAGCGATCTTACGAAGACTGATGTATAGAAATAAATTCAACAATGGCTATTAACATAATAATTCATTTATTAGTTTAAAGTATTCTCCTAAAATGAGATCAGTTTATGAAAACCACACTTTTCATAAGTTTTGTAACCCTTAACCTGCTGTGCGCGAGTTGGATCGTGTTGCGAACAGGTTCGACCAGATCTGACTATAACCTTTCTTCTCGTGACCAAATTGATACTTTAAAATTTAATGAATAAGACAAATACGAAATGAGACAAACTAATTCTAAAAATAGTAGGATATCTGCTTAGTTTGACTGTGGAGTAAAAGTAAAACCATTCAAAATGATTATATCATGTTCTCAATTAAAAGGTAATTAAATATAAAGTGAAGGGATTCAAAGCAACATTGATTTTCCCTGATAGCCGGACAAAAAGCAACAGTTCTATTTCAAGTTGACATTTTTTTTCTAGGACTTTACACGTCGACAACATGAAACAGACCAAATTCAATAAACTTAATCATATTTTGTCTTATTATATGTGCATATAATTTTCATGATACTCAAATTAAATTAAATTTTCAATTAATTTATTATTTGACTTGAATAATTGAGCCGTCCCGCGAGAAAACCAACATTGTGGTCTCTGCGTAAAATATCGACACGGATCAGCCTAAGCATGCCGCGCAAGCTAACACGGACAGACACTTTTCGCTTCCTCTGGATTTTCTGTTTCAGGAATCATTGTACTCTATACCGCTATCCCCCTGAGACGGAATGTGTCGGCCCGGATCAGTCTGTGAGGACTGCGCAGGCTGATCTGGGTCGATACATTACGCAGAGGCCATAATGTTGTTTTTTTCGCGGGACGGCTCAATTAATGTTCCTCGTCATTTCAAGTGTACATGAATTATTATATGTGCATATATTTTGCATGATACTCAAATTAAATTAAATTAAAATTTATTATTTGACTTGAAATTTATTAATGTTCCTCGTCATTTCAAATGCACATGAGGTACAAAATACAATAAACCCGATCAGAAAAAAAACATAAAAAAGAGAAAAAGAACAAAAATCAAATATAATTATGCTGAAGAAGCTTTACAGAAATGTTTAATATATAGAAGTCAAGTAACCAAATTAATTTCTGTGACTAAATTTACTGTATTATTATTATTTATTTTATAAAAATGGTGAATAAAAATTACATTGTAGATGAAGAAGTGCCGCATCCGGGACCGTTTGCACCTTAGATATATCTATAATAATATTTGATATACATCGATTATAAGTGAAGGGGTACTTTTATTTTGTTCTTTGTCTATATAATAACGAGCACAGCTCGTTATGAGGTTTAACCTTAATAAGGGGAAATTTCCTATATTCAGTATGGAAAAAAATGCAAAGATACTACGGCCCAGCTCATGAAATCCAAATGAAATTACATAGAACAAAGCAGGGAACCATGACCGACATTTATTCATATCCGGCCGACGTCACATCCGTCCAAATCAAGCTGGTTCCCGAGCTAACGCCAATAACTTTTTTGTTTACAGTAAAGGCTGATAACCAGAACGTATCGGCTACGAGTCCCTTTGCTTTAGGTATGAATGTCTATCTCTCTCGTTTTCGTAACATATATTTACACAGACAATATCATTTTGGCGTTCTTGTAAGTAGAACTATAAGATTTAGCTGTATTGTAAATCTGAATGTTTTGCATTCATTGACGGATATTCCTGGCGATGGGATAACTGTCTGATCTAGCATATCCAACTATGAGAATCGGCGACTATAAAAATCGATAACTTAAATTACATGGGATTATAGAGCAACTTTTTAGCTTTTAATCAATAACAATTTTATTTTGCAAACATTTAAAAAGGCACTTATCAAGTTTTCAGGACAAATATCTCCTGAATATAAATATATTTTTTTATTTGTTTTATATTAATAATATTTTTGTCCTTTTTAACTTTGAATACAGTCACCCTAATTTCCCTCTTTATTACATATAAACCGTTAAGAAAACGGTATTTTTCCGCTAATTTTTACACGTTCTTCAGTGAATATCTTTTTTTAGAAATAAAAAATTAACAAGGCACTTACGGCATAATGTAGTAAATTCATTTACCTTTTATTTGACATATATTTTATTAAAATAAAGTAATGAAATTTTGGTCCTTTTTAACATTTTCTACAAGTACTACTAACGTTTTAGGGTAACATTTACGTTTCCGTGATAGCTAGCGAAAGCTTCCGATGATTACCGACCATTGCCGGACGATTTATGATGGGGCATGTATCTATTTATTACCCCCGCTGTGCAGACTGTGTATATTGCGTTATCCTACATATATATCAGCATGTAATGCCTTTTACCTAAATTCGATGCAATAAAATGTAAATATGGACACAAGCGGACGGATATTAGCCCCAGTTACGTATTTTAGGGAAACAATGCGATTGTATCAGATCGGATAAATGTCAACATTTATCAATATTATCCTATCTAAAATAAAATGGATGATTTATTCAATTGTTAAATAAAACCATAAGGTGATCGATATCCATGCATATTGTATGACTTGTCCAAATTTATGAATGAAATTTTAAACGTTTAATAATTTGTCATAACTCATTGTAAATGTAAGAATTCTATCAAAGTTTGTTTGTCAAACTGTTCAATTTGATATGCTTAAAATTGCATTTAACGTTGTTTAATAATTTGTCATAACTCATTGTAAGTTTAAGAATTATATCAAAGTTTGTTTGGCAAACTGTTCAATTTGATATGTTTAAAATTGGTTTAATTCGTATAACTAATTTCATCAAAGAGACGTTGATAGGCGCTAATCAACGTTATGTATATAACGCGATAATTGACATTAATCCGGATGATGTCTTAAAGGTGATAATTACCAAAACAACTGTGAATACGAGTATAAGTATACCATCAGGTGCAAACTAATACGGCTCGTTGCGGAAATAAATAAAAACAGTAAATTCAGGATGAACTTAAACAGGCAGAAGTCGATTACCGCGGAGTTCAGGATAATCAGGACAGTTCTAAGAAAAGCCTCAAAGAATTAAGCATCCCTGAGCTCAAGCTCATATTAAAAAAACTAGGAGTTTCTACAAAATTGCGTAAAAAGGAAAAACTCATTGAACTGATCCATTGCACGGAAAAAAAGTTGAATTGTATTAACTAAACTTTAATAGGCATTATCCCCACTCAAATAATAAGGTTGTGTATTTGTTCTAAACAAATATACTCAGAAATATATATTTATCATATAGGATTGTAGGATAAAAAGAAACAGGATAAAAAAGTAACAGGACAAAAAGCAACGGACAACAAGAAACAGGATAAAAAGCAACACATTTTCCAAAATACTATACAAATCAATAGGTTTAAGTCTACAAATATGAAAAAGACACAAACTATCATCTTCTTGATATTGTAATGATTTTCTTTAATTTTGATACATTTTTGTGTGTTTTATACCCTAAAGCATTGTTAAAAAAAAATGAGTCGGATTAAACTATTTACAAATCTACAAAAAATATATGTAACTCAATTTTTGTTTCACTTTGCAATGTTATTTTAAGTATTATGCATATCTGTGTGAAGATGTTTGAAAAAGAGAAAGGAAAACAGTGTGGGAGAAGAGACATTGCTCATAATTAGCAATTTCTCCCTTTACGCAATGATATATTCTGTCAACAATTATTACAAATATTAGAACTGTTGCTAGTCTCCTGTCAGATGTTAAAAAAAGGTTGAAGAAAATATTATTGGAAAAGGAGAAATTCCTTATAATGAGCCATTTCTCCTGTGTACGCAATTATATTTTCTGGCAGATATTAAAAAATTAGTTAAACCTGAAATGAAAATATCAGAACAGTTGCCTTTTGTCCTGTTACCTGTTATCCGGGCAAAAACTGTTACTTTTTGGCCGTTGCTTATTATCCTGTTTCTTTTTGGCCGATTACCATCATATAGATCTATAACTAGTTTTTAACGATATTTTTACGGCATTTAATTTAATTTATATAAGTCTAGATTTTCCGAATTATGTTTCATATTTTCTAGAACGGGAGGTTACTTCTATTAGGCTCAGCCATATTTACAAATGGACTAAAACGCACGAGTTCACACATATTTGAAAACAGTGTTAAAATAATTGAGATTGCTTGCTACGAGACATTTGAACTCTTTTTGCATTGTTTTCGACTCTTTTTTTTAACAAAATAAAACCATAATTGATGGATCTGATTTGTTAATTGATGCTCTCTATTGCAAAGAGGTAAACACAATAGTGGAGGAACGAATAATTATATATACAATATTGACACTATTATTTCATTATGAATAATAAAAGAGAAAGGGCTCCATGTTTTTAACAATGTACATGTATTATGAAATTGATAATGATGAAAAAACCGGCTCGATTATTTATTGGTAAATTGATTAAAAAAAAAATCGATATCATAACACCCTAGTCTTATTACCCTATAATCCCATGTTGAAGTACCCTGTGTATCTCTCTACTGCCATTCGGCAGCACTATCGATGTATACATACCGAATGTTACACAAATGTCCGGTAATTTCCGCCAATTAGCAAAATGATAACAAGAGCAGATAACAATCAAATTAGTCAACAATTAGTACGGCTTAAACAGTGGTACATTGTCTCCCCTGTTTTTTGCATGACTAGCATTGTTCCATATGGGTGAAAAATCCTCAAACACCGTGACACTTATCCTATATACTCTAATATGTGTCCATAGTGACTGTCTAAAGTTCATGTACACACATTGTGTCCACAGTGCAAATATGGTGTCCACAACATAGGTTATACTACTTTTTACTATTTTTGCATTTTATCAGGTACTCTATGACTGTATATGTTTTTAAGACCTACTAGTTACTAATAATGTAAACAAAGAGTCCGTACCTTTATTATTTCTGTAAGTGTCCACAAAGTAGGTTTAGGTAGGCAGTGTCCACAACCTTTCCAACTTGAGTATGTGTGAGTGTGTGGATGTGTGAGTGTGTGAGTGAGTGTGTGAGTGTGTGAGTGTGTTAGTGTGTGAGTGTTTGAGTGTGTGATTGTGTATAGGGCGGAGGCCTTTATACAATAAACTTTGAAACATGAAACTTGATACAAATACATCATTTGACATTTAGTCACAAGACTTTTCCTCTTTTCCGAAATAGTTTAAAAGTTGTCATTAGAAGCCTAATAACATATGTTTTAATCATGAATATGAATATGAGAGTCACCAAAGGAACATTTCTACAACATTTCTTGAAAATCGGCCATATACTTTCGTACGATAATATTTTTTCAAGTTTCCACTATAGCCATATAAGGCAAAACGGACTGCCCCACGGCCCCCACGGACTATTTCTAATTATTTGAAAATCGGCAGAATAGTTTGGGGGGAGAAGATTTTTAAAGTTTCCACTAAAGCCAATATAAGGCTAATAGCCCCCCATATATTTAAAGTTTTCACTATAGCCATATAAGGCAAAATAGCCCTGCTCCCTGGTGGCCATAGTTTTCGAGCAATCAACATGGCTTGAAGGAATCTGATAGAAGGTCACCCTAGGAACGTTTCTAATCGGCCTGGCACTTTCGGAAGAGAAGACTTTTTAAGTTTTCACTATAGCCGTATAAGGCAAAATAGCCCCGCCCTCTGGCGTTCATATTTTTCGACCAATCAAAATGGCTCGAACGAATCTGATAGAGGGTCACCCAAGAAACATTTCTACTAAATTATTTGAAAATCGGCCAATAGAAGAATTTTTTAAGTTTTCACTAAAGCCATATAAAGCAAAGTAGCCTCGCACCATGGCGGCAATGTTTTTCGACCAATCAACTTGGCTAGAAGGATTCTGATAGAGAGTCTTCCAAGGAACATTTCTACAACATAATTTGAAAATCGGCCGACCAGTCTAGGCGGAGAAGAGTTTTAAAGTTTTTTTATTTTGGTTGCCATGGAAACCAGAATTTTGCATGGATCCAAACTTTTTGAAGGAATTTAGGAGAAGACATTGAGAGGATGCTTCCTATGGTTTCATCCCGATTGGCCAAGTGGTTCGGAAGGAGAAGTCGTTTAAAGCAAACAATTAACGCACGCACGCACATTTCACCATGACATAAGCTCGACTGGCTTTTAGCCAGTGAAGCTAAAAACTAAATTGTGTATTGATTTAAAAATACAATTCGGTACAAGAGATCATAATTGGCATGTACCAGGGGAAGACATGTCTATTAATGACATTACTAGAGTCGTCTGCTATGTATCACTGACGCATCGAATTCCGTCTATGACAAGAACGTGGTTAACATAACTAATGGAGCGCATCGAATTCCGTCTATGACAAGAACATGGTTAACATATCAAATGGAACACGTCTAATTCCGTCTATGACAAGAAATGGGTTAACATGACTAATGGAACGCGTATAATTCCGTCCATGACAAGAACATGGTAAACATAACTAATGGAACGCGTCTTATTCCGTCTATAACAAGAACATGGTTAACGTAAATTATGGAACACGTCTTATTCCGCCTGTAACAAGAACATAGTTACCATAACTTATGGAATACGTCTTATTCCGTCTATGACAGGAACATGGTTAACATAACAGACGGAACGCGTCTATTTCTTTCTATGACAAGAACATGGTAAATTTAACTAATGGAACGATTCTTATTCCGTATATAACAAGACTATGGTAAACATAACTTATGGAACACGCCTTATTCCGTCTATGACAAGAACATGGTTAACATAACTAATGGAATGAGTCTTATTCCGTCTATAACAAGAACATGGTAAACATAACTAATGGAATGAGTCTTATTCCGTCTGTAACAAGAACATGGTAAACATAACTTATGGAACACGTCTAATTCCGTCTATGACAAGAACATGGTTAACATAACTTATGGAACACGTCTAATTCCGTCTATGACAAAAACATGGTTTACATAAATTATGGAACACGTCTAATTCCGTCTATAACAAGAACATGGTTAATATAACTGATGGAACACGTCTAATTCTGTATATTACAAGAACATGGTTAACATAACTAATGGAACGCAGTCCATTGTGACTTTTGAAACATTGTCAGACATTCTGCTCGGACAGTCAAATGTTTACATTCTTTTACAGGGAAATCAGTAGCTATTGATCACTGTATATAAAGGAAGAAAGAATTCGAAACTATACAAAACATTCCAAATACCCCTTTCGCGATACAGACGGCATTTGCATTCATAGCAGACAGCGTCTGGTTTGAAAGCAGATGAGAGTGAAAATGTAACAAGTGGACAATTGTAAGTGTTATTTTGATATAAAATTACGTTGAAAACATTGCTAAAACAAACGAAGTTTATCGTGTATAATTATTTCCAATTTTTCAACAATAACTATTTATTTTCAAAAAACATTTACTGCAAAGACGTCAAATGTTGCCCATACCAGGCAAGGGTAAACACCAAAACTGTCCATGTTTTAAGACCGTTTTTGATCTGTTGTAACAAATTAAACAAACAGAATCAACACACAATGTTAAAATACCCCAACAAGTTCAACACATACAGTTTGTTTTATTGGAGTATTTACGCTCTTTTCAACATTATTTCAGTTATATCACGGCGACAGTTCACTTATTAATGATCCCTGGGTAAACAAACCAGTACTAGGCTACGAAATGTGCCTTGCCTAAGTGCACTCCATCATGACCTTCGTTATGCGACTGGGGATCGAACCCGGGACGCCCGGTTTCAAATCCCCGATGCTACTCACTCCACCACGGCGGATTCCTCAACATATATACGAATCCTGAAGAAGTAGTTTTATTTAAATGGACATAAACCTAAGAAATTATAATAATAAAGACAGGTAACATTATAAGGATGTAAACACTTGAAGTGGTGGATTATGCCATACATCTTAAACACAGAACGTTTTTTGTTAGTTTAAACTTATTTATTTGACATCGATTGCGAAACAAGCTTTAAACTTATATTAATCACGCTCGATGTCTGCTGTCTGGATACTTAACCAGTACTCGCGCCGTTTGTGTGGAGAAAAAAAGGCAGAACCCGCTCATCACGGGATTCGAACCCTGGACCTTTGGTACAAAAGGCCGACGCTCTACCTCTGTATCACTGTCTTCCACGTTTTTTGTTAATACCGCAGGATGCCAAAGACAAAGGTCTCCTGTGCCGATGTCCAGGGAAGCTTACCATACGTCGAGGGCTTGGCATGAAACGGTGGAACTAAAAACCTATTTTGGAAACCCTGGTTTAGGGGCACTTTTTACCCCTTTGTAAACAAAGCAAATTTAGGTGCCATTGCTCAGAACGAGCAATGGCACCTACATTTCCATTGTTTACCAAGAAAAATGATTTAACGCTTATAAAGACTTTATGGTGAGGTGATTAACCTCGGTAAAAATATACCAATTTTATTTACAACCGTTTCACGCCAAGCCCTCGACGTGTAATT
Organism: Serripes groenlandicus; assembly: GCA_031761405.1. Classification (NCBI taxonomy): domain Eukaryota; kingdom Metazoa; phylum Mollusca; class Bivalvia; order Cardiida; family Cardiidae; genus Serripes; species Serripes groenlandicus. The sequence continues at coordinate 119,844 of JASEVX010000211.1, forward strand.
TGATCAATTATACCCAACGTTAACACTCTTTGGCTCATATTGTGTTCGATAGCGGGTTATCAGTTCATAAAGACTGTATAAACTGACCGCCATATCATATTAAAGGGTTTCCCATTGTACTACTCATCAAAATTAACCTGACATTGACCTTTGTGAAAAGATGTACATTATTATGATTTTTTTTTTTTTTTATAAATTTTGAACATTGACTGTCTGTTATTGTTTCCATCATGTATGTTACCATAAACGACTTTCACAAATAAATGTATTTTATGATAAATATAATGATTTATGTCATCGCGGTGTATCAAAAGTAACAGATTCAATAAAAACTATTCTAACCGGCATTAACAAATAAAATGCCCTATTTCAATTCCACTCTGTGTTACGTCATCATTTTCCCCATACTGAGTGAAATGTGATGTTTAGATCCAAGAACACCGCCATGCCACATAAAAGTATGTTTATGTCATAACATCCACTGTACAAGGTATAGTAATATACTGCGGTTTACGTTTCGATAACACATTTGAGTTTTAATATTTGAACAGTCCATTTTAGTTTGTTTTATAATGAGACTGTTTCTAATGAGTACCCACTACATAAAGGTTGGTTAAACAAATATTATCATCTACGGCATTGATATGGTATGATTTTAAGTTGTTTACTGATTGGATTAAACGTAATAATCATACTCTGTTCGATATGTGTTGGATCGGATGTAAACATGCGTGTTTCGTTTCAACCATGTAAAAGTGCTGCCACTTTGTAGAATCTTTGATTTCTCCATGTCGATTTCGAAGCCATTTGTTTTCATCACATCGATGACGTAATCAAGCGGTCGATTGTTGACATGACCAAGTCCATCTTGCCCCGGAATTGACCAGCTTAAAATGATTCCTTCTTTCGCATGTCGGAAAATATTATCCAGGTAAACCGACTCGTATTGCATGGGGATGTGTTCAGCGACCTCTAGTGACATAACCCAATCGTAGGCCGGAAGTCCGTATTGAGGAACACTTAAATCCAGGAATTTGACCAAGCCTTCGCTTATCTGTTCGCAGTACGGTGCCCCATCGTATGCCTCGTATCCGGCAACCTCTCCCAGTTTGAGTATTTCCCTTTTATACGCACCAGGCCCGTCACCGAAACTAGCAACCATTTTGCCTTTCAGAAATTTGGATAGTACTGGTACAAACTTTTTATCGGTTAAGTGGTTGCCGCCATTTTCTGTACTGGCCGATTTACACCATCCGCCCTGTTCGTTTGTTGTGCCATCTTTTTTCTGTAAAGACAAATGAACCAACATGAACAAAGGTTATGCGATGATGGACTCTTGAAAAGAGGCGTCAGTCTAGAATACACACCGTATCTTGTAGCTACTCGAACTCCGCGCATTGAGATTATATTTGAGAAACCATAACATATGGCTTCAATGAATTATTAGAAATATATTGTTTATCTAGGTATATGTGAGAATATCTGTTATACACTACCCTGCACGATATTTTGTGGTCTTACCACAACAAGTATCCCCGCAATCTGTAGTCAAGGCGAAGCGTCATTGTATTATGTTATATTCTTTTTATATACTGTTTATTAACCCTTTCAGCGCCTAATTGTTTAAAGTAGACTCTTCCATGTTCAAACTCGGACGAAACTATTTTCATGTTATAGGATTTTTGGAATATCTTTATAACTTACAGTCAAACAATGCAGATTTCAGGTGAGACAGCTCGTTACGAGCTGTCTCACCTGAATCTGTATTGTTTGCAAAAAGCTCAATATTGCCTTTGGCGCTTAAAGAGTTAACATGGATAATCATGGATAAGTGTACTGATATAGTGTGGTGAACTGGCGTATTACCTTCATTTACTTATTTAAATCTTTATTTCCTCCATATAACGAAGATCAATTATTTACAAAAGTATAAATAACAGAACAAAAATGCATAGAAATACGAATATAATACAGCTGTACATGTATGTCGCTAGGTGAAACCCCCCCCCCCCCCCCCCCCCCCCCCCCCCAAGCTGTCAGATCAACATGTCTTGTGGTGTCTGTGATCATACGATTAACAAAACCATATGCTTTGCGCATGCAACCTGTTCAAACCGAAGGGGAAAGGTGGATTATTCTCTGCCAATGACTATGAGACCCCTAATAGAAAACTTCACCGAAACGAAATGAGAAGTGTTCAATAAAGGACATAGACATATATCAAGTAATTATAAAATTACCAATGCATCCTGGTTAACTGATTACACATGATGCGATATTGAGTCGTCTGCTTAAATTCCTAACTGTGACCTAGTTATCCTTTTCTCCCAATGCTATCAAGAGTTTGTTACCCTTAAGAGGTTTACTGTTATTGCAATAATCACACAGAATCAGTCATCTGTATAATCTCGCATTGTTATCTTTATTGCATGTCTGTAATAATTCCATGCAGTGTGAAGAAAAATAATAACTTTGTTATAAAAAATGTCGTAGTCATCATGTAAAACGCGAACTAAATTAGTATTTAAACCAGACAGAGACCTCATATATTCCTGACCGTTCAAGGAACGTAACCAGTTACATACATTAGAAACAAAATGTCTTACGACAATTCGTTCAAACGAGTCCCTGCAGGTCTGAACCATAGCACAGTTGATCAAAATATGTTCTGTTAAATTAGTGGATATGTCGACATTACCACATCTTGAGCAAGTCGATTCTGTAGAAGACATATATGCAATCAACTGTGTCACGGAGAAACAAGCACGCAGCATACTCGGATTATGTCTTGCAAAACACCAAACAGGACTATCAGAGAATGTCTTTTGTATTTGCCTATACAGTACAAATTGTTCAGAGGAAGTTCTCGTAGTCCATTCATTTATGTAGTAATTAGTCAATTTTCTGTGAATATGCTTTTTCCATATGAATTTACTGGGGAAAGTTCCATAAGTAACATAGTCTTGCAAAACATAATACAGATCATATTTGTGTAACAGGGTCGATACATCTGATATAAATCCTGTAATTTGAAAAGAACAAAGGCGTAGTAAAAACATATATTTTGTTGAGCAGTCCCTCTCTAACCGGCACAGCTGACCCAGGAACATAAGCTTGTTCTTTTCTATCTCCGCTTCAATTGGAAGAGCCCCAATTAGACAAAGAACAATGTCTGTTCTTAATCTAATATGTACTATTATAGTCCCTGAATTTTTTAAGGCAGGGTAAATGTGACCTTTCCAGGGTCAGACGATCCCGGTCTGAAAGATCCTGTAACAGCTCACAGCCAAAAAGGGCCATGGAGAGAACTACAGCGTTATATATTTTTAGACTAGTCATATGATTTAAACCATTTCTATGTAATCCCTCTTTAATCATACCGAAAAAGGTACCTCTTATTTTTCGATCAACGTGTTTAATTATCGAGGTTGAACTGCTGTACTTATTACAAAGAACTCGTCTTTCTCTTGAATGTCTTCGTTACCAACAAACCAGGACCGTGACCTGCGTGCAAATGCTCGCTTAGATTCGTTAAAAAATAAAATACTTAAAAGTGTACCTATTAATTAAACAGTAGCATAACATGACATAACAATACCAGTTTACTATAACATAGTTCCGAGTAAACTGAGCTGATTATGTATTCACCATGTGACAGGTCAATTTGCAATGGACACTTTAAACACACTTCGCATGAATCGGCACAACACAACAAGAACCCTACAACATGTCGAGGGCTTAAACCTAAATTTGCATTGTTTACAAAGGGGTCAAAATTGCCCCTAAACCAGGGTATTCAAAATAGGTTTTAAGTTACAACCGTTTCACGCCAAGCCCTCGTTGTGTGTTCGAAGGAACGTATACAGATGTCGCCTGCCAATAATTGATCAGGACTTTGATTTAAATCGAACAGTGATGGACACATATCAATACGGACAGACAGACAGACAGACAGCCGAACCTATTAAGGCTTAGTGATATTAAATGACATACTGTTAAGGCATGGGACATTATATGTTGTATCAGGGATGTACTCCTCCGATTGTACGAACACACCGGACTTGACTAGCACTCGTTTAATTCTCAATGTGTAAGGATAATCTGAATTATACATCCATGGTTAAATCTATTTTCGTATGCAGTGATCCAAATAATATATGCAGGCTTCCGCTGTCAATTGCTGTTCAAGCTATACGAGGACCCTGTATGTATTGTGTAAATCGAACTGTCGCATGGTGAATACATACTGAGGTCAGTGCACGCAGAAGCATATACTAAACTGACATGTGTATCGAGGGCTTGGCGTGAAACGGTTGTAACTAAAAACCTATTATGAAAACCCTGGTTTATGGGCAATTTAGACCCCTTTGTAAACAATGCAAATTTAGGTGCCATGGCTCAGAACGAGCAATGGCACCTAAATTTCCATTGTTAAACCAAGAAAAATGATTTAATGCTTATAAAGACTTTATGGCGAGGTGATTTACCTTGGTAAAAAAATACCAATTTTAGTTACAACCGTTTCACGCCAAGCCCTAGGTATATATTCATCTTGCGGCATTTCAATTACATGGACTATACAATGTCGTAATCAGTTCACTTTAGTCAGGCTTGTTTGGAGCCGACCCTGTAACTGCCCTGTAGCGTTCGGTCAAATGGTGTGTGTTAGCTGATATTTGCTTAACCCTTTCCCACCTGCAGACGCATTTTGACGCAATAGCAGCAGACGACATTTGAAAACATTGTGGCCAAAGGTGAAATTGCTCATGATGAGCAATTTCTCCTTTGGCCACAATGTTTTCAACTTAATTTAACAATTAAGCTATATTTTATGGAGATTTTTCAGGTTTTTGCCACTCTGTTTTCAAAGTCGTCCGCTGTGAAAGGGTTTAACACCAACTAAAGTAACGTTTCACTGAACTAAGGACTATAAGATTAAACATAAAAACCCGTACCATCTCGTATTACGAGTTTTCACGGGTGAAAAATCCAAACAAACAGAATACTTTCACGAACTTTATTTTCAGGAAACATATACAAATTGCCTAATTATATAAACCGATAAAAAATCAATTGAAAACATTATGGGAAATGGACTCACTCAGATTCTAATCTACTACGTCTAAATTATTGTCTAGTGTCTGTCTATCGAATACTACCACTGCCTCGCTAGGGACGATTGAAGTAAAGAACGACTGTATAAAGATACCCTATCGTTGAAAGGCTACCATTTGAAAACAAAGGCCTAAATCAAAAATCGTTACGGATACGTTTTTTTCTTTTAAATATCTCGAAGTATCTTTAACCGAAGTTTCAGCTCTCCACTTTCAAAACTGTAGGAGAAGATAGAAAAGTAGTGAACGTAGGTCGGACAAACTGATTTTCTCGTATTTTGCGTATTTCAGCCCCGGACACCCCTCGTGAGCGAATTTTGAGAAATGCTGCAGTTCAATTATGTAGTAAGTAGTGAGTAAGCTCTATCGACACACCGAATTTAAACGTCCAACCGTTTGCCGTTTCCGAGGTCAAGGTCATTGAACATATTTCCGGGTTTACCACCGTTCCGCATTCGGAGGGATGCTATTCGGAAAGTATAAGAGATAGAGGAACGTAATCCCTTTCCCTCATACTACAATTTTGCAGCAGACGACTTTGAACTTATTTTGTCAAAACATAGAAAATCTCCATAGTTGAAAGGATAACCTATGACAAAAAGTGGAAAACATTGTGGCAAAAGGAGAAATTGCACGTTTTGTGCAATTTCTTCTTTTGTCACTATGTTTTCAAAAAGCCGTCTGCTATAGAGGCGTCAGAAAGCGTCTATATGAGGGAAAGGGTTATGCTGTCGCGATAACTAAATGGGGATGCAAGGAATATACAAGAGTTGGTCTCCAGCTATCAAAGAAACACCGCTCTAGGTCAATTTCCGTTTGGGTTCTTAAAACGCGGTTTTTTGATAGCTGCATAGAAACGGGTGGGTCCTTAGCAACGAAACTCAAACGCACACACCCTGAGCCCCTATGGCACATGTTCACTCAAACACACAGCCGGAAAAGCCTGACATTAAGGGATAGCTAGTGAAGCGAATCCCAATATGACCATTTACTGCTCTAAAGGTAAAGTTGTTCATTTCCGAACCCAAGAGTGTTAAGCATACTGTTTACACTTTCATGTGTGGAAATGACAGTTTTAGTGCCGTCGATAAATAGTCTTATACTGGCCTAGTTCTAGACGAATATTTGAACTACAATGATACAGCAAAAGTAGCTGCTCAAGGTGCTAGTCGCGCACTTGATATTATTATTTCAAATGTAAAAGGGCTTGGAAGGCCCAACCGACGCAATTACTACGTTGTACTATATAGTGTGGTCCGTGATCAACTATGGCTTTCCTACATAGAGCGTTAAACTGTACTCTTGGGTGAACGCCGTCTATATATATAATTTAAATCAATATGAAAAGAGAATTTGTGATAAAAATATGAAATCAAATTAAGCTGTTTTTCAAGGTCGAAATGGTGTCACATTTTACCCCTGAAAAAATTAAAATCATACAATTTTTCAAGAAATTTTCCATTCTACATAACAGAATTTTCTGTAATTTTTGTTTTATCCATAAACACTGAACATGGTTCACTTTAATAAAAAATGCAAAAAAATAAATATATGTCATAGTACTCCTTTTCTGGTAAATCGACTTTTTCCATGAAGCACTGCTGTATTTCTAAGAAAACACAGGAAGAAGCAAGGAAAAAGTCCCTTTACTCTAAAAGGAGTACGGTGACCTATATTTGTTTTGCATTTTTTATTAAAGTGAACGATGTGCAATGTTTATGGATAATTACAGAAAATTCTATTATGTAGAATGGAAAATTTCTATGATTTTAACTTTTTCGGGGGTAAAATGTGACACCATTTCTACCTTGAAAAACAGCTTAATATATTCTTTTTTCTTTTTATCTCAAAATTTCTTTTTCATATTGATTTACATTCTATATTTAAAGTTATATTTCAAACTTTTATATGACTTGTAGTTTTCATTTTTTTTTTGTGTGTTTTAGATTTTCAGCCAACATGCCAATATTTGTGCCTTTGATGAAATTAGTCATGTCATTGATAGGCCAACATTTTTATTAAGATCGATAACAAATATATATTTTTTCTTATTCTTAAGTTTTTTGTGAAAAAACTGTAGCATACGCCTTTAAGATCAACCCTTTATTTTGCAATAAATCCGAAATTTATAAGATTTCATGGCGACCTTGAAAGAGTGAGTACCAACATTTGTAAAAATATTTTAAAATCTAGATTACTTTATTTACGTGTCAATAGTCTTATACTTGTTTCTCTTTTCTTTATCTTTTGAAGCATTTTCCATAATATTGCGCTATTATGAAAATCACGACATTACCTATTCAATCAGTAATTTACTGATCTGTGTTCACCAACGTCATCATGAAAGTAAAATTATTGAAAAGATTTGAAAATATTGTGGTTTCGAGAAACTGTTCGTTTTGATCAATTTCTCCTTTTGTCTCAATGTATTAAAAAATATATAGCATTTATTGGTGATAAAAAGCATCTATATGTGAAAAATGGTTAACCTTTCCCACATAAAGATGCTTTTTAACATCTCAATATCCGATGAATTTGGAAACATAATGATAAAGGAGGGATGTGAGAGAGAAAGGGTTAAAAAAAACATATAAATTTATTATTTTGTGTTTTTAAAAGTTAATAGTTTATATTGTTTTTTTGTGTGTTTCTTTTTATAAGACACAGTAATACTTTAAAATGATATAATCAATCTTAAGTTGTGGAAGAAGCCATTTTAATTAAAAGAAATGAAACATATTTCGCTTAGTTTGTTTGTTTTTGATTTACAATTTTGTTGTTATGGTAAAAGGGTTACAGGTAATGGTTTAAATATTTCCCTTTTCAACTAATATGACACTGATAAGATAATTCTATGAACCGTAAATAGTTTAAGGTTCATAGAATAATCTTATCATTGTCAAATATGTTAGTATAAACACTGTTATCAATGTATGTTTTTATAATTACAATGACAAATTACTGTCTTGAATTACTACAATGATATCTTGATTATACAACGTCCAAGTATGTACAAGTTGATAGAACTCTTAAACACAAAAAGAAAAAAATATTTATGTAATCTGGCGTCATTTTGCCTCAAGGCTTTTAAGATGAGAAAACTCTCTATTTGAAAATAAAAAGCATTCTTATTAGCCGGGCGTTAACACTCCCACTTTCTTTCTTTATTTCTTGATATAATTAATTTCATATTGAAATTAATATATATATGTAAGTATGTGTATGGGTATATGTATGTATATATATACAATTACTTGTGTATATATGTGTGTTTATACATATGTCTATTAACTTGATGTTAAACTTATTTAATTACTATTTCTCAACTATTTCATTGTCTTAACCATTTTTGTATGAATATTTGTGAATATCAACCATGAGCTGTTTATGCTGAAGTTGAAAGTAAAATATCTGTGCTCTTCTGTTCTGATTATAAAGATTTTGAAGACATAACATGGTCATCAACCACAAATCAAATAGAATGTAACCTTTGTGCATCGTTTTCATTGACTATGAATCAAAAAGGAACCTGATCGCAATTTAACCTATCCGTGGATGCTTGAAAGTAATATTAATTTCGAACAAACCGTATTTGAGTACATTCTTCTTATAACCTTTAATATACATTCTTCAACACATGATTTATTATGAACGAGTAGAGACAACCATAACCATTCCCACATATAGCCGTGGTCTGACGTTCCTGCAGAAGACGATTTTTGAAAACAGAATGAGAAATTTCTCCTCTGGCCACAATGTTTCAACTTTATTCAAGAATTGTTCCTGCATTTGTAAAGATCTTCTATATTTTTGACTTAATGTTTTCAAAGTCGTTTGCTGCCGGAGAAGTGTTATTCTTGGAGTAGCATCACTTTTAAGATGTTTTGCTCTTTTGTAATTAGTTTACTCTTTTATGATTTCCGACTGTTTTGAACTCTTTAAAATAAACCATTATTCAATGTAGTACTGCTTTACAGGTGAAGTTATACATTGAATGACTTAAAATGTACTCAAACCATTTTGATAAAATTAAGAATAACGTTGCTGTAAATGACGAAATTGTTTGAGCGTCGATCATAAATCATCAAAATAACTTCGACGTCATTTCAACAATTGGTAACACATGTCTTTTTTTTGACGTCCATTACGGTGTCAATATTCCTAATACGAAGTCCACATCTATATCAAACAAACTAGACAGGTAGGACTATATGATGACTGGAACATGGTACACTACATATGCCTGATACATGGTACACTACATATGACTAACACATGGTACACCACATATGACTAACACATGGTACACTACATATGACTGACACACGGTACACTACATATGACTGACGCAAGGTACACTACAGATGACATACACATGGATAACTACATATTGCGGACACATTGTATACTACATATGACGTACACATGGTACACTCAAGATGACAGACTCATGGTACACTACATATGACTGACACAAAGTACACTACATATGACTGACGCAAGATACACTACAGATGACATACACATGGATTACTACATATTGCGGACACATTGTATACTACATATGACGTACACATGGTACACTCCAGATGGCAGACACATGATACACTACATATGCCTGACACATGGTACACTACATATGACTCATGGTACACTCCAGATGACTGACACATGGTACATTACAGATGACTAACACATGGTACACTACATATGACTAACACATGGTACACTACAGATGACTAACACATGGTACACTACATATGCCTGACACATGGTACACTACAGATGACTGTCACATGGTACACTACAGATGACTGACACATGGTACACTACAGATGACTTACACATGGTACACTACATATGCCTGTCACATGGTACACTACAGATGACTGACACATGGTACACTACAGATGACTGACACATGGTACACTACAGATGACTGGCACATGGTACACTACAGATGACTGACACATGGTATACTAGAGATGACGTACACATGGTACACTACATATGACTGACACATGGTACACTGCAGATGACTGACACATGGTACACTCCAGATGACTGACATATGATACACTACATGTGACTGACACTTGGTACACTACATATGACTGACACATGGTACACTACATATGACTGACACATGGTACACTACAGATGACAGACACATGGTACACTTCATATGCCTGGAACACGGTACACTAAAGATGCCTGGAACATGGTACACTTAAGATGCCTAGAACATTGTACACTAAAGATGCCTGGAACATTGTACACTAAAGATGCCTAGAACATTGTACACTAAAGATGCCTAGAACATTGTACACTAAAGATGCCTGGAACATGGTACACTACATATAACTGACACATGGTACTGTACAGATGACTGGCACTTGGTGCACTACAGATGACGGACACATGGTACACTAAATATGACTGACACATGGTACACTAAATATGACTGGCACATGGTAATGTATATATGACTGGCACATGGTGCACTACAGATGACGGACACATGTTACTGTACAGATGACTGGATCATGGTGCACTACATATGACGGACACATGGTACATGGTACACTACATATGACTGACACATGGTACTGTGCAGATGACTGGGACTTGGTGCACTACAGATGACAGACACATGATACTGTACAGATGACGGACACATGGTACACTACATATGACTGACACATGGTACTGTACAGATGACTGTCACTTGGTGCACTACAGATGACGGACACATGGTACACTAAACATGACTGACACATGGTACACTAAATATGACTGACACATGGTACACTAAATATGACTGACACATGGTACTGAACAGATGACGAACACATGGTACACAACAGATAACGGACACATGGTACACTACACATGACTGACACATGACTGACACATGGTACACTACAGATGACGGACACATGGTCCACTAACAATGACTGACACATGTTACTGTACAGATTACTGGAACATGGTACACTACATATGACTGTCACATAGGACACTACATATGAAGACACATGGTACAATACATATGAAGACACATGGTACACTACAGATGACTGACACATGGTACACTACAGATGACGGACACATGGTACACTACATATGACTGACAAATGGTACTGTATATACGACTGGCACATGGTACACTAAATATGGCATACCGATGGTACACTACGCATTGTGGACACACTGTATACTTCATATGACGTACACATGGTGCACTAGAGATGCCTGGAACATGGTATACTTCATATTTTGTAGACACATTGTATATTACAGAAGACGGACACATGGGATATAACGGTTGACTGAAACATTGTACACAACACTTTTTCAGTCATATCACGGCGGCGGATTAACCTACCCATGAGTTTCCTCACTTTCCTACAACATTACTCCACACAACATACTTTCCAAGCATCTTCACGAACTACCAAATATTCACAGTAATATATACTATCTGCCTATGCGTAAATGCTATAATGACATCACAACTGGGTTCGCCTTATAATGATTGTTTTGAAAGATAAGTTTGACATGGTAAATCACAAAACTTTGACCCTATATATCTTCCGTTTTAATTAATTTGATTACTGAAATATGGACTGGACAGTCTGCTTTGATGGAATCTAGCCTCTTTATATGTGAAACTATTTTTATTTTTTATTTTTCTTTACATGTAACCTTTAACACTCTGCAAGCTTTATCTTTATTTTGAGCATGCTGGAACTTCCAGCTACAATAACATGCTACTTCCCTTGTATGATAGTTAACCCGCTCGCTCAATATCATTGCGAAATTGGCAATGGATATACTGGAATGTGTTGACTTAGTCAAATCAAAAGCCCATGGGCAGAAGAAAATGAAACTGCTTAAACTAAGTGACTTACTTCATTTTTAAGGGAAGACATTCGTATTTAACAAACATCTCTTGTGTACAAACAGTATTAAATCTTTCAGCGCCAAAGGCAATATTGAGCTTTTTGCAAACAATGCAGATTCAGGTGAGTTAGCTCGTAACGAGCTGTCTCACCTGAAATCTGCATTGTTTGGCTGTGAGTTATAAAAATATTCCAAAAATCCTATAACATGAAAATAGAGTCGTCCGAGTTTGAACATGGAAGAGACTACTTTAAACAATTCGGCGCTGAAAGGGTTAAATAGGCTTTTTATTTTAACATCGTGTGGTAATGCATTGGATAACAGCTCTTCTACAACATTATCCAAATAGAGCCACGTCTTACATACACCGACATAAGGACTCTTCGATATTAATGGGGTATTGTAGTCAATTACGATAACACATGCTTTTTCGTGGCACGCCCGAGTTCTCAACACAGCATTTTCCTGTGCAACCGACTACGTTACGATAGTCAAAATGACTTTGTCAATCATCGCAAAGTATGCATTGCCGACCACGGATCCTAGATCGACAGACAGCCATGGTCGTTATCAACCGAGCTTTCCTTACTCAATGTTTGTGTTTGTGCAGGTCTGCAATAAGACCCCCTATTCTAGATATGTATCACGTGATAGATCGAACATGACACTCCGATATTGTTTACAATTCAGTGTATAGATTCTATTGACAACATTTGAATAACACCGCACCCTGTCTCAAGTTTAACCCAGACAAAGCTCCACCTCATTAATATTTCAGAATGACAATTTAGTAATTGAAATGTGGAAAGAAACAGAACAGCGAATTTGAGTGAATGTAAAAGTAATTTAAGATAGGTTAGGCAAATCTCTCATTAAAAACATAGGTTCGGAAAATCGCTCATTAAAAACATAGGTTAGGGAAATCGCTCATTTAAAATATAGGTTAGGAAAATCGCTCATTTAAAACATAGGCTAGGAAAGTCGCTCATTAAAAACAAAGGTTAGGAAAATCGCTCATTAAAAACATAGGTTAGGAAAATCGTTTAAAAAGCATAGGTTAGGGAAATCGCTCATTAAACATAGGTTAGGAAAATCGCTCATTTAAAACATAGGCAAGGAAAATCGCTCATTAAATACAAAGGTTAGGAAAATCGTTCATCAAAAACATAGGTTAGGAAAATCGTTCATTAAAAACATAGGTTAGGGAAATCGATCATTAAAAACATAGGTTAGGAAAATTGCTCATTAAAAACATAGGTTACAAAAATCGCTCATTAAAAACATGGGTTAGGAAAATCGCTCATTAAAAACAAAGTTTGGGAAAATCGCTCATTTACAACATAGACTATGCTTGATAAATTTCCATTCTTTTTGCAGTGTAAGTGCTCTCTTATTTACTCTCTCTGTTATGCAGACGAGAATAGGCGGCTTTGCAACACACGACTTTTGGAAACATTGTATAAAAAGAAAACATTGTACAAAACTAGCATTTCCCCCATTTTCTCTCGTTTTTGAACACTGAAATAAAAATAAATTCCAATTTTCCAAAGGATACGGTACTTTTCGTATCTTAAAACAAACGAATAAATTGTATGTGAATTACATGTATTATATTTGGCAAATGCCTAAAGCTCGCGTCTTGAGAAAGGAATTAAAAAGGAGGAGAAAAATCAGCACTAACCTCACATTGCATTTGACCAACTTTCTTCCGCATTTCATTTAACAGTGTTGAGATCTCGTTTCTCTGTTTATGAATCAAGTTCAAAGCTTCGTTCGATTGTGGCTTTACTTTGTCAGTAGCTTCACCTTTCGTCAGTTCCATGTCGTTACACATTTCTACTAAGCTTTTCTCATTCAAATTATTTGAACCAATCCAATTTAAAATTACCAGCGTAATAAAAATAAACACTACAGCAATGCCTATTTGAACCACTGAGAAACGCCACATCATTTATAAACTCTTGTAAATCTTTTTCAAAACTATTTCGATTTGTTTTATGTAAGTATTACACGTGTATATTAAAGTTGCTTCTGTAAATTTATACTTCTATTTCACACACGAACAGTTTATCTCCCGACGTGTGTATCCAGCATAAACGGATGACACTCTGGCTGATCAATGATGACACTTGCGGAGTTTTCGTATTAACCCTTTTCCCTCATATTGACGCTTTCTGACGCCTCTGCAGCAGACGGCATTTTGAAAACATAATGACAAAAGAAGAAATTGCACAAAACGTGCAATTTCTCCATTTGCCACAATGTTTTCCACTTTTTGTCATAGGTTATCCATTCAATTATGGAGATTTTCTATGTTTTGACAAAATACGTTCAAAGTCGTCTGCTGCAGAATTGTCGTATGATGGAAAGGGTTAAACACAATGTAAAGGCTAGCGTTACTTGCAGGTCAAAGGGAAGTAAATCGTATTGACTTGCTGGGCAGACAATTTCAGATGAATATATGAGATTGAAGTTGTCTCCCATTGGACAATAATGATTTTGTTGTAAGTTGAAAGTGTTGTTTATTAAGTTGAATAACCTGTGACTGATTTATATTAACAATAGTGTTTGCTTTTAGCTATGTTCACACATTAAAGCATGCTGTATTTTCTGAAATTGAAAGTAAAATTCAGTACGGGATAAGGGTGACCTTTGATTTGACCTCCTAAATCTGTCAACGGTCGGTGAACATGTGAGGTTTTGTTTTTCTTTTTTGGTAGTTCTCGAATGAACTTTAATTTGATACAGGTGTATATATATGTGTTAATTCATTTGATATTAACGAACCATAACCCATAATCCTATATTGGTTGCCTATGAAAAATGAATTCCTTCCCTTTGACATTTTACTACACGCTTAACTCTTTCAGCGCCAAAGGCAATATTAAGGTTTTTGCAAACAATGCAGATTCAGGTGAGTCAGCTCGTGACGAGCTGTCTCACCTGAAATCTGCATTGTTTGCCTTTTAGTTACCAAAATAGTCCAAAACTTTCATACATTGAGAAATGGACACATACGATTTTGAACATGGAATAGTCTACTTTAAACAATTCGGGGCTGAAAGGGTTAAACCGACTTTTTCATTTGACAACGTTAAGTGGGGCCAATCACATACCCTTATATGCTATGAAACATTTACATTTGCATGGACTTCACAAAGCCGAATTATAAAACCCAATAACTTTTAATTATTGACGTTATTAATGGTGCTTCTATTTATAAATATGAACATGAACTTATAATTATTCTTGGGCCGTATTCCACATAAAACATTCGAAAGACATTTGCGACCTGTGTAAGGCCAGATCAACCTGCGCAGCTTGATCCGCTCACCCTGCGTTGTTCGCTATTGATGTCTTAATCAGATATCAATCGGCTGTTCATGGTTATGCATACATGTACATGTATATTGCATGGTGCAATGGTTGGCAAATAGAAGAGATACTAAATTGAAAGTGAAAAGAGTAAGGCATATTTGCCAATTTCAGTTTTAAAGCCCCTCAATATACATTTTAATGGTTTTAAAACAGTATATTTTTTATTTTGTATGAAGTAAGTTTGTAAACGAAATAAAATTAATAGAATATTGACCTTTATCATTTTTCGTAACCCTTCACACACTCTTATCAACTTTTTTTTTGGGACTTTTAACATATTTAAATGTATTTAATCGTGGTCCCTTTACTTATCCTTAACATTAAAATGTTATGACGCAAGCACAAATCAATTTAAGAAAAATTCTTGACAACAGCATAGGTGCTGAAGATATAACATGATTGCAAAACAAAGTCGAACAAACAATACAAAGAATTTGTTAAAAACAATTAAGTAAATACACCACTGACATAAATATACCGGATATAATTAAGAGACATGTCAGATGAAAACAATGTTTGCAGAATATCCTTGCACGCATATCTGGCAAATAGGCGAACAACGCAGAACGTGATCAGACTGAATGCATAGCACAGGTAAAATTATGAAAAATAGAAACATAGATGATAAATGATTATATTTATATACATTTGAAAACATTGTGAGAATTCTTTTTCTCATTTTCCCACAATGTTTTCGAAAGACGGCTTCGGCAAAGAAAACACATTTCGTCGCGTAACACGGGGAGGAAGGATTTAAGAATTAATTGCAAAACAAAGTCTAAAAAACAATACCAAGAATTTATTTAAAAAAAATAAGTTAATACATCACTGACATAATTATACCGCAAACAATGGAGACATGTCAGATGAAAAGGACGAGGTTTTTTAAATGCGTCTCTAATTCGGTTTTATTACGCGACAGTATTAACACGATCCGATGTATGATTACAACTTATGCACCGATGTCAGGATAAACTTGCCTGTAGTAAAGGTAATTCGTCATAGACAATTTGCCTTATATTGGCAATATCTGAATTCACCAGCAGAAGAAAATATGGGGAAATACTGTTGAACGTCGGATTCACCACCATTCAAACAACACTAATCTGAAAATACAGCTAAGATATAAGGTACAAAATGTACATATAGAGTCGTTGACAAACACACACACACACACACACACACACACACACACACACACACACACACACACACACACACATACATCCATACATAAAGGAAATATACAGACAGTCTGTGGGGTTTAAACGAATAGAAAAGTGAAAACAAATGAAACAACACCAACAAATTGAACTTAAAAAGAATAAAAAAACAAAGTAAGTTGTATAACAATAAACAGTCAGACAATAATACTAACAACATTGCAAGGCTCTACAAACCCTTTCCAACAAACAGACTCTTTCATACGCCTCTGTAGCAGACGACTTTTGAAAACCGTGATGCAAATGGAAAAATTACTTTTGATGAACAATTTCTCCTTTTGCCTCTAGTAAAGAATTGTCCTTTCATTTATAGAGATTTTTTCCTTTATTGGTCAAGTCGTCTGCTGTAGATTGTTTGTATGTGTTAACGGGTTAACCCTTTTCCTCATATAAACGCTTTTGGACACCTCTGCAGCAGACGGCTTTTTGAAAACATAGTGACAAAAGAAGAAATTGCACAAAACGTGCAATTTCTCCTTTTGCCACAATGTTTTCCACTTTGAGTCATAGTTTATCCATTCAATTATTGAGATTTTCCATTTTTTGACAAAATATGTTCAAAGTCGTCTGCTGCAAAATTGTCGTATGAGGGAAAGGGTTAAGTGTGGGCTGGTCTGATTACACGCGGTCATATGCCTCCAACATACCTTTTACCCCTGACACGTCTTATTTGTTTACTCCCTTGATGCAGACGATATTTGTTGATTCATGCATTAGACGATTTTTGAAAACATTGCGGAAAATTGAGAACTTTATTTCAAACATGAATGCTCCATATCTCTTTTTTTTTATAAAAGCCTTATCAAGTCTGTGTCATACGTATACTTCCATTCTTCCAAATATTATCGTTCCCCCTCATACGTTATCAAAATTAAATGGCTGACAATATCGTTTAATATCAGGTTAAACATTTGTATCACTTTCCCCATTAATAACGTTAATGACGTCATTGTTTTCCGCAAATACATCCTGTTTCATGGCTACATAAACATGCAGGAATACGTAATTTACATCATTGTTTACCTTACCTGTGATAATGAAAACGACGCTCGTAGTTTTGCTTTGTCTGTACGCTGTTTCAGGTAACGTTTATATCATTATTTTATGTAATTATGCTAATGGTGATCGAGAGTTTCATATTTCATACTTTATTACTTTTTGTTTAACTAGTTTACTATTTCATATTATTTGTTTTCGTTAAAATAGTTACCAAGTGGGCTTATTATTCTCATTAGTTTGGAAATAACTAAATATCAATATATAAAGCGTTACCTTGTGTTCGTAATAAATAACTTTTTAACGCTTAACCTGCTGGATTAAGTTGGAATGTCTAAATTTGCACAACTTTATTGCTTGGCTTGCTCACAAACGGATAAAAACCAATGAGATCATTTACATACAGAATGTCACCGGTATATTTCTTCTTCTTTTCTTTTTCTTTCTTCTAATTATATTAAACGCAACCTCAGATTTTTACATTTTTTTCTTCTTCAAATTGTTTTAAACGCAACCTCAGATTTTTACAAATTTATTTGTCTTCAAATTGTTTTAAACGCAACCTCAGATTTTTACAAATTTATTTTTCTTCAAATTGTTTAAACGCAACCACATATTTTAACCATAACATATTACAGCTTAAACAATGAAATAAGTAATGTGTGGTATCTATATGAATCTTTTTACTAGGTCTTCTGTTTAATCTGAAAATTAATGGTTGCTTTAGGTTCGACATATATGCCGATATTTTCAAAACTTGACAAGAGAAAGTTGTGCAATATTAATACAGAGAACGCTCACTTGCTTACTCATTCTATGACTAGATACTATTGCTATATACTAAGCAAATATTGTCTTGGACACGCTAACTAAGATTGAAAAGTGTTGTCTCGTTAACCCTTTCCCTCATATAGACGCTTTCTGACGCATCTGCAGCAGACGGCGTTTTGAAAACATAGTGACAAAAGAAGAAATTGCACAAAACGTGCAATTTCTCCTTTTGCCACCATGTTTTCCACTTTTTGTCATAGGTTATCCATTCAATTATGGAGATTTTCTATGTTTTGACAAAATATGTTCAAAGTCGTCTGCTGCAGAATTGTCGTATGAGGGAAAGGGTTAAATGCAATCTTCTCAATCCGTGCATTGTCATTTCGGCATACTTGTGTTAATGTTCACCGCCACGGTGGTGTAGTGGTAGAGCGTCCACCTCGGATGCGGAAGGTCAATGATTCGATGACCGGCCGGGTCATACCAAATATTTTATAAATGGTAATAATGGCTGCCCGCCTTGCCGCTCAGGGTTGCTGGGTTAGCATTACGACTGACTGGCTGGTGTCATGTGAATGGACCAGTATAACTGGTATCTTACCCAAAAAATGCCGTGATATAACTTAAAACATGTTGAAAGCGGCGTAAAACACCCATCAATCAATTACTTTCAGTGTTAGGTCGTGAGCCCAGTCGTCCAACAGGTCGTAAGCCCAGTCGTCCAACGTCATGTCCTGACGGGAGATCGATTGTCCCGTGTAGTTTAATACGATGTGCTCCCGGATTTACGTGTATTAGAGGCCAATGCTGCAAACAACCAACCGACCACTGTCCATCTGGAGTTATCGGACCTTCGTGCTCTGACTATAAACCGTGTAAACCCGGCTATGACTGTAATGGTGGGAGATGCTGTAGAAAACTAGCCAGTTGTTCATCTGGGTTTTTCGGACCTTCTTGTTCAGTCTTTAAACCATGTAAACCCGGGTATGCCTGTAAAGATAAGCGTTGTTGTGCTGTTTGTCCCAAAGGCAGGAAGGAAGGAGGACGGTGTAATTTGACACCTGGTGCAACTCGATGTAGATTTGGTTATGACTGTATTAACAACCTGTGCTGCGCTTCGAGAAGACGTAAGTAATACTTTTCAACATTAACTTGACCAGAAACGTAAATTTACGCCCTTGCTGACTTGACCATGACATTTGTGCACATTTATTGTATTAAGATCGCTTTATTCAGTAAAGTAAACTTACCTAAGCCTCTTGATACATTTAAAGGTATCATGGATAAATTCAATACAAATATGCGCACAATGTTAATTAAACAACTTGATTCAACGCAAATATATGAAAAAAATAGAAATATTTATGTATTTTTCTTCAAATTCAAATTGTGTTTCCTTATTTCATCACAATAAGTGTGTCTTTATTTAATACATTACGAGTTCGATAGAAATACTTTGCCGTCATATTAATAATAAACATCTTGGCACACTCGTCAGAATTAAGTCATTTTCTACAAGATTCGTTATTTTTGTTGCACAAACTTCACTTTTAACACAACATTGTATACTCAGTCGACTAGAAACAAATATTATAGTTTTATAGCCTTAAAAATATCATCTGCCAAAACTAAAAACGTGTGGTCCGATTTGCTGCGAGCTGAAATACTTTTTCACGCGAGGCGCAATATAAACCATGCTATAAACTACATTCTTCCAAGACACTGCAGTACACAAACTCCAATACAAAAAAGAAACCGTATCATTAGGGGCTTTCATTGAAATTAAAACATACATGAAAGTAAGCCATTGGCCTTAATTTGACAATATCTGAATTCACCAGCAGGATCATTGATGTTTATTTTGCTAGCTAATACACCGTGGAAGTAATATCTCGCTATTTGAAAACTAGTTTCGGAAATATTATTGCTGATTGCCCGAATGCATGAACATGTATTCCATGCGGGCTATTTCGGAGATAACTTATCACGGAACTTCCAGTATTTCGGAACCTCATCACACAAAAGCAGAGCTCTAAATAAGTAGAGAAATTCATATCTCCAAATGTTTATATTACCCCTAAAATCTAACATAGTGTTAAGATTGTTGGCAAAGACTAATTTAACCCTCCTTATTAATCCTCTGTAAGAGTATAATGGATTAACTCGTGCACGAAGTGCAATATCTGTATTTAGTTGAATCGAAGTATTTTTCCATTTTAAATGATTAAATAATTAACCCTTTCCCACATACAGCAAACGGGCAGCAGATGATTTTGAAAAAATATGTAAAATCTCTATAATTGTAGATATAATTAATTGAAAACGTTGAAAACATAGCGGCAAAAGGAGAAATTGCTTGTTTTGAGCAATTTCTACTTTTGTCACGATGTTTTCAAAAGTCGTGTGCTGCAGATGCGTCAAAATAGGTGGAAAATTAATCAACTTGTTCAAGCATAGATACCAGTAAAGATCCATACCATCTGACCAAACAGTTTCCTCTAAATTAAAAGGTTCTACAAAAGGTGTCTGTGACTAATTGTTTGACAGTTCAGATCTAGATCGGGATGAGCAGGTTTTTTTTATTGTCAGTTTTTTTAAAATTTAACTCAAATAGATAATTAAATTTTTCGACCGAAAATATGAGTGAGTGAATGAATGAATACATGGAAGATGGAGTGGGTAAGTGTATGACAGTCTAAATGAATGCTGGTAGAGAAGCACATCTACCTTCTCTGGAAATTTGGATAAATCTACATGTTTGCTTGCGCACATTCCGATAAAAATGTATTCCCAACGCATTCCCAAGTTATTTTTACAATCAGTATGCAATTATATCTGCAATCTGACTAAAGTACAAGATCTGACCAAATGTAAGATCTGATGGCGATCCATTCGAAGTCATCTTCTTGTTTTATCGGATTTCCAATATCGCTATTTTTAGATCCACCAAAATATTTTTATTTGAACCAATCAGAGGACTCATTTCAATAAACGTTTGGCTTAACCTTCAAAATGGCGTCAATTGACGAAGTTGAGCAAATTTAAAATAGACCATTTTAAAACCAGAGCAAAGAACACTTTTCGATGCTGTATGGTCAGGTAAAGACTGTTTTAGTGTTTTGCCTCATTTCCGCATTTGTAGCCATGATGCGGTCGTCATAAGAACTATACACGCGTGTAAATCACTATGCGAAAATTGGGATCCCATACTAAATATAGATTTTTTTGGTAAATATAGACTTTTACTTTCACTTTCAAAAACGTGAAAGCAAGGTTCTGATTGGCTGGCGGAAAGGTCGTCTGAACGTGACCCTCTATCGGTTGTCCTCAGATCCTATGCGTAACGTTAACAGGAGATGATTTTAATGAGATTGTTATTTCTGGTCTTTATCTTCAATTGTAACAAATGAGCCGTCCCACGAGAAACCCACCATTATGGCCTCTGCGTAAAGTATCGACCCGGATCAGCCTAATCATGCCGGGCAGGCTTATCCGGATAGACACTTTTCGCCTCCTGTGGATTTACTGTTTCAGGAATCATTAATCTATATCTCTATCCCCCTGAGACGGAATGTGTCGGCCCGGATCTGTCTGCGCGGACTGCGCAGGCTGATCTGGGTCGATACATTACGCAGAGGCCATACTGTTGGTTTTCTCGCGGGACGGTTCATTACTGTCCTATGTATGGTTAACAAAGAGCACACTGATCGGCGTCAGTAATCATTCTACAAATCGAGTGTGCTATACTCTACTTCATACACTACTTGCGCATAATATAGATCAAGCCTAGCCTATATACAAGTACAGTGTGTCTATTTACATAGTTTGCTACTCATTTATAATTACATAGTATATATTTTTCTATAAATATACGAGATCGTGTCAAAGGTCATGATGAAACGACTTGCTGGAATACATCGGGTTAAAGATTAACATGTGGTTTTGTTATAGAGCAATGACCTTGACTGTTTTCCCGTTTCAGGAACATGCCCCAGAGTTATACAGAGGAAGAAGATGCCCTGCCTCTCGACATCCAGATTAATCCGCCCTGGGTGTTTTAATGACAAAGATTGTAGGAAAGGCAAATTGTGCTGTAGTGGTCCCTGTGGTCAACGATTTTGTACATTGGGAATATCGGGCTGATGGCAACAGTTTATAACATTTATAAACTTTCGGGAATATTAATAAAATAAAAAATAAGCTGCTTCTTGACCAAATTGGTGTTATTTTAAGTGTTTAAGCAGGATCATTGTTAAATATATCATAGCAATGGCATTTCGACTTTGTCTCTAGTAAAAAACTCACACTATCCCCTACGAATGACCTTTCAAAAAGCGTGTTCGAACAATGTAGACCAAGGTCAACCTATAATGTATTCTTGGTCTTCGTCTACTTATCTGTAGCAAGACATAGCTGAAAACATACCGGAACTTGAGAAAATTCATTGGTGGTAACAGAAAGAAGATCAACTATGGTGAAAAATGTTTTAGTAAATAAAATCTGCCAAAGCGAAACTATTCAAATTAGCATTTATGAATAGTGAAATCGGCGAAACTTACCAGAGGCCTTTGTTAGGGTTTTTTGAAAAGTGTACATCTAGATCTGACTTCGCTGATGTCACGATGTGTATAGACTATACCTAAAATTCTTTGTTTCTATGACAACTGTTAATATTAAAATATTAAAAGTAGCGCATTATAAAATGTACATATACAACGAAGTTCACCCAATTGTATTATTTATTAGATTAGCAAAAGGTATTGAGTAATATGAGCCGTCTCGCGGGAAAATCAACATTGTGGACTCTGCGTAAAGTATCGAGCGGATCAGCCTAAGCATGCCACGCAGGCTAATCCGAACAGACATTTTTCGCCTCTTGTAGATTTTTCTGTTCCAGGAATCATTACTCTATACTTATATCCCACTGAGACGGAATATGTCAGTCCAGATTAGCCTGCGCGGACTGCGCAGGCTTATCTGGCTCGATACATTACGCAGAGACCATAATGTTGGTTTTCTCTTGGAACGGCTTATATATTGTTTTTTAATCACGGCGCGTATAAATGAAATACTGCCCATAATAAAGTAGATCTAGTAATACTGACGAGGAGGACAAGTAGTGGAAGAACGACAACTTTGTTTCGCGTATCTACATGGTATTATACGCAGCTTTCAACAACTTGTAAGTTATATCACGGCGTTTCCACTACTACTCGTCCACTTATTTTAAACACCATCGAGTCACTCGTTATAGTAACCCCACATCTTTGAGCATAAAGGAGGAAAGCCATTACTACCAATTATTTTTTAGCTTTTGGTATGACCCGGCCGATGATCTACTCCTACACCGCAGAGGCGCTCAGAAGAGGAAGTGACGTTTTTTTGTAGAACCGTTAATTTTATAGTATTTTTATCATCCTGAACCCACTTTTTCTACACGAAAACAAACCGTCTGATGTATCTGGGAGACACTCAATAAGAATAGCAGCAGCAGTCTGACCCTTGAACCAAAAGAGCCGGCATAATTGGTATAAACGATTGGGGTCGGACGGACTCATGGGAGAGAACTTGTGGGGTTATTTCGTCTGATGTTTTTTTGTGGGGTGCAATTCATTCCGTAATTAACCCCCTTTTACGGAATGAATAACATTAATATGCAAATGAGATACCCGTTATAATCAAAGCGCTGAAGGCACTGAATTTGTTTGGGTACATAAAACTGTTCAAACATTTGCCTTTGCATAGATGTGTGATTTATAAACTATGCATTGTTTATAAATATTACAACTTCGGGTAAAAGAATAAATGACGCATCCGTTAAAATTAAATGCCATTTTAGTTGTCTATAAAAATAAATCATGAGACATACATGTGAATATTATATTTAATGTCCAAGTTTCAAAAGACATGTAAAACAAATGGATAACCATTATGGCCCCGACTCACTCATCTAAGTATTTAATAATTTTTGTTACAAAAAAAATCCCCATTGACCAAGGGTTTTCTAAAATCTTACTCAAAAGCTTCCTGCTTAACAAGAGATTTTTCAAGTTTTCATTATAGCCATATAAGGCCAAATAGCCCTGCCCCCCTGGCGGCCATGTTTTTCGACCAATCAACATGGCTTGGAGGAATCTGATAGATGGTCTCCCAATGAACATTTCTACAAAAAGAATTGAAAATTGGCCAAAAACTTTCGGATGAGAAGATTTTTCAAGTTTTTACTATAGCCATATTAGGCAAAAAAGCCCCGACCGCTGGCGGCCATGTTTTTCGACCAATCAACTTGGCTGGAAGGAATCTGATAGAGGGTCACCCTAGGAACATTTCTACAAAATTATTTGAAAATCGGCCTGACACTTTTGGAGGAGAAGATTTTTTTGAGTTTACACTATAGCCATATAAGGCAAAAAAGCCCCGCTCCCTGGCGGCCAAGGAACAATGTAGCAACGTTAAATGTCGCACCAACTCTAAATGTCACACTTGACGTTTTATGTCACAAGGCTGACGCTAAACGTCGCAACCAACGCTAAATGTCGCAAAACCTTCTGACGTTATATGTCGCATCTGTAACGCCAAATGTCGCAAAACAAGGTACTGCCGCTATATGTCGCAACATCAACGCTAAATGTCTCACTCCTTTATAAGCACTCTTTTGTAGTATTACTGTTTCACAATGTACAAATTACAATGTTTCATCTCACTCTGTCCCTTCTTTTTTTAGTTATAGCTCTTGAAGTAGTCATTTTTTTTGCGACATTTAGCGTCAGCCTTGCGAAATATAACGTCAAGTACGACATATATACAAGATATATATGCACTCTCGTACTATCGATATGGATTCGCACACTTACGATAAGGACTCTCACACAAGCGATATGCACTCTTGTACTAACGATATGGATTCGCTCACTAACGATATTGATTCATACACTTACGATATAGACTCTCACAAAAGCTGTATGCACTCTCGTACTAACGATAATGACTCGCACACTAACGATATGGACTCTAGTAATAGTGGTTCATCAGAATAACAGATTGCGCTTTGTGTTTATACATTCCTTGCGGGCCAATGACTGGCTCTTTCTGCGGATAGCCACATTTTGTGGCTGGTATACAATAGATGGAATATGGTATAAACGTCCAAGACATTTTTTTTGTAAACACATGTACACGGACATACACTGTGACATAACGTTATAACATGTACAATTTTCTTAAGTTTTTTAAAACTGTAAAATTAAAGAAAATTGTACATGTTATAACGTAATGTAACAGTGTATGTCCGTGTACATGTGTTTTCAAAATGTTAATGCGTTCTATGGATAGCCACATATTGTAACTGGTATACAATTGTCTCTCTTGTCACAAACTGTATAAGCTAATACTGGAATAAAAACTGACACGGAATAAGTAACATGCTTTTTGTTGCCATTCCTTAACCTACTTATAAAAAAGTTTATAAATGTAGCACTTTAACATCCCGTAACTGATACCTTGAACGTTTATACCATATTCCATCTATTGTATACTAGCCACCAAATGTAACTATCCGCAGATAGAGTAGAGCCAGGCATTGGCCCGCGAGGAATGTGTTAACACATCACGGATTGCCTGCACTAACCAACAGCCAGGTCCTGCTATTCATATAATTCTTCTAACACTAAAAGGCGACACAGATATATCACAGAACCGGCAAGGGTTGAGATACAACCGAGGCGGTTGTGTCTTGCTCACAATGTCTTTGAACAATCTATTCACCCGTTGAAGGGAGTATCGCGACGAAGGATTTTGTTTCGAACCAAG
Organism: Serripes groenlandicus; assembly: GCA_031761405.1. NCBI lineage: Eukaryota > Metazoa > Mollusca > Bivalvia > Cardiida > Cardiidae > Serripes > Serripes groenlandicus. The sequence goes on from JASEVX010000211.1 coordinate 146,041, forward strand.
GTTAACAATAATATACCAAATCAACTGTGGTAGTTCTACATGGTGCTTTTGATGAACGTGTTTCGGTTTCCGTTTTAAATGTATCATTTCTCACAATCTGTTATTCTAATGAACCACTATTACTAGAGTCCATATCGTTAGTGTGCGAGTCATTATCGTTAGAACGAGAGTGCATATAGTTTTTGTGAGAGTCCATATCGTTAGTGTATAAATCAATATCGTAAGTGAGCGAATCCATATCAGTAGTACAAGACTGCATATCGCTTGTGTGAGAGTCCTTATCGTAAGAGTGCGAATCCATATCGATAGTACGAGAGTGCATATATATTTTGACTATATGTCGCACTTGACGTTATATGTCGCAAGGCTGACGCTAATTGTCGCAAAAAATGACTACCTCAGGAGCCATAACTAAAAAAAGAAGGGACAGAGTCAGATGAAACATTGTAATATGTGCATTGTGAAACAGTAATACTACAAAAGGGTGCTTATAAAAGAGTGCGACATTTAGCGTTGATGTTGCGACATATAGCGGCAGTACAATTTTTTGCGACATTTGGCGTTACAGATGCGACATATAACGTTAGAAGATTTTGCGACATTTAGCGTTGGTTATTTACTTCGTGCTCAGGTGAGCTAAAAAAGAAACATCTATCCAAATGAAAGAGTAATTGAAATCATGCATTATAAAAGGATCAAATGCTCCAGAGAAAACCAATACCTGTGCCGTCCGAATTTTACTCTACAGTATACACCTAAGCTGGCCGCTGTTTCCTTTAAAGGGTGTTTAAGCTTGCCAAATCAATTAAGGATGCGTGACCATACACTGTTAATTACCATTGTTTACGAGTGTCATTCCAAACAAATTATAAATGTAACCCCTTTTCCCAATAAACCTATCATATACATGTATGTATTTGTAACTTGCCGGGATGTGTCGATACCGTCATGGTACAATGTGATATATGCACAAATTGGTTTCACAAATCTTGTGTTAATGCACCTGTGGATATTTCGACAACAGATGCGGACTTTAATTGTAACTTTTGTTAATTATTTGGCTATTATAATGATAAGATATGTGATTAAATTGGCAACATTTAAGTTTTTTAATTATAACAGCCTTCAAATACAAATTTGGTTTATACGACGGTAAAGAAAGGTTATTGGAATTAAGAAATTGTTTAAATAAGCAAATTTTCCTTTTCCCACAATGTTTTCAATATATGTTGCTTTTTACTGTTTACACAGCAAGAAAAAAACATTTAACTTATTTGTTATAGATTAGTATTATAGTTGCATATATATATAATTACTAGAAATAAATTAAGATTTTTAAAAGTGTTGTGTATATATATATATACTTATTGTTTATTTGTTATTTAAATTGTTCTGCCCCTTCCAAGTACCCTACAGAATAGAATGTTGCATGGATCATTTGCCTCGTAGTATGGCACATGGAAAACTGTTGAAAGTTACAAAGTAGAAAATGTAGAGGCCCAACAATAACTAGAACTCATGACCCTTAAATCGAGTGTAAAGGAGAGGATATAATTGAAGCAAAACCTATGGCTAGTTACTAGCAACCTATTCTATTCTTGCAATGTTTTCAAATTTCGTCCGCTGCAGATGCGTCAAAAGACATTTACTTGTCGGAAAATCAATCCATCAATTCTCTTTATTGATATCTATAGATATGATATAAAGAGGAAAGTCGTTAAAACACTTTACAAAAAGATTCCATTTCAGCATGATCTCGATTTTTGGTTTATTCTATATCACTGATAAAAGCAATCAAACACATTATATATTTACAAAGAAAACCCCGGATATGATCATATGTAACAAATTATACACAGTTGCCCATCTTTAATTAAACATTTTTTACAACAAATCATAGCGTCCGCAGATTTGCTCTATATTCTATTGCGTCGGCATTTTCCCTCTATATTGCATTTGTCCGCATTTTCCCTCTATAATGTATTTGTCCGCAGATCGCGTCCGCACTTTAGACCCTCCCCCCATACCGTTGTATTTATAAATAGAATTCGACGATCACGATTTCTCTGCAAATGTGTTACTCTCATTTTAAATGCATTTTATGACGCACATATTTGTTTTTTTAATTCTTTATACTATATTTATATGGCCGACAAGGCACAAAGAAAATATTTTCAATTCTGTTTTTATCTACATTTTCAATGCGTGATTGAAAATTCAAATACCGTATCTGGAGCTTAAATCGGAAATAGTTCTCCCTGTAGCAGTTCACTCATTGAGATTTATAAATCTCTCCGCATTCATGTTTTAAAATACAATGTTTCATTTTATTTCGAAATTCTCTTTGAATATAAGAACCACATAAGAAAACAAAGACGATATAAATATATCATTATTTCAAAAATCGTGATACATTTGAAAAGTAAGAGCAAGTATTGAGTACTACTTTCACGCGTATGAAATTCGTGGAATTTTAAATAAGACGAACGGCTTCAGAATTGCAGTTACTAAATTTGTTTGTTCCAAACAAATAAAAACTAAAAAAAAAACTATTTATCTAAGTGTCTTATAAGAGTAGTGGGTGGACACGCACCTAACAAGTACTCTCTCATGCGGACAATGCAACTCTTGACCTCAAGCAGGTGGAGGTGGTATTGGTTCCATACCGTATATGTTGTTATTATCTCGATGTAAATATAAGACATACTTCTTTCCTGCCCACCGGGATATGACATTAGCTGTTGAAATCGGCGTAAAACACAAAACAAATTTCTATGTGATATCTGCAATAAAACGCTGACGTCAAGGAGTTAAGCAACTCAAGCTTATGTCACATTAGAAAAAAATGTAGAGTGTATGAGCGATAATGACTTAAATAGTGTAAACATTCTGTGAGAATGTTTTATTTTAATTACTTTCTCAATGAATAGACAGATATATGTATTTATTCAATGATAATTGTACATTTTTTTCATGGCAATATCAAATTCAGAATACATTCTATTATATTATACCTGAAAAAATTCTGGTGCAAATATATATTCAGATGGTCACGCGCAAATATAACACGACGTATACACTTCCGTATTTTACTAGGTCCAATATGGTACCAAATATGATAGTGAGACCTCACTCAAATATGATGTGACGTCATTGAAATATGATTTCACGTCATTCAAAATGCGGTAGTTTGACGTCATTCACAGTTTCGTTAGGTTGCATTATATGTCGACGCAGGAGAGTATACGTGCTCTAGGAACATCAACCCTAGTGTAGACATTCTAAGAGATTATAAAGAGATGTTCGTTCCTCAATGCGCTATGCATCAATTAGACAATATTTTTTCAGACATTTCTTAAACCCGTCTCAAATTGACAAAAGCCGTGCAGTACTAATCCTACGAATCTACTCTTCGCAGTGCAATCAGAATGTACATTGGTCAAACAATGTCCTACGTTTAGTTTTCTAAGTGTACGATTCACCTTCTACTTTGAGTATAACATTCTAAAATGATATTAGGACCGGTACTTCTTAATCTTTTACCCGCGATGTTTTTTCGGCGATAGCTGATTAACCTCAGTTTTGACCTAGATGTTAAACAAATGATCTATATTGTAGACCAATCAAATGTTGTATTTAATAAATAATGTCGAATAAATAAAGGAAATGAAACGTTTTGATTGGTTCATAGTTAAGCTGGCGATCCTTAAAAATAAGTGAAATACGTATGAAATATAATATTTAAGAGCAAAATATTAATTATTTTTGAAACATGATAAGTTTTCAGTTATTTATCGTCAATTGAAACTTATACACCTCTTGGGAGCCTCGCGTAATCTCCAGTCATGTGACGGGGTATTCTCGGCCTTGATAATCTATTTATAGAAACTGAAGCTGGATGGAGATTGCCGATTAGCCGTTGGTAAACACATATATTATTGTTATGATTTAGTAGTTGATATTGGGATAAAGATATAAACAAGTTGATTCAATCGTTTCCGTTTACTATTTAATAAATTCAGAGAGTATACATAATTTTGGCTGACACGTGTTTCTAAAAAGTAAACGAGATAAAAAAAAAAAAAAAAACGCGCAAGCTACACTCGATTACCGATTCTATATTTAAAGAACAATGTTCCAACTGGTTCACGATTATAATGTATTACCAATTCAAGGAGCTGTCGAATTCTAAGATATACAACATCCCGCCCAAAAAGAAAATTTGTCCCCAAATTAACAAAAGATGTCTCCTTGAATGGTAACCAGTTGGAATTGCAAACAGAAATATACAACATACTGACATGTTGGCCTAATCAGATTTTCACACAGTAGCATAAATGTCCGAGGTTGACCAAACCAAGGACGACAGACAAACACACAGATAAGCAGGCCAGCATTTCAGCAGTAATATATTTCTTTAAGTAAACCATTAATATCCAATATCTCAAATGATTGCTATGCACCGATTCTATATCTTTTAAAGAACAATGTTCTTATCGAACAATGTTCCAACTGGTTCACGATTATAATGCATTACCAATTCAAGGAGCTGTCGAATTCTTAGATATACAACATTATTGCGCAAATGTTATAATTCATGGAAAATTACTGATTTTTGATTATTAACAAAACCTTTCTGATATTTAAGTAAAATAATATGCGCATGTTCCATTTCTTAGTGTTTTCTCATATTGATCGCCGTTTATCTTTTTTAAAGAGTTTTCTTGTTTAAAATGCTCGTGTGCTAAAGTGTAAAAGTATGAAATCATTCATAAACAGAGTTCATAAACACACCTCTCTTTGGTAAAGGACAAATTGTTCGTGTTTTCAAAATCCGTCTTCGTCAATGGTGTCAGATGTCGTCTGTATCAGTAAAGGTGTAATCGCTTGCATACTATGATAACTAATGCACCACTGACATCATTGAAGGCATGCCAGACAAAAGTAATTTTTATTTTATTGTGTCATTGATTCTGTATTTCCTCGTGAAACCAGTAGAATGGGGTTAGTGTGGTGAACTCGTGTGGGAAAACCAGTAAACGCATGAATAGGTGAACTGGTTGCCGTGATATGACTGACAAACTGTTGAAAACGGCATAAAACCCAAATAAATCAAACTGCTTTGAAAAAAAATCAGAGAACAAACTGTTAAAACGTATTACATACATTATAAACAGAGTTAAAAAACATATGGGAAAAGGAGATATTGCTCGTTTTTTTTTAAAGATTTCTTTTGTTTTCCAAACGAAGTGGTTACATGGCTTACACACTTAGATCAAAAGGATGATGGATCGATCACAACGCCACGTTAATACATCACTGACATAATTGAAGGCTTTCTAGTTCGGTATTACCTGGAGGTGTACGGCTGTACATAACACCAATAGCATGGATTTACTCATATAGTTGTTAAAGAGATTCTGCCCCGTGAACGGGACATCCAGGTTCGTTCTCCTGTCCATACATACCAAGGACTATAAATTGGCAACACGGTATTGCTGGTAATTTACCAAAGAGACATTGTACTATATACATGGAAAATATGACTATTTTTCTGTGTACTCTTCAAATAAAGGTCTTTGTTCTTTTCTTTTCTTATCTAAATGTAAACAATGTTAAAAGTGACGTTATAGATACATGTAAGACAGAAAGTAAACCTAAGTTGTTATGGCATAACGATAGATACTTAATGCTCTGACAAGACCATGCGTAGACTTGTTTGAGTTCTCAACGTCACATTTACGCCCCACGCGGCACATTTGTTTTAACCCTTTTCCTAATATATAACATTTCTACCATATTGTATATAATTTGACGTTTGAAAGCACTGCGTCGAAAGGAGAAATAGCTTAAACTTTGCAGTTTCTCATTTTCCCACAATGTTTTCAGTTCTGTAAAAAAAAAAAACAAGCTTCCATTTTCTAGATGTAATTTTTATCTCCAGCTGTCATCAAAGAAGACGTCTACAATAAACGTTTTAATTATGTAAATGCCGTCATGTTTTCGGTGACATCATGTACATGTTACGAATCTATTAAAACATACAGGTATAAGTTTTTTACATCATTGTTTAACTTGACGTGAACATGAGAACGACGTTCGCAGTTTTGCTTTCTCTTTACGCTGTTTCAGGTAACGTTTATATCACTATGTTATGTACATTCATTATAATGTTCGAGAGTTTTATGCTTTACACTTAATTATATTTTGTTTATTTTATTTACTATTTCATTGTTTGTTTTCGCAATAATACGAAAAAAAACCATGAATGGGTTTTTTCGCTTATAGTTAACAGGTGTGAGATTTTTTTTTTCTTTTTTTTTCAATAACCCATGAAGCTTTCTGAAATGAAACTGGAAAAATCCATGGGGGCCGCCATTTTGGATATGTATAAAAGGCAGGCGTAAAACACAGATTGAAAATTATTGTCGTCTTTTTAATCATTTTTTTTATAAATCGGTATTTTGGGTATGTATAAAATGAGCAGAAAAACACGGATTGAAAATTATTGTCGTCTTTTTAATCATTTTTTTTAAAATCGGTATTTTGGGTATGTATAAAATGAGCGGAAAAACACGGATTGAAAATTATTGTCGTCTTTTTAATCATTTTTTTTTAAATAGATATTTAAGATCATTAAAATGCTGTGTTATGTGGGAATAAACATTTGTACGAAAAGTTAAAACTAAATGGAAATCTGTAAGAAATATGTTTTCCCGTTCGTAAAAAAACCGACAGCATTAGCCTTCTACGGCCGAACCTAAATTTTGACTGTATCGTAGCCAAAGAAGGACGTGACGTCATTTCCGTTACACTTCATCTTGGCGTAACGTCAATGGAGCGACGTCGATTCCCGCAAAAAAAGTGGTATCAACATGAAAGACCCCAAATTCCTATACATGAGCTATTGCCACACTCATTCAAAGTATAATTATTTATCAAACATTGTGGCAAAAGGATAACTTTCTCATAAGGAGCAATTGTTCTTTTGGTGACAATCTTTTCCTAAATCGTCTGTTGCATAGGCCTCAGAAACTGTCTCTAATAGGGAAAGGGTTTAGCAGAAATGTGACCCCTTACATAATTTGTTCCAGTCATATTGACTGGTTGAAAAAGGTAGTCGCCAGATGGCATCAGAAAAGGGCTGATCTATTTGCTTCTTTACCATAATGCAGGTGATCGATTAAGGATCATCTTGGCCCTCATGTTTTAACCTCGTTCATTATAAATGTATTCCTTGATTTTCTGAAAGTTTTTACTTTTTTATTTTCTGTTCGTAATAATAGACGACAGCAATACGAATTCCAAATATGTTTTGATAATGCAAGAAACATGACATTAACATTATTATTGTCTAGTCAATTACTTATAAATCCTTTGTGTATGGCCAAAGTATGTTCTTTATTTTTTGTTTATAATTATCTTGCGTTTTTTCGTAAATAGGTAGCACCTATAGATATATTAGTTTCCAAATGAGCTGGTATAGGTTATTCCTAGTATATTTGAATTAAAGAACTATTTCATTTAATAAAGTGTTCTTTTTGTCCGTAATATATAACTAGCTTATACCAAATTTAAGACACATCTGTAAACGCTCAAATATCAGAATGTATCACATTGCTAACATATCCTATTTAAACTGATGACGAGTGTTACAGTAACAAGAATTGGTGTCAACCTTATTTTCTTTTGTTATTTATCAACTTGTAAACGACAAAGCCTCAGATCTGTAGTGCTTAGAGTCGGAAATGATGTTTTATAGTTAAACAGTTATTGTATGGTATCCATTTATACATTGTCTCATGCGGCACTCTGTTATATTTAAACACCTTTTTTTAGGCCCGACTAAAACGCCGACCGATATGTTTGGCACGTCTTTGTTTACTTCCATTGTTGGGCGCTGAAAGCATTAGTTTTTAAATGCTTTATCAATATATCCAATGTCATGATGGTACAGCTTTATCAGTCTCTTCATTGTCATTTTGGCTCATCTTTGTTTACTTTCAGCGTTAGGCAGTGTCAGTATTGATTTTTAAATGCTCTATCAATCTATACATTGTTATGATGGTACAGCTTTATCAGTCTCTTCATTGGCATTTTTTCCATCTTTGTTTATTTTCAGCGTCAGGCAGTGTATTAGTGTCAGTATTGATTGTGTTAATGATTTGTCACATATTTGTTTATTTTCAATGTTAGGCGGTGAAAGTAACGTTTCTTTAAATGCTTCGCCAACCTCTGCATTGTCATTTTGGCACGACTTTTTTTACTTAACTGATTTATAAATATCTTAATTGGCATGTTGGCACACGTTTGTTTACTTTCAGTGTTAGGCGGTGAAAGATTTATTTCCTTAAATGCTTTATCAATCTTTTAAATGACATTTTTGCATACCTTTGTTTACTTTAAGAAAGGCTGTAAAAGGTTTGGTTTTTTAAATGCTTCATAAATATCTTTATTGTCATTTTGGCAAACACTTTCAGTGTTTAGTGGTGAAAGTGGCGACTGTCCCTCTGGAGTTAACGGACATAAGTGCTCGGACTATAACCCATGTACACCCGGCAATGATTGTAGAGGTGGGAGATGCTGTAGACAATTAGCCAGTTGTTCATCAGGTATTGATGGACCTGCATGTTCAGAAGATAAGCCATGTAATTCACCCGGATATGCATGTAAGGGTGAACGGTGCTGTGCCGTTTGTCCAAAGGGCAGGAAGGAAGGAGGACCGTGTAATAGGACACCTGGTGAACCTCGATGTCCACCCAGTTATGGATGTATCAACGACTTGTGCTGCGATGCGACAAGCAGTAAGTAATTGCTCGAAACAATAAACTAGATCTTAATCTTTGAGTAAACATATAAAAACAACATTATTACTCATCATAAGTTTCTTCATTAAACAAATCACGCGCTTGATGAAAATACATTTATAGTTTGGGTCAAAGTAAAATACATATTATCACACAAAAAACTAAATCATTAACTATTGTAGAGATTCATAAATATATGCACAAACTACACCTTTTTACACTGTATCACCGTTAACTAGAATAGTACAGTGCAAACGATCCGGGGTAACATAGTAAGGAAGGAGAGCTAAATGTGGTCGAGATAGGAGGTGTTTCTATGAAGAGGTTGATTTGTATTAAAAATAAAATAGCGGGAAGAATGTGAACGTTTTAAAGTAGATAGTTGTATTCCCCCAGTGTTATCATTTTGAAAGCTTATACGCACTATAATGCCACCATTGTATCATGTCATCAGTTTAACATTGAGCCGTTCCACGAGAAAACCACCATTAAAGACTCTGCGTAATGTATCGACCGGATCAGCTAGCGCAGTCCGCGCAGGGTAATCCGGGCCGACACTTTCCGTCTCAGGGGGATATAGTTATAGAGTAATGATTCCTGAAACATCCATAGGAGGCGAAACTGGTCTGCCCGAATTATCATGCGTTGCATGCTTAGGCTGATCCGGGCCGCAACTGAGCGCATTCAAAACACATGTTAATGTTTATACTGCATTCTTCACAGTCAGACGAAAGGCCATAATACGTTGTTATGTAGTTACACAATTTAATTAATTAATTTTGTATTCAGTTTAATATAATATATTCATAATAATTGTACAATACAATAATCGTACACAATTAATTCACAAACGAACATGATTAGAACGAACACGTAGCGCTCATAAAGACACCCTTACAACTTAATTAATAGTGAAATTGGCTCATTACTATGATTAATGCTAAGCTATGAATTATTGATTGTAATAAAACCAACAATGCAAGTAAATCATTAAATAAGTAAATTTGACAATACTGTGCAAGTATCTTAATTAATTACCAGGATCTAAAGGGCTTAGTATGCCACTTACGGGGAAAGATCATGGGGGTCATTAACCCGCGATGTTAGGACTCTTTTTACAATTACACACTTACTGACTTCGGTTGAATGTTAATCATGCGAAATACTTTCGATGTAACTATCTCTGGACTTGGAATCTTGCAATACTTCGGAACCTTATCACCCAACAAAAAGTATGTTTACACTTTATTTTATGTTTATTCATAGACGAAATTCAATACATGTATTCAGTGTAGCCGAATAAACCAAGACAAATCTGCATCTATCCACTTTTTGATAGGAATCTATACAGTTGGAAATTTATTCTCATAAGCGCAATATAAGATGTTAACAATTACCATACAATTACACCATGTAGCATGGCTATGCATGCTTGTATTGTCACACATATCCTTCAGTTTTTGGCGTGGCGCTTTAGACCCTGGTCATAGTAGATGAACCATTTTTTTCGGAGTTGGTGTTGCATGCCAAATGCTGTAAACATATAACGAATTTTAGGGTGAGACTGCGCGGAAAAAAAGTATACCATATTCTGACATTTCACTGCATTTTTCACCTGTGTTTAAATGGAGTCATTCGCCAATGTGAAAAACCATCATGCCTGATTTTATCATTATGTTACGCATTTTACTTTTTTTTATATTCTTCAATTTCATATTCTATAATATATTTTAAGTTTTCAGGAAAGGGTGGAGGTGTTTAGCTTTAATAAACAAAGGAACTCCGTCGATTAGAAATGAAATCCACACACTGACGCGTTAAAGCAGCTCGCTCGCTGATTGGCTATGGTACAACTAGTTTAGAGAGAAATGTGTTGATCGCGTTCTTGCCTGAAGTGACCTAAAATAAGACATCGTTTTCTTACACGATTTTTGACACCCCACGATGACTAAATACTTTTATTTAATATATTAACTTTTGATTCACCGCAATGACATCAATCATTTTATTTATCATAAAATGCATTTTTGTAGCATTGCGGTTTCCTCGGATCCAAACACCACAGTTCACCCAGTATGGGGAAAATGATAACATAACACAAGTGATTTGAAAACGGGCATTTCATTTTTTAATGCCATGTAGATACAATGTTATAACTTATCTGGGCAGGACAGAAAGCGTCAAAAACTTCGCGCAGACTGATCCGGCCGACACATTCCGTTTAAGGGGGTATAGATAGAGTAGTGATTCCTGAAACAGAAAATCCACAGGAGGTGAAAAGGGTATATCCGGGTACGCCTGTGTGGCATGCTTAGGCTGATCCGGGTCGATACTTTACGCAGAGTCCACAATGTTGATTTTCTCACGAGACGGCCTACACATTGATTATTGCCAAGCTACGCCCCTGGTAATGTGTCAAAAGTCATGATACACAAGTTTCTAGAATTGAGCAGGATACGTTGTATTATTATAACAGAACTATGATATTTTTTCCAGTTCCAGGGTTATGCCCGCTACCGAATTCCGATATAGGAATTGTCTGTCCTCCCTGGATATTCCCCCCAGAGTGTTCCGATGACAAAGGTTGTAGAAAAGGTGCAGTGTGCTGTGATGGTCCTTGTGGAACTAGATATTGTTACCGAGGCTGGGCTCTGTAAATTGTTCGCGAATTTGGGTGAAATAAAAACAAACTGTTTTTCCTGAACAAAAGGGTTTGTATATGTGTTGGTTGATTGAATGATTTATTCAGTGAAATACGGTTCTCAAGGGTATAGCAGTTATATCACGACGGCCAGTTCAACTAATGTGAGTTCCCTCCCTTTCTCGCACCAGTACCACACGATAATAGTCCATTGCGAATGACGTTAATCACAATGACTGTAATATATTATCGAAGGGAATGAATGGCAAAGCCGAGATTCTTATCCGAAACCCCTGGATTGATGGCCCTTGTAATTACCGATTCAGCTAACGCGGCTCGACCCAACACTGTTGAAATGGCGACACAAACGATAATTGATCAATATACAAAAAAACGTCTTTTCGACCTTTTCTCTTGAACATTTTCCAGTTGCCCTAATCCTGTTGGACGCTACTTTAGACAAGGTTTGAATATCATGGAAGACCAAGATCAGCCTAAATATTTATGCAGTGTAATCTTGAACTTCATTATTCGCCACTTATTTATCAGTTCTTATCAAACATATATCCGTTAATGTGGAAACCTTTTGAAAATCAAGGAAACCAAAGGACTTCAACAGGATAAGGGTTCATTCACCACGAATAGAGGAATCCACCATTTCCGGGGAATTTGGTCACGTGTCCTGAGTTTGAACCCCCCTCGCCGCGGTCACTGGTGTGTCACAAGGCACACTTCCTAGCCTAGTACTGGTTTTTCGCCCCGTGAGAACGAATACTGTTCTGTCGCCCTGCTATAACTAAACAAACTGTTGAAAACGTCGTAGAACTTCGCCATGACTAGCATATTTATGGATTTAAGGTGACCTCTAAATGTTGACCTCTTTAGGACCATATTTACAATGGTAGATTTAATTGTGACTCACTCGGAAATAGACCAGCATGGGTATAATAATGCACACATTTACTTTTGTCGCATGCTGCAAAGTGACGTAATGCAATGGCTGTAATTTATGCCTACGTCAATATGACAGACTAAATTTAACACTGCGTGACCTAACCGTGAACCAATTCACCACTCATGATCATCGTTTGGATATATTCAAGAAAGACGTCCCGATGTCCCGATGTCCCGAGTCCCGATTCCCGATGTTCCGATGTCTCGTTGTCTTACTCGAAACTAAGAGTTTAGTTTAAATCTGCAACACCATTTGACGCATCTAAAGCAGATGTATATTGAGAACAGTGTGGCAAAACAAGAACATGCTAATGATGAGCATGTAATCCTTTTGCCCTAATGTTTTCAACACTATTCATTAATAATACTTTCATTTATAGATATTTGTCATATTTCTGCCTCGATTATTTTAACCCTTTCCCTCATATACACACTTTCTGACGCCCCTGCAGCAGACGTTTTTTGAAAACATTGTGACAAAAGACAATTTCTTTTTTTTGCCACAATGTTTTCCACTTTTCGTCATAGGTTATCCATTCAATTAAAGAGATTTTCTATTTTTTGACAAAATATGTTCAAAGTCGTCTGCTGCAGAATTGTCGTATGAGGGAAGGGTTAAAGTCAAGTGCTGCCAAATTGACGTATGTGAAAAAGTGTTAATAGTTCCGTGCGAGATATATTCAGGTCCGCCTGACCCTTCATAGCTAAAAACTAGTTACATTGGTCAGAACGTTTTTCTCGTGTCCAGTATTTAGCCTTAGATGGAGTTTACCACCCACTTTTGGCTACGGACTCCAAGGAGGCTCGTGGGCGACGCGAGTCCGTTCTGACGTGCAAATCGATCATCAAACTCGGGTATCAAAACGAGTGGAAGACAGTGGTACAGAGGTAGAGCGTCGGCCTCTTGTACCAAAGGTCCCGGGTTCGAATCCCGTGATGAGCGGGTTCTGCCTTTGGGATTTTTCCACACAAACGGCGCGAGTACTGGTTAAGTATCCAGGAAGCAGACATCGAGAGTGATTAATATAAGCTTAAAGCTTGTTTCGCAATCGATTTAAAATAAATAAGTTTAAACTAAACTCGGGTATAGGGGCGAAAGACTAATCGAACCATCTAGTAATAGCTAGTGGCACATTCTATCTGTAAAAGCTTCCGTTTCAAACAGTTTTCGTGTGTAATCTTCGGATGCGTAAGATATAGAGAATAACTAACTGCATGTTTTTGATATAGAATTTATGTCACAAGGGGAAAAAAGGGGTAATTTGTTTAAAATCACGAAACCGTAGGTTGAGTGATTTTACACCAAATTACCCCTTTTTTCCCGAGTGACATAAATTCTATATCAAAAATATGCATTTAGTTATTCTATTTATTATATATCTGGAATAAATCTCCCCTTTATTTTAAAGAAACATATAACAAAAAATGACTTGGCCTTAGTCGTATGAATGTTACTTAACCAATGACTGCATCATTTTAAGACGTTCCATGGCTGTTCCATTTATGTTTGCGCCGCACGTTTAAATCAATGTTTTATGTCATTATTTATATTTTCTTTTGTAAGTTTCTTAAGATGTCTCTTAGGATGACATCTTAAAATATAATTGAAACACATTTTTATCTTATTTTCACTTTAATAATGATCAAAAATCATACTATCAACATTTTAAGTAAACATAAAAAAGTAGTTCCGGCAAAAAAAAAAAAAGTGTTATCGTCCCAGTGTTAGTTATCATTTTTTTCAAAATTGATATTGATATTATGTCACTTAAATTTCAATGCAAAAATTGGATAGGTATGTAATAAAAGCCATTTATTGGAACAGTCTTCTTGGTACGTGTCGTTACTGTATATATAGAGTCCTAGAGACTAATTGTCCGACATGAATGAAAACGTTCCGATAAAGACGTTTTAGTCTGATTTACACATGGCCGGGAAATGCGAGGTAAAACAACAACAACAATAACAGTGGATATTTATTGTCTATGAATCTATACGGTTAACCGGGTAACCGGTTACAAAATTGTACGAGTAACCGGTTAGTAATATCGGTAACCGTTGCCATCCCTAATATAGACCGTTAATTGTGTACTAATATATCCTTAATAATTACTATATTGTATACTGTATGTAGACTTATAAAACCAATAGTTTTAATGATATTTCAATGTTAGAAGTTATTATATAGATATATAGACATAATCTACTGTTTATATTATGAATTTTGTAATGAGTATGGCATTTATTCTATTAATTAAGTAAGATTTTTTTTGTAAACGTGTGACCCGAAATTCATCTATTAGGGGTTTCGGCAACAACATAGGGGAAAGTACTGTATCCGTTGTCTTTACGATTCCTGGCCCGAGTATTAGATCATCTCCCAGATTGATATAAATGCGTATCATCAGCAGATCGTCGCACAGTTGCTCGCGAAATAGTTAAGTCTGCACGTTGAGGGTAAAACAATCATCGTAAATGTTTTAATCAAACTCGCACTGCTCGCTTGAAATACTCTTGGAAACTACAGTCGCAGTCACACACGGGTCGAATAACGGTTGGCATTAGACTCATCGGACCGGATTGGTGAGTAAGTGGGCTACCTCCCTTAACAGCACACTGTCGCATATTTAGGGATCGGTAAAGGCTAATCAAAACGCTCGCCATTTAGTTACTTCTGCACGGTGAGGGTTAACAAAACCAAAACATAATCCGATATTACAGACGAGGGGTAAGTGGTGCATTTTCACTTTCAGGCAAGGCTAAAATGCTTAAAATGATAAAATCAAACTGTTCCAGTATATCATATGCATACTTAAACTTACAGTAAGATATTCAATGGATTCTGGTGCAGGTATACACTCATGTCTATACGCAAACAAAGTTTTTTTTGAAATACTTTTTGACAGTTTAGCCGCGGATGCATTTTGTGTACTTTAACCTTACATCGAGCGTGTTTCTTGATACAAGAACACTGTGTAGGCACCATTCAACTATAGAACGTTTTCTTAGACACGTTTATTTTGTATTTAACAAGCTCATTTCGCAACCGAAGGTCCAATGTTTCATTATATTTAAATAACGCCAAGCGTTATTTGTAACGTGACATGTGATAGCGTTGACAACTCGGTGAATACAAACAATCGAAACGCACTATATATGTTATCATAGTACGGTTTTCAAGGGGCAAACCCCGAATACTTGTGTGACTGTTTACTAAAGGCAGTATCTAATGAGGGAAAACTATTTCTTCCCAAATCCTTTGACATTAGCAGAGCACTAATAGGGCTAAACTGATCTCTGAAATAAGAAGGGGGAAAGTTGGGAGACAATTCTTTTGCCACGTAAGAATGTTTGTAAACCGGCATTCGATAACCTACATAGTTAAAATATAACCTATAGATCATTAGTCGCCTGGAAGAAGCCCGCGACTTATATTTTTAATAGCTTTTCGGAAATAACATGGGAGGGCGAGTTATTATTAGAAAAAACAAAAACAAATTTAAATGTCTTGAACATATTACAATTGTGTTTGTTTAAAAAAAGTTAGTTATGACACATCTAAAATGAAATAAATAATCCGATGTTTTAAGCAATTGCAGTTTCTTTATTTTGACTCGCATTTATGTTTTTTTGTCTTATTTACGAAGACACAAGAGTCCCTGTAGGACTTGCTGCAGACTGTTGTGTGTCAATATCGAGATAAAAATAACGTCGAATTCTCCTTTTAATAGCAATTTTAACTTACTGAATGTTATTTTCATGTTCAAAGAGATGTCTTAATTTGTGTAGAATTAATTTAATAATGTTAATCCATGTATATCTAAAATAGGAACTGTTTCTCAGCTAAAACATAGTATCCTGTTGTGTTCTAGTTTCGAGACCTTTAACATCGATTTTAGCGCATGCGCATTTCGATATGAAGAAGCGAGTGGTCAAAATATTATTTTATTTTTGATAAGTATCAACATAAACTGGTAACATAAACAAAAATAAGAAATACTTTGAACATATGTCTCAAATATGTACCTGTTTATCGGTCGTGAACGTCAAAACGCTTTCTCCTCAGTTCGTGACCTAGTTTCATATTGCCAAAATATAAAGGGAAGTAACCGGAAGGAAATTGTAAACTTAGAAAACGCTTCCATGACATTGACGAGTTATGCAGACAAAAACTGTCGCTTGAAAATTTGATTTCTTAACGTCACAAAACGAGTGTAGGAGAAAGAAGGATATGCCCTGAAAAATGTTTCTTTCGAATGCAGTGGAATAAAACATGCACTAAAGCTTTGTCTGATTTTTTTTACTTTCTTCGATATCACAACGACTCGATCTTGACACGAGGTCAATATTTCGAAAGAATGATCAAACACCTAATATTACAGATAGATAGCTAATATTACACACTTAAATGATTAAATATATGTGATATGAAATGTTTATTTGGCTTGAAACAAATTAAGAAAAGAACAAACTCTGATAAACAATGATTTTAGAAATAAAGAAAATTTGGTCTTCGCACCCAATTAATTTCATACTTGCCACCTCTTAAATAGTAATGGGTCTCGCAACTGACATTTCTCTTGCGCCATACATATATTGTATGCATCAATGATATAAATAAACAATTTAGCTGATATGGTGTTTCAAGTGTGGTCTACATATGAGTATAAATTTTAAAATCTGTGAAATAAATATTATTTAAAAGGAGGATGTTCATGTCTTTCTTCAGCAATTAAACCGTTTTCTCAATGTTTTAAACGTTTAAAGGTTTTCATTGTTGCTTCAGACATGGAAAGGATTAAATAGCTTTTTACTGCATGTATATTAAAATCTCAAACTGTATTTGTTGTGGTTTTATTGACAAATCCAAAAAATCCAAAATCCTGACCAAAAGAAATTCTGAAATTTGTATGTGGAATTTCAAAAATCCTGGAATTAGTCCTTAATGCAAACATTATGTGTATGTTTAGACTAATGAAAGTCAAGAATGCATGTGTGTTAAAAAAATTAATTAATGCAGTCTTTTCCGGTGACATCATGATGCATCAACTTTCTTTTGTAGTTAGTATTTAGAGCAAATGCTTTCGAAAACTGGAGTGTTTTGTAAACAGAGTAGAGCATACGAACACTGCTCTAGGAAAACCAACCCTAGTTAATTATACCAAGTGTAAATAAAGAGCTTTTCATGCATCCATGAGTTATGCACCAAAATGGACAATATTTGTCCGAAATATTTTGAATCCGTCTCTGTCCAATAAACGCACAGAAATAATTCCACAAATCCGAAATGTCGCGCATTTTGATCAGAATCTACACTGATCAGACAATGTCCTTTGTTTGTGTTCCTGGAGCACGATTCATAGAAACCTTGAGTATAACGTACCAACAATATCTTATATCTAGTTCTTCTGAAGCGTTTACCAGAGTAATCGTCCGCTTTGAAAATAAGCCGATTCCCGGTAGCTCAGTTGGTAGCGACGCGGGCTGTCAATACAGGGGTTGTGAGTTCGACTCCGAGCTCGGTCAACATTCTTTCCAACGTTTGACAAAAGTCACTGCGTCATTCGTCTTTCACCAATGCTGAATGGGGTGCTTTGCAGTCTATGTTGAAAAGCAGCCAGTTGCTTAGAAAGTGTGTTGCCTTGTGTGGTGAACTCGTGTGGGAAAACCAGTAAACGCATGAATAGGTCGCCGTGATATGAAAAATTGTGGAAAATGGCGTTAAACCCAAATCAATTCAAACTGCTTTGAAAATATCAGAGAACAAACTGTTAAAACGTATTACATAAATTATAAACAGAGTTAAAAACCATATGGGAAAAGGAGAACTTGCACGTTTGTTTTTTAAAAAAATAATTGTTTTCCAACATTGTTTTCAAAATCCGTCTCCTGCAAGGTCATCATATTCCGTCTATATCACGAATTGGTTACATGGCTTAAAAACTCGGATCATTGAATGGGGTGCTTTGCAGTCTATGTGGAAAAGCAGCCAGTTGCTTAAAAAGTATGTTGCCTTGTGTGGTGAACTCGTGTGGGAAAACCAGGAAACGCATGAATAGGTGGACTGGTCGCCGTGATATGAAAAATTGCTTTGAAAATTTCAGAGAACAAACTGTTAAAACGTATTACATAAATTACAACAAAGTTAAAAACCATATGAGAAAAGGAGAACTTGCTCTTTTTTTTAAAAAAAAAAAAATTGTTTTCCAACATTGTTTTCAAAATCCGTCTCCTGCAAGGTCATCAAATTCCGTCTATATCACGAAGTGGTTACATGGATAAAAAACTCGGATCAGAAGGATGATAAATTAATCGCAACTCTACGTTAATACATCACTGACATTATTGAAGACATGTCGAACAAAAAGGATTTCTAGTTCGGTATTACCTGGAGGTATACGGGTGTGAAGCCCGTATAATGGGGTTACTGATATATGTAGTTGTTTTGGACGTTTAAAAGATTCTACCCCGGGTTCATTCTCCTGTCTAACCATACCAAAGACTACACAGTGACAATACTGGATTCCGAGAATAATTTACCAGTATCATGATACTTTTATTGGTATAGCTGGTAATATTCCAAATAGACCTAGCTAAACTTTGTATCGTTATATTTATTCTGTTAATGTATAAGACGGCTACAATAAACATTTTAATTATGTTAATGACGTTATGTCTTCCGTAACTACATGTACCTGTTTCGGGACTATATAAATATACAGGTTTACGTAAATTTACATCATTGTTTACCTTGACGTGAAAATGAGAATTACGCTCGCAGTTTTGCTTTGTCTTTACGCTGTTTCAGGTAATGTTTATATCGTCATTTTATGAAATTATATTTCTCGAGAGTTTTATGTGTTATATTTAATTATCTTTTATTTATATAATTGACTATTTTATATTTTTTCAATGAGAAATTACTGACTTCCGCTACGAATTTACTTCGAATAAATGCTTTGCATGCGGACTGCATGGGTAGAAATTACCTGTTCACTTGGGATCTTGCATTATTTCGGCACCTTATCAGACAGCAGAAAGTGATTTTTTACTTTATTTTAGATTTATTCATAACCGAAATTATTTCTATTTAGTGGATCCGATTATTAAACTGTCCTTTTCAAAATTTATTGAATAGGTTGTGCTGTATAAAAAGACTTAGGAAACTTGTACAATTATATATATATATATATATAGATCTCTTCAACTAGTTTAAACACACTATTTTTCTGTTTCTATATTTCTATGAATGTTTCTGTATCTAACGGGTTAACAGTGTTTATATCGATCATTAAAGTCACTACGATACTATTCTTTAAAGTCACTACGATACCATTTTGTAAAGTCACTACGATACCATTCTGTAAAGTCATCGATTCTGTAAAATCCTTACGAAAGTAATCTGTAAAGTAAATACGATACCATTATTTTAAGTCACTACGATACCCTTCTGTAAAGTCACTACGATACTATTCTGTAAAGTCACTACGATACCATTATGTATAGTTACTACGATACCATTATGTAAAGTCACTACGATACCATTATGTTAAGTCACTACGATACCATTATGTAAAGTTACTACGATACCATTCTGTAAAGTCACTACGATACTATTGTGTTAAGCCACTACAATACCATTATATAAAGTCACTACGATACAATTCTGTAAAGTCACTACGATACCATTCTGTAAAGTCACTACGATACCATTCTATGGAGTCACTTCGATACCATTATATAAGGTCACTACGATACGATTCTGAAAAGTCACTACGATATTATTCTGTAAAATTACTACGATACCATTGTGTAAAGTCACTACGATATGATTCTGTAGAGTCACTACGATACCATTGTGTAAAGTCACTACGATATGATTCTGTAGAGTCACTACGATACCATTATGTAAAGTCACTACGATACAATTATGTAGAGTCACTACGATACCATTGTGTAAAGTCACTACGATATGATTCTGTAGAGTCACTACGATACCATTATGTTAAGTCACTACGATACCATTATGTTAAGTCACTACGATACCATTATGTAAAGTCACTACGATACCATTATGTTAAGTCACTACGATACCATTATGTTAAGTCACTACGATACCATTCTGTTAAGTCACTACGATACCATTATGTTAAGTCACTACGATACCATTATGTTAAGTCACTACGATACCGTTATATAAAGTCACTACGATACCATTATGTTAAGTCACTACGATACCATTATGTTAAATCACTACGATACCATTATGTAAAGTCACTACGATACCATTATGTTAAGTCACTACGATACCATTATGTTAAGTCACTACGATACCGTTATATAAAGTCACTACGATACCATTATGTTAAGTCACTACGATAACATTATGTTAAGTCACTACGATACCGTTATATAAAGTCACTACGATACCATTATGTAAAGTCACTACGATACCATTATGTTAAGTCACTACGATACCATTATGTTAAGTCACTACGATACCGTTATATAAAGTCACTACGATACCATTATGTTAAGTCACTACGATACCATTATGTTAAATCACTACGATACCATTATGTAAAGTCACTACGATACCATTATGTTAAATCACTACGATACCATTATGTTAAGTCACTACGATACCATTATGTTAAATCACTACGATACCATTATTTAAAGTCACTACGATACCATTATGTTAAATCACTACGATACCATTATATAAAGTCACTACGATACCATTATGTTAAGTCACTACGATACCATTATGTTAAGTCACTACGATACCATTATGTTAAGTCACTACGAAACCATTATGTAAAATCACTACGATACCATTATGTAAAGTCACTACGATACCATTATGTTAAGTCACTACGATACCATTATGTTAAGTCACTACGATACCATTATGTTAAGTCACTACGATACCATTATGTAAAATCACTACGATACCATTATGTAAAGTCACTACGATAACATTATGTTAAGTCACTACGAAACCATTATGTTAAGTCACTACGATATCATTATGTTAAGTCACTACGATACCATTATGTTAAGTCTCTACGATATCATTATGTTAAGTCACTACGATACCATTATGTTAAGTCACTACGTTATCATTATGTTAAGTCACTACGATACCATTATGTTAAGTCACTACGATATCATTATATAAAGTCACTACGATACCATTATGTTAAGTCTCTATGATACCATTATGTTAAGTCACTACGATACCATTATGTACAGTCACTACGAAACCATTCTGTTATTTACATATTAACCTTTATCCTCTTACATGTATATGATATAATATATATAGAATGAGCAAACAATTCCAAATGAACCTTCACGTAGATACAATCTAATATTGGTCAACATTATTCGCCACAACTCCAGAGGAAATATATATATATATATATATATACGAGAACGTGTCAAAAGTCACAATTCACGAGTTCCTTGAATACAAAGGGATAAGGGTTAACACCTGGCTGTATTATTACATAACTAATACCTTGACTGTTTTATAGTTTCAGGAGAATGCCCTATCACTCCTCCGGGCATGGGGGTTGTCTGCCCTCCCTGGGATTTTCCCATTGATTGTTTAATAGATACAGATTGTGGAACAGGCGGAGAGTGCTGTGTTGGTGTTTGTAACACCAAATATTGTTACCGAGGCTGATGACACAACACGGATTACAGGTCTACATAAAATATTCGCGATTTTTATTGAAATAAATATGAACTGTATCATGAAAAAAAATTTGTTATTGTGTTGATTGCTTGATTGATTGAATAGCTTATTCGTTGTTATGCCGTTATTCAATGGTATATATCAATTATATCACGGCGGCCAGCTCTCTTCTTATGCGTTTTCTTTCGAAAGAAATCCAGTGAAACTCATCCTGTTGTACGCGACTTAAGCCTTTCCCTCATACGGCAATTCTGCAGCAGACGACTTTGAACGTATTTTTTCAAAAAATGGAAAATCTCCATAATTGAATGGATAACCTATGACAAAAAGTGGAAAACATTGTGGCAAAAGGAGAAATTGCACGTTTTGTGCAATTTCTTCTTTTGTCATTATGTTTTCAAAAAGCTGCCTGCTGCAGAGGCGTCAGAAAGCGTCTATATGAGGGAAAGGGTTAAGACAATATCTGTTTATCCTGGCTCCGAAGACCATGACTAGCTTGCATATTCATACACTGTTATCTTGATCTACATTATTCGTCATTCATTGATCAGTTCTTAGTAAACCCATATCCGTTAATATGCAGGAACCCGTTTAAAATAAGGACGTCAGTCGCAGGAATTCAAAATGATAAGGGTTAATTTACCATGAATAGAGGAAACCGCTGCGGCCGATAAGTTAGCATGGAGACTTTTGACCAGGTGTCCAGGGTTGAAATCCTGCTTGCAACGATTACGAAAGATTGTACATCCGCATGGCACATTTCCTAGCCCAGTTGTGTGTCACCCAGTGATCAGGAACAAGCCTTCTGTCGCCATGATATAACTCAACAACTGTTGAAAACGGCCTAAAGTATGTTGACCATTTGAGAGTCAGTTTCAATGGTAGATATAATCTTGACTCATTCGGCATTTAACGGAGAATAAGTATGCACCGTTCTATTACTGAAACGGTTGTAGGTCATACGGTCTGAAACAGACTGTTTCAGAAATTATCCCTACTTCAATATGACGGATTGAATTCAACACGCCTTCTAACTGTTAACTAATTAACTACTCATCGTTTGAAATAATTCATGAACGACATCCCTAGGTTTTTGTGGAATTTGTGAGTTTAGCCTAAGAGTTCCGATTACGGCGTAGATCAATGTCCGCATAGCCCTTCATAACTGTAAAATAGTAAAACAGATGAGAGTTGTTTCTCCTTTCGTCATTATAGTTTACATAAGGGATATGAGTCTATCTCCATTATGTATAGCACGGCGGAGTCTTTTATTTATATATATATATACCTGCATATTTTCTTGTTTATTGTTGTAGTTCGATATTTATAATTTTTTTTAAAGCATGACGGTATTCAAAATTCTCAATTTTGATACAGGAAGGGAAATATAGTGACATTCAAATGTTCCCGGATTCCACTGACTCCTCGGGCATTATCGAGAGATACATAGTCTCGGTTTTAATCTTTAATTTGGAATGCTTTAAGACTTCCAATCCATTTGTAATAACTAATAACTGATGGAACTTAATATGTACTGTGTTTTATCCTCGGATGTGTAAGGTTTACGGATCCATTTTAATGGACCTGTCTCTTATTTACATCCGCTACTGTTTATAGACAACCATTACAAAGACCTGTTATATATTAATGTTAATCTATTTCGCCCTTATAAATAAACACTTATACAAAGAATATTTCACAAATATGAAATGATTAACAAACGACAGTGAAAAGAAAAGAAAATAACGTAGAAAATTATCGACCTCATCTCTGGAAACACATGAAGTGTTTTTCCCCGGTAAAAAAACACCACGTCAACTTAATGTCATTGGTGTGAATATCAAATGCTTCTGACTTATATCTTACATACGTTGATTCCATGTTTTGAATATGTTGTTATGCTGTATTTGAAATACTGTTAAACAGTGGATCAGAGATGTATTACCATATTTATCTACGTATTGTAAAGAAGATTTTGGTATATAATACTTGATATTCATTTCTACATTTGAATTATCAAGGACTAACTTTGTCCTACTTGTAGGTGCATTTCACGTTGTGCCGGGTTAACTCGCGCTACTTCAAGCCTCTTCGAAAGCGGACATAAGCCCCTTTATTGAAATTTCTAAAAACCGTATATTAGCCCCATTGGTATCTATCCGATATCAAAGTCATTCTTTATTTACTCTGCAAATTCAATCTATGTTTAGATTAAGGTATGAGATTGGTTCAATAAAAAATCGTTACTGCACAATTCAGAGTGTTTTGATACAATTTGTAGATAAAGACATATCAAATGAAAAGTTTAATGGATTGCATTTTTTTAAAACAATAATCAGAACAAAGGGTAACGAATTCATCGAAATGCAAAGTTGATACATCACTGACATACTTAAAGGCATGTCAGACAAAAAGGACTTTTGTTGCGTTTCTAGTTCGGTATTACCTGGAGATATTCGGGTGTGAAACCAGTAGACCGGGTTTCCTTATGAAGTTGTTTAAGAAGTTTCTAAACTCAAGATATTTATTCAACGTAATAAAGGCCTCCGGCCCAAAAAACACAATATACAATACACTTTTTGTGTTAGTTTTAAGTTACATCCCTCTTAATCAAATGTACATTACAATATGCATACATATATAAAATCATATACAGTATTTATTACTTTAGCTATTTAAAACTTAGGTAGTATTTTACTAAAACATTTACTGTGTTCTAAATGTTACATCACAGTAACACAAATGGAGTTTTTAATGTCTGAATAGTAAATATATTAAAATAAAGTTTAGTCATGTATATCATCAAAATGAGTAACAAGGTTTTTTATTTAAGTAACACTTAACAGGGGTAAACAATTGTTCCTTGATATTACGGAAATATTTGTAATTATGTTTGCAGATGATATTGCATGTGTATCTGATACTGTTGTAGGCTTACAAAGGCAGCTAAATATTCTTCATGACTTTTGCGAGGAATATAAGCTAGAAGTTAATATAACAAAACAAAAGTCATGGGTTTTCAAGAATGGTGAGAAATTATCAAGACAATTATCAAGACATGAGACTTGGTCTTATGCAGATAGTAAACTTGAAAATTATGATTATGTTGGTATTCATTTCACATCTAGATTGTCTTTGTATCAAATGGCGGAGCATATTGCAATTAAGTCGAAACGGGTTCTTTTGCATGTGTTAAGTTCTTTACAAAACTATTGGTATGTACCTTATAGCAGATTTTTCTAAATATTTGATGAAATCATTATGCCAGTTATGTTATATGGCTTACAGGTGTAGGGACTAAATAATAATGTATGTATTAATAATGTACAAATTCTAGGTTGCAAAAGGTTTTTAAATGTTCACCAGAGTGCTTGTAACGATGTTGTCCTAGGTAACTTACGACGTTATCCTATGTATGCATATTCATCAAAACGTTGCATTAAATACTGGACGAGACTTCTTTTAAAATATGCCAAATACTAGATACCCTAAGGCTTAGGTTTTCGAAACTGGGTAACTTCTGTCAGAGTGAATCTGTATAGGAAGGGCTTTGGTCATATTTGGTGTGTCTCTCTGTCTGTCTGTCTGTCTGTCTGTCTGTCTGTCTCTCTCTCTCCATCTCTCTTTCTCTCTCTCTCCCTAACTGGGTAACTGTTAATCTGACTATATACATGCGTATGTTTATCTGTCTATGTGTGTGTATGTCTATCTGTCTATATAATTGTATGTTTATCTGTCTTTGTATGTCTATCATCATGAATGTAAGTCTATCATCATGAATATACGTCTATCATCATGTGTGTCTATCATTATGTATTTATATCTGTGTTTATTCATGTGTCTCTGAATTTATACCTATCTGAATGTATGTCTATCTGAGTGTATGTCTAACTGTATTTATGTCTTTTTGTTTATGTAGATATGTATGTCCGTCTATCTGTTGGTGTAACTGTCAATCTGCCTGTTTGTCTGTATTCAAGTATATCCATGTGTATGTCAGTCTGTATGTTTATCTGTCTATGCGTTTGTAAGTGTACCTGTCTATGTATACCTATCATCATATATGTCCACCATCATGTGTGTATATCAGTATGTATGTCTATCACTATTTATGCATATCTGCATTTATTCTTGTGTCTCTGAATATATGCCTTTCTGAATTTATGCCTATCTGAGTGTATGTCTATCTGTATTTATGTATTTATGTTCATGTTTACATGCATATCCGTCTATGTCTCCGTTTATCTGTCGGTGTAACTGTCAATCTGCCTGTTTGTATGTATGTGTGTGAGTGTGTGAGTGTGTGTGTGAGTGTGAGAGTGCGTGAGTGTGTGAATGTGTGAGTGTGTGAGTGTGTGAGTGAGTGTGTGGATGTGTGAGTGAGTGTGTGAGTGTGTGAGTGTGTTAGTGTGTTAGTGTGTGAGTGTTTGAGTGTGTGAGTGTGTATAGGGCGGAGGCCTTTATACAATAAACTTTGAAACATGAAACTTGATACAAATACATCATTTGACATTTAGTCACAAGACTTTTCCTCTTTTCCGAAATAGTTTAAAAGTTGTCATTAGAAGCCTAATAACATATGTTCTAATCATGAATATGAATATGAGAGTTACCAAAGGAACATTTCAACAACATTTTTTACAAAATCGGCCATATACTTTCGTACGATAATATTTTACGGCCCCCACGGAATATTTCTAATTATTTGAAAATCGGCAGAATAGTTTGGGGTGAGAAGATTTTTTTTTTTTTTTCACTAAAGCCAATATAAGGCTAATAGCCCCCCCCCCCATATTTATTTTGAAAATCGGCCTGAAACTTTCGGCGGAGAAGATATTTAAAGTTTTCACTAAAGCCATATAAGGCAAAATAGCCCCGCTCCCTGGTGGCCATAGTTTTCGAGCAATCAACATGGCTTGAAGGAATCTGATGGAAGGTCACCCTAGGAACATTTCTAATCGGCCTGGCACTTTCGGAAGAGAAGTCTTTTTAAGTTTTCACTATAGCCGTATAAGGCAAAATAGCCCCGCCCTCTGGCGGCCATATTTTTTGACCAATCAAAATGGCTCGAACGAATCTAATAGAGGGTCACCCAAGGAATATTTCTACAAAATTATTTGAAAATCGGCCAATAGAAGAATTTTTAAATTTTCACTAAAGCCATATAAAGCAAAGTAGGCCCCGCACCATGGCGGCCATGTTTTTCGACCAATCAACTTGGCTAGAAGGATTCTGATAGGGACTCATCCAAGGAACATTTCTACAAAATAATTTGAAATTCGGCCGACCAGTCTAGGAGGAGAAGTGTTTTAAAGTTTTTTTCTTTTGGTTGCCATGGAAACCAGAATTTTGCATGGATCCAAACTTTTTGAAGGAATTTAGGAGAAGACATTGAGAGGATGCTTCCTATGGTTTCATCCCGATTGGCCAGGTGGTTAGGAAGGAGAAGTCGTTTAAAGCAAACAATTATAGCACGCACGCACATTTCACCATGACATAAGCTCGACTGGCTTTTAGCCAGTGAAGCTAAAAACTCAATTGTGTATGCAAGTTATTGATTTCAAAATACAATTCGGTACAAGAGATCATAATTGGCATGTACCAGGGGAAGACATGTCTATTAATTACATTACTAGAGTCGTCTGCTATGTATCACTGACGCATCGAATTCCGTCTATGACAAGAACGAGGTTAACATAAATAATGGAGCGCATCGAATTCCGTCTATGACAAGAACATGGTTAACATATCAAATGGAACACGTCTAATTCCGTCTATGACAAGAAATGGGTTAACATGACTAATGGAACGCGTATAATTCCGTCCATGACAAGAACATGGTAAACATAACTAATGGAACGCGTCTTATTCCGTCTATAACAAGAACATGGTTAACGTAAATTATGGAACACGTCTTATTCCGCCTGTAACAAGAACATGGTTACCATAACTTATGGAACACGTCTTATTCCGTCTATGACAGGAACATGGTTAACATAACAGACGGAACGCGTCTATTTCTGTCTATGACAAGAACATGGTAAATTTAACTAATGGAACGAGTCTTATTCCGTATATAACAAGACTATGGTAAACATAACTTATGGAACACGCCTTATTCCGTCTATGACAAGAACATGGTTAACATAACTAATGGAATGAGTCTTATCCCGTCTATAACAAGAACATGGTAAACATAACTAATGGAATGAGTCTTATTCCGTCTGTAACAAGAACATGGTAAACATAACTTATGGAACACGTCTAATTCCGTCTATGACAAGAACATGGTTAACATAACTTATGGAACACGTCTAATTCCGTCTATGACAAAAACATGGTTAACATAACTTATGGAACACGTCTAATTCCGTCTATAACAAGAACATGGTTAACATAACTTATGGAACACGTCTAATTCCGTCTATTACAAGAACATGGTTAACATAACTAATGGAACGCAGTCCATTGTGACTTTTGAAACATTGTCAGACATTCGGCTCGGACAGTCAAATGTTTACATTCTTTTACAGGGAAATCTGTAGCTATTGATCACTGTATATAAAGGAAGAAAGAATTCGAAACTATACAAAACATTCCAAATACCCCTTTCGCGATACAGACGGCATTTGCATTCATAGCAGACATCGTCTGGTTTGAAAGCAGATGAGAGTGAAAATGTAACAAGTGGACTATTGTAAGTGTTATTTTGATATAAAATTACGTTGAAAACATTGCTAAAACAAACGAAGTTTATCGTGTATAATTATCTCCAATTTTTCAACAATAACTATTTATTTTCAGAAAACATTTACAGCAAAGTCGTCAAATGTTGCCCATACCAGGCAAGGGTAAACACCAAAACTGTCCATGTTTTAAGACCGTGTTCGATCTGTTGTAACAAATTAAACAAACAGAATCAACACACAATGTTAAAATACCCCAACAAGTTCAACACATACAGTGTGTTTTATTGGAGTTTTTACGCTCTTTTCAACATTATTTCAGTTATATCACGGCGACTGTTCACTTATTCATGATCCCTGGGCAAACAAACCAGTACTAGGCTACGAAATGTGCCTTGCCTAAGTGCACTCCATCATGACCTTCGTTATGCGACTGGGGATCGAACCCGGGACGCCCGGTTTCAAATCCCCGATGCTACTCATTCCACCACGGCGGATTCCTCAACATATATACGAATCCTGAAGAAGTAGTTTTATTTAAATGGACATGAACCTAAGAAATTATAATAATAAAGACAGGTAACATTATAAGGATGTAAACACTTGAAGTGGTGGATTATGCCATACATCTTAAACACAGAACGTTTTTTGTTAGTTTAAACTTATTTATTTGACATCGATTGCGAAACAAGCTTTAAACTTATATTAATCACGCTCGATGTCTGCTGCCTGGATACTTAACCAGTACTCGCGCCGTTTGTGTGGAGAAAAAAAGGCAGAACCCGCTCATCACGGGATTCGAACCCTGGACCTTTGGTACAAGAGGCCGACGCTCTACCTCTGTATCACTGTCTTCCACGTTTTTTGTTAATGCCGCAGGATGCCAAAGACAAAGGTCTCCTGTGCCGATGTCCAGAGAAGCTTACCATACGTCGAGGGCTTGGCATGAAACGGTGGAACTAAAAACCTATTTTGGAAACCCTGGTTTAGGGGCACTTTTTACCCCTTTGTTAACAAAGCAAATTTAGGTGCCATTGCTCAGAACGAGCAATGGCACCTACATTTCCATTGTTTACCAAGAAAAATGATTTAACGCTTATAAAGACTTTATGGTGAGGTGATTAACCTCGGTAAAAATATACCAATTTTATTTACAACCGTTTCACGCCAAGCCCTCGACGTGTAATTTGATCAATTATACCCAACGTTAACACTCTTTGGCTCATATTGTGTTCGATAGCGGGTTATCAGTTCATAAAGACTGTATAAACTGACCTCCATATCATATTAAAGGGTTTCCCATGGTATTACTCATCAAAATTAACCTGACATTGACATTTGTGAAAAGATGTACATTATTATGATTTTTTTTTTTTTTATAAATTTTGAACATTGACTGTCTGTTATTGTTTCCATCATGTATGTTACCATAAACGACTTTCACAAATAAATGTATTTTATGATAAATATAATGATTTATATCATCGCGGTGTATCAAAAGTAACAGATTCAATAAAAACTATTCTAACCGGCATTAACAAATAAAATGCCCTATTTCAATTCCACTCTGTGTTACGTCATCATTTTCCCCATACTGAGTGAAATGTGATGTTTAGATCCAAGAACACCGCCATGCCACATAAAAGTATGTTTATGTCATAACATCCACTGTACAAGGTATAGTAATATACTGCGGTTTACGTTTCGATAACACATTTGAGTTTTAATATTTGAACAGTCCATTTTAGTTTGTTTTATAATGAGACTGTTTCTAATGAGTACCCACTACATAAAGGTTGGTTAAACAAATAGTATCATCTACGGCATTGATATGGTATGATTTTAAGTTGTTTACTGATTGGATTAAACGTAATAATCATACTCTGTTCGATATGTGTTGGATCGGATGTAAACATGCGTGTTTCGTTTCAACCATGTAAAAGTGCTGCCACTTTGTAGAATCTTTGACTTCTCCATGTCGATTTCGAAGCCATTTGTTTTCATCACATCGATGACGTAATCAAGCGGTCGATTGTTGACATGACCAAGTCCACCTTGCCCCGGAATTGACCAGCTTAAAATGATTCCTTCTTTCGCATGTCGGAAAATATTATCCAGGTAAACCGACTCGTATTGCATGGGGATGTGTTCAGCGACCTCTAGTGACATAACCCAATCGTAGGCCGGAAGTCCGTATTGAGGAACACTTAAATCCAGGAATTTGACCCGGCCTTCGCTTGTCTGTTCGCAGTACGGTGCCCCATCGTATGCCTCGTATCCGGCAACCTCTCCCAGTTTGAGTATTTCCCTTTTATACGCACCAGGCCCGTCACCGAAACTAGCAACCATTTTGCCTTTCAGAAATTTGGATAGTACTGGTACAAACTTTTTATCGGTTAAGTGGTTGCCGCCATTTTCTGTACTGGCCGATTTACACCATCCGCCCTGTTCGTTTGTTGTGCCAGCTTTTTTCTGTAAAGACAAATGAACCAACATGAACAAGGTTATGCGATGATGGACTCTTGAAAAGAGGCTTCTGTCTAGAATACACACCGTATCTTGTAGCTACTCGAACTCCGCGCATTGAGATTATATTTGAGAAACCATAACATATGGCTTCAATGAATTATTAGAAATATATTGTTTATCTAGGTATATGTGAGAATATCTGTTATAAACTACCCTGCACGATATTTTGTGGTCTTACCACAACAAGTATCCCCGCAATCTGTAGTCAAGGCGAAGCGTCATTGTATTATGTTAAATTCTTTTATATACTGTTTATTAACCCTTTCAGCGCCTAATTGTTTAAAGTAGACTCTTCCATGTTCAAACTCGGACGAAACTATTTTCATGTTATAGGATTTTTGGAATATCTTTATAACTTACAGTCAAACAATGCAGATTTCAGGTGAGACAGCTCGTTATTACGAGCTGTCTCACCTGAATCTTTATTGTTTGCAAAAAGCTCAATATTGCCTTTCCATTGTTAAACCAAGAAAAATGATTTAATGCTTATAAAGACTTTATGGCGAGGTGATTTACCTTGGTAAAAAAATACAAATTTTAGTTACAACCGTTTCACGCCAAGCCCTAGGTATATATTCATCTTGCGGCATTTCAATTACATGGACTATACAATGTCGTAATCAGTTTACTTTAGTCAGGCTTGTTTGGAGTCGACCCTGTAACTGCCCTGTAGCGTTCGGTCAAATGGTGTGTGTTAGCTGATATTTGCTTAACCCTTTCCCACCTGCAGACGCATTTTGACGCAATAGCAGCAGACGACATTTGAAAACATTGTGGCCAAAGGTGAAATTGCTCATGATGAGCAATTTCTCCTTTGGCCACAATGTTTTTCAACTTAATTTAACAATTAAGCTATATTTTATGGAGATTTTTCAGGTTTTTGCCACTCTGTTTTCAAAGTCGTCCGCTGTGAAAGGGTTTAACACCAACTAAAGTAACGTTTCACTGAACTAAGAACTATAAGATTAAACATAAAAACCCGTACCATCTCGTATTACGAGTTTTCACGGGTGAAAAATCCAAACAAACAGAATACTTTCACGAACTTTATTTTCAGGAAACATATAAAAATTGCCTAATTATATAAACCGATAAAAAATCAATTGAAAACATTATGGGAAATGGACTCACTCAGATTCTAATCTACTACGTCTAAATTATTGTCTATTGTCTGTCTATCGAATACTACCACTGCCTCGCTAGGGGCGATTGAAGTAAAAAACGACTGTATAAAGATACCCTATCGTTGAAAGGCTACCATTTGAAAACAAAGGCCTAAATCAAAAATCGTTACGGATACGTGTTTTTTTTTTTTAAATATCTCGAAGTATCTTTAACCGAAGTTTCAGCTCTCCACTTTCAAAACTGTAGGAGAAGATAGAAAAGTAGTGAACGTAGGTCGGACAAACTGATTTTCTCGTATTTTGCGTATTTCAGCCCCGGACACCCCTCGTGAGCGAATTTTGAGAAATGCTGCAGTTCAATTATGTAGTAAGTAGTGAGTAAGCTCTATCGACACACCGAATTGGAACGTCCAACCGTTTGCCGTTTCCGAGGTCAGGGTCATTGAACATATTTCCGGGTTTACCACCTTTCCGCATTCGGAGGGATGCCATTCGGAAAGTATAAGAGATATAGGAACGTAATCCCTTTCCCTCATACTACAATTCTGCAGTAGACGACTTTGAACTTATTTTGTCAAAACATAGAAAATCTCCATAGTTGAATGGATAACCTATGACAAAAAGTGGAAAACATTGTGGCAAAAGGAGAAATTGCACGTTTTGTGCAATTTCTTCTTTTGTCACTATGTTTTCAAAAAGCCGTCTGCTGCAGAGGCGTCAGAAAGCGTCTATATGAGGGAAAGGGTTATGCTGTCGCGATAACTAAATGGGGATGCAAGGAATATACAAGAGTTGGTCTCCAGCTATCAAAGAAACACCGCTATAGGTCAATTTCCGTTTGGGTTCTTAAAACGCGGTTTGTTGATAGCTGCATAGCAACGGGTGGGTCCTTAGCAACGAAACTCAAACGCACACACCCTGAGCCCCTATGGCACCTGTTCACTCAAACACACAGCCGGAAAAGCCTGACATTAAGGGATAGCTAGTGAAGCGAATCCCAATATGACCATTTACTGCTCTAAAGGTAAAGTTGTTCATTTCCGAACCCAAGAGTGTTAAGCATACTGTTTACACTTTCATGTGTGGAAATGACAGTTTTAGTGCCGTCGATAAATAGTCTTATACTGGCCTAGTTCTAGACGAATATTTGAACTACAATGATACAGCAAAAGTAGCTGCTCAAGGTGTTAGTCGCGCACTTGATACTATTATTTCAAATGTAAAAGGGCTTTGGAAGGCCCAACCGACGCAATTACTACGTTGTACTATATAGTGTGGACCGTGATCAACTATGTTTTCCTACATAGAGCGTTAAACTGTACTCTTGGGTGAACGCCGTCTATATATAGAATTTAAATCAAGATGAAAAGAGAATTGGTGAGAAAAATATGAAATCAAATTAAGCTGTTTTTCAAGGTCGAAATGGTGTCACATTTTACCCCTGAAAAAATTAAAATCATACAATTTTTCAAGAAATTTTCCATTCTACATAACAGAATTTTCTGTAATTTTTTTTTTATCCATAAACACTGAACATGGTTAACTTTAATAAAAAATGCAAAAAAAATAAATATATGTCATCGTACTCCTTTTCTGGTAAATCGACTTTTTCCATGAAGCACTGCTGTATTTCTAAGAAAACACAGGAAGAAGCAAGGAAAAAGTCCCTTTACTCTAAAAGGAGTACGGTGACCTATATTTTTTTTGCATTTTTTATTAAAGTGAACGATGTGCAATGTTTATGGATAATTACAGAAAATTCCATTATGTAGAATGGAAAATTTCTATGATTTTAACTTTTTCCGGGGTAAAATGTGACACCATTTCTACCTTGAAAAACAGCTTAATATATTCTTTTTTCTTTTTATCTCAAAATTCCTTTTTCATATTGATTTACATTCTATATATAAAGTTATATTTCAAACTTTTATATGATTTGTAGTTTTCATTTTTTTTTTTTTTTGTGTGTTTTAGATTTTCAGCCAACATGCCTATATTTGTGCCTTTGATGAAATTAGTCATGTCATTGACAGGCCAACATTTTTTATTAAGATCGATAACAAATATTTTTTTTTTCTTATTCTTAAGTTATTTATTGTATGTACTGATAAAATACAAAGATTATAAAGACATTCTATGATTGGGACTTTTTTTGTGAAAAAAATGTAGCATACGCCTTTAAGATCAACCCTTTATTTTGCAATAAATCCGAAATTTATAAGATTTCATGGCGACCTTGAAAGAGTGAGTACCAACATCTGTAAAAGTATTTTAAAATCTAGATTACTTTATTTACGTGTCAATAGTCTTTTACTTGCTTCTCTTTTCTTTATCTTTTGAAGCATTTTCCATAATATTGCGCTATTATGAAAATCACGACATTACCTATTCAATCAGTAATTTACTGATCTGTGTTCAATAACGTCATCATGAAAGTAAAATTATTGAAAAGATTTGAAAATATTGTGGTTTCGAGAAACTGTTCGTTTTGATCAATTTCTCCTTTTGTCTCAATGTATTACACAATATATAGCATGTAGAGGTGATAAAAAGCATCTATATGTGAAAAATGGTTAACCTTTCTCACATAAAGTTGCTTTTTAACATATCAATATCCAATGAATTTGGAAACATAATGATAAAAGGAGGGATGTTAGAGAGAAAGGGTTCAAAAAAACATATCAATTTATTATTTTGTGTTTTTGAAAGTTAATAGTTTATATTGGTTTTTTTTGTGTGTTTCTTTTTATAAGACACAGTAATCCTTTAAAATGATATAATCAATCTTAAGTTGTGGAAGAAGCCCTTTTAATTAAAATAAATGAAACATATTTCGCTTAGTTTGTTTGTTTTTGATTTACAATTTTGTTGTTATGGTAAAAGGGTTACAGGTAATGGGTTAAATATTTCCCTTTTCAACTAACATGACACTGATAAGATAATTCTATGAACCGTACATAGTTTACGGTTCATAGAATAATGTTATCGTCAAACATGTTAGTATAAACAATGTTATCAATGTATGTTTTTATAATTACAATGACAAATTACTGTTTTGAATTACTACAATGATAACTTGCTTA
Source organism: Serripes groenlandicus (assembly GCA_031761405.1). NCBI lineage: Eukaryota > Metazoa > Mollusca > Bivalvia > Cardiida > Cardiidae > Serripes > Serripes groenlandicus. The sequence goes on from JASEVX010000211.1 coordinate 181,571, forward strand.
TACAACGTCCAAGTATGTACAAGTTCATAGAACTCTTAAACACAGAAAAGAAAGAAAAAAATATTTATGTAATCTGGCGTCATTTTGCCTCAAGGCTTTTGAGATGAGAAAACTCTCTATTTGAAAATAAAAAGCATCCTTATTAGACGGGCGTTAACAGTCCCACTTTCTTTCTTTATTTCTTGATATAATTAATTTCATATTGAAATTAATATATATATGTAAGTATGTGTATGGGTATATGTATGTATATATATACAATTAATTGTGTATATATGTGTGTTTATACATATGCCAATAAACTTGATGTTAAACTTATTTAATTACTATTTCTCAACTATTTCATTGTCTTAACCATTTCTGTATGAATATTTGTGAATATCAACCATGAGCTATTTATGCTTAAGTTGAAAATAAAATATCTATGCTGTTCTGTTCTGTTCTGATTATAAAGATTTTGAAGACATAACATGGTCATAAACCACTAATCAAATAGAATGTAAACTTTGTGAATCGGTTTCATTGACTATGAACAAAAAAGGAACCTGCTCGCAGGTTAACCTACCAGTGGATGCTTGAAAGTAATATTAATTTCGACCAAACCGCATTTGAGTACATTCTTCCTATAACCTTTACTATAAATTCTTCAACACTTGATTTATTATGAACGAGTAGAGACAACCATAACCATTCCCACATATAGCCGTGGTCTGACGCTCCTGCAGAAGACGATTTTTGAAAACAGAATGAGAAATGTCTCCTCTGGCCACAATGTTTCAACTTTATTCAAGAATTGTTCCTGCATTTGTAAAGATCTTCTATATTTTTGACTTGTCAAAGTCATTTGCTGCCGGAGAATTGTTATTCTGGGAGTAGCAAACATCACTTTTAAGATGTTTTGCTCTTTTGTAATTATTTTACTCTTTTATGATTTCCAACTGTTTTGAACTCTTTGAAATAAACCATTATTCAATGTAGTACTGCTTTACAGGTGAAATTATACATTGAATGACTTAAAATGTACTCAAACCATTTTGATAAAATTAAGAATAACGTTGCTGTAAATGACGAAATTGTTTGAGCGTCGAGCATAAATCATCAAAATAACTTCGACGTCATTTCAACAATTGGTAACACATGTCTTTTTTTGACGTCCATTACGGCGTCAATATTCCTAATACGAAGTCCACATATATATCAAACAAACTAGACAGGTTGAACTATATGATGACTGGAACATGGTACACTACATATGCCTGATACATGGTACACTACATATGACTAACATATGGTACACTACATATGAATACACATGGTACACTACATATGACTGACACAAGGTACACTACATATGACTGACGCAACGTACACTACAGATGACATACACATGGAACACTACATATTGCGGACACATTGAATACAACATATGACGTACACATGGTACACTCCAGATGACAGACACATGGTACACTACATATGCCTGACACATGATACACTACATATGACTTACACATGGTACAATACAGATGACTGACACATGGTACATTACAGATGACTGACACATGGTACACTATATATGACTGACACATGGTACACTACAGATGACTGACACATGGTACACTACAGATGACTGACACATGGTATACTACAGATGACGTACACATGGTACACTACAGATGACTGACACATGGTACACTACAGATGACTGACACATGGTACACTACATATGACTGACACATGGTACTGTACAGATGACGGACACATGGTATACTACAGATGACTGACACATGGTACACTACATATGACTGACACATGGTACTGTACAGATGACTGACACATGGTACTGTACAGATGACTGACACATGGTACTGTACAGATGACGGACACATGATATACTACAGATGACTGACACATGGTACACTACATATGACTGACACATGGTACTGTACAGATGACTGACACATGGTACTGTACAGATGACGGACACATGGTATACTACATATGACTGACACATGGTGTATTACAGATGACTGACACATGGTACACTACAGATGACGGACACATGATATACTACATATGACTGACACATGGTACTGTACAGATGACGGACACATGGTACACTACATATGACTGACACATGGTACTGTACAGATGACGGACACATGGTACATAACAGATGACTGACACATGGTACACTACATATGACTGACACATGGTACACTACAGATGACTGACACATGATACACTACATATGACTGACACATGGTACACTACAGATGACACACACATGGTACACTACATATGCCTGGAACATGGTACACTAAAGATGCCTGGAACATGGTACACTAAAGATGCCTAGAACATGGTAGACTAAAGATGCATGGAACATGGTACACTACATATGACTGACACATGGTACTGTACAGATGACTGGCACTTGGTGCACTACATATGACTGACACATGGTACTGTACAGATGACTGGCACATGGTGCACTACATATGACTGACACATGGTACTGTACAGATGACTGTCACATGGTGTACTACAGATGACGGACACATGGTACACTGAATACGACTGACACATGGTACTGTACAGATGACGGACACATGGTACATAACAGATAACGGACACATGGTACACTAACTATGACTGACACATGTTACTGTACAGATGACTGGCACATGGTACACTAAATATGGCATACACATGGTACACTACATATTGTGGACACATTATATACTACATATGACGTACACATGGTACACTACAGATGACTGACACATGGTTCACTACAGATGCCTGGAACATGGTACACTACATATGACTGACACATGGGACACTACATATGAAGACACATGGTACAATACATATGAAGACACATGGTACATTACATATGACAGATATATGATACACTACAGATGACGGACACATGGTACACTACATATGACTGACAAATGGTATTGTATATACGACTGGCACATGGTACACTAAATATGGCATACACATGGTACACTACACATTGTGGACACAATGTATACTTCATATGACGTACACATGGTGCACTACAGATGCCTGGAACATGGTATACTACTAATGTCTGACACATAGTACACTATATATGACTGACACAAGGTACACATGACAAACACATAGTATACTTCATATTTTTAGACACATTGTATATTACAGAAGACGGACACATGGTATATAACGGTTGACTGAAACATTGTACACAACAATTTTTCAGTCATATCACGGCGGGGGGTTCACCTACCCATGCGTTTCCTCGCTTTTCTACAACATTACTCCACACAACATACTTTCCAAGCATCTTCACGAACTACCAAATCTTCACAGTAATCTATACTATCTTCCTATGCGTAAATGCTATAATGACGTCACAACTGGGTTCGCCTTATCATGATTGTTTGGAAAGATAAGTTTGACATGGTAAATCCCACAACTTTGATCCTATATATCTTCCGTTTTAATTAATTTGATTACTGAAATATGGACTGGACAGTCTGCTTTGATGGAATCTAGCCTCTTTATATGTGAAACTTCTTTTCTTTTTTCTTTTTCTTTACATGTTCTTTACATGTAACCTTTAACACTCTGCAAGCTTTATCTTTATGTTGAGCATGCTGACACTTTCATCTACAATAACATGCTACTTCCCTTGTGTGATAGTTAACCCGCTCGCTCAATATCTCTGCGAAATTGGCAATGCATATAATGGAATTTGTTGACTTAGTCAAATAAAAAGCCCATGGGCAGAAGAAAAGGAAACTGCTTAAACTTCGAAATCGATCCAGACAGGCTTTTTATTTTAACATCGTGTGGTAATTGGATAACAGCTCTACTACAACATTATCCAAATAGAGCCACGTCTTACATACACCGACATAATAAGGACTCTTCGATAGTAATGGGGTATTGTAGTCAATTACGATAACACATGTTTGAATTCTTCTGCAGTATATTTAGGTTATTGAATGGTTCACATATGTGTGGCTTTCTTTGTTTTTTCGTGGCACGCCCAAGTTCTCAACACAGCATTTTCGTATGCAACTGACTACGTTACGATAGTCAAAATGACTTTATCAATCATAGCAAAGTATGCATTACCGACCACGGATCCTAGATCGACAGCCATGGTCGTTATCAACTGAGCTTTCGTTACTCAATGTTTGTGTTTGTGCAGGTCTGCAATAAGACCCCTATTATAGAGCTGTATCACGTGATAGATCGAACATGACACTCCGATATTGTTTATAATTCAGTGTATAGATTATATTGACAACATTTGAATAACACCGCACCCTGTCTCCAGTTTAACCCAGACAAAGCTCCACCTCATTAATATTTCAGAATGACAATTTAGTAATTGAAATGTGGACAGAAACAGAACAGCGAATTTGAGTGAATGTAAACGTAATTTAAGATAGGTTAGGCAAATCTCTCATTAAAAACATAGGTTCGGAAAATCGCTCATTAAAAACATAGGTTAGGGAAATCGCTCATTTAAAATATAGGTTAGGAAAATAGCTCATTTAAAACATATGCTAGGAAAGTCGCTCATTAAAAACAAAGGTTAGGAAAATCGCTCATTAATAACATAGGTTAGGAAATTCGTTTAAAAAGCATAGGTTAGGGAAATCGCTCATTAAAAACATAGGTTAGGAAAATCGCTCATTTAAAACATAGGCTAGGAAAATCGCTCATTAAATACAAAGGTTAGGAAAATCGTTCATTAAAAACATAGGTTAGGAAAATCGTTCATTAAAAACATAGGTTAGGGAAATCGATCATTAAAAACATAGGTTAGGAAAATCGCTCATTAAAAACATAGGTTACAAAAATCGCTCATTAAAAACATGGGTTAGGAAAATCGCTCATTAATAACAAAGTTTAGGAAAATCGCTCATTTACAACATAGACTATGCTTGATAAATTTCCATTCTTTTTGCAGTGTCAGTGCTCTCTTATTTACTCTCTCTGTTATGTAGACGAGAATAGGCGGCTTTGCAACACACGACTTTTGGAAACATTGAATAAAAAGAAAACATTGTACAAAACTAGCATTTCCCCCATTTTCTCTCGTTTTTGAACACTGAAATAAAAATAAATTCCAATTTTCCAAAGGATACGGTACTTTTCGTATCTTAAAACAAACGAATAAATTGTATGTGAATCACATGTATTATATTTGGCAAATGCCTAAAGCTCGCGTCTTGAGAAAGGAATTAAAAAGGAGGAGAAAAATCAGCACTAACCTCACATTGCATTTGACCAACTTTCTTCCGCATTTCATTTAACAGTGTTGAGATCTCGTTTCTCTGTTTATGAATCAAGTTCAAAGCTTCCATCGATTGTGGCTTTACTTTGTCAGTAGCTTCACCTTTTGTCAGTTCCATGTCGTTACACATTTCTACTAAGCTTTTCTCATTAAAATTATTTGAACCAATCCAATTTAAAATTACCAGCGTAATAAAAATAAACACTACAGCAATGCCTATTTGAACCACTGAGAAACGCCGCATCATTTATAAACTCTTGTAAATCTTTTTCAAAACTATTTTGATTTTATTTATGTAAGTATTACACGTGTATATTAAAGTTGCTTCTGTAAATTTATACTTCTATTTCACACACGAACAGTTTATCTCCCGACGTGTGTATCCAGCATAAACGGATGACACTGTGGTTATTCAATGATGACACTGTGGTTATTCAATGATGACACTTGCGGAGTTGTCGTAGTAAACACAATGTAAAGGCTAGCCTTACTTGCAGGTCAAAGGGAAGTAAATCGTATTGACTTGCTGGGCAGACAATTGTGTCCTGGGAATTTCAGATGAATATATGAGATTGAAGTTGTCTCCCATTGGACAATAATGATTTTGTTGTAAGTTGAAAGTGTTGTTTATTATGTTGAATAACCTGTGACTGATTTATATTAACAATAGTGTGTGCTTTTAGCTATGTTCACACATTAAAGCATGCTGTATTTTCTGAAATTGAAAAAGTAAAATTCAGTACGGGATAAGGGTGACCTTTGATTTGACCTCCTAAATCTGTCAACGGTCGGTGAACATGTGAGGTTTTGTTTTTCTTTTTTGGTAGTTCTATGAATGAACTTTAATTTGATACAGTGTTAATATATGTGTTAATTCATTTGATATTAACGAACCATAACCCATAATCCTATAATGGTTGCCTATGAAAAATGAATTCCTTCCCTTTGACATTTTACTACACGCTTAACTCTTTCAGCGCCAAAGGCAATATTAAGGTTTTTGCAAACAATGCAGATTCAGGTGAGTCAGCTCGTGACGAACTGTCTCACCTGAAATCTGCATTGTTTGCCTTTTAGTTACCAAAATAGTCCATAACTTTCATACATTGAGAAATGGACACATACGATTTTGAACATGGAATAGTCTACTTTAAACAATTCGGCGCTGAAAGGGTTAAACCGACTTTTTCATTTGACAACGTTAAGTGGGGCCAATCACATACCCTTATATGCTATGAAACATTTACATTTGCATGGACTTCACAAAGCCGAATTATAAAACCCAATAACTTTTAATTATTGACGTTATTAATGGTGCTTCTATTTATAAATATGAACATGAACTTATAATTATTCTTGGGCCGTATTCCACATAAAACATTCGAAAGACATTTGCGACCTGTGTAAGGCCAGCTCAACCTGCGCAGCTTGATCCGCTCACCCTGCGTTGTTCGCTATTGGTGTCTTAATCAAATATCAATCGGCTGTTCATGGTTATGCATACATGTACATGTATATTGCATGGTGCAATGGTTGGCAAATAGAAGAGATACTAAATTGAAAGTGAAAAGAGTTAGGCATATTTGCCAATTTCAGTTTTAAAGCCCCTCAATATACATTTCAATGGTTTTAAAACAGTATATATTTTATTTTGTATGAAGTAAGTTTGTAAACGAAATAAAATTAATAGAATATTGACCTTTATCATTTTTCGTAACCCTTCACACACTCTTATCAACTTTTTTTTGGGGACTTTTAACATATTTAAATGTATTTAATCGTGGTCCCTTTACTTATCCTTAACATTAAAATGTTATGACGCAAGCACAAATCAATTTAAGAAAAATTCTTGACAACAGCATAGGTGTTGAAGATATAACATGATTATCATCTACATATCAAATAGAATGTAAACTTCGTGAATCTTTTTCATTGACTATAAACAAAAGAAGGGTTATACTTTGGACGAGTATTTTAATGGAGAGCATGCATTGATGCATACGTTGACACTAATTTAAATAAATGTTTATCATTGTGATAATCGAAATGATCACAATGTAATCAATAAATGTTTGTTCTAATTAAATGGTGACACTTATAGGATCAAAATGGAATCTGCACGCAGGTTAACCTACCCGTGGCTGCTTGAAAGTAATATTAATTTCGATCAAACCGTATTTGAGTCGATTCTTCTTATAATCTTTACTTTACATTCTTCAACACTTGATTCATTATGAACGAGTAGAGTCCTAACCATTCCCACATATAGCCGCTGTCTGACGCTCCTGTAGAAGAAGACTTTTGAAAACATAATGTGCAATTTCTCCTTTAATAATTGTTCCTGACTCATGTTTTCAAAGTCGTCTGCCGCCGGGGAAGTGTTATTCTGGGAATAGCAAAGATCACTTTTATGATGTTTTGCTCTTTTCACGATGTTTTGCTATTTTGTTATTCTTTTACTCTTTTATTATTTCTGACTGTTTTTAACTCTTTCTTTTGGTCTTATAAGAAGTATTCTCCATTAAATGTGTTGACCTGTGATGTATGTAACCAGTAACTATTGATGTTTTTGACAATCAAAGTTTGTATTATTTGTCAGATTTGTAAGTATATAAAAGAGTAATTCTTTTATATGTCGGTCTGTAGTGTGGGTAAACGTTAATAGTGGATCTTCGGCGATTAAACAGTTTTACCGTTAAAAAAAAGTAACTCCGAGTCGGAGAGGAGGGCATTATAGGCTAGCATGAGGGCCTTGGAGGCTTGGAGGCTGGGAGGATAGTCTCAGAGGTAGGGAGGAGGGCCCCTGAGACTGAGAGTGACAGCCGCATATATTAGTTAAGTGTCAATATATGAATATGAAGAAATATGCTGAGAAGCGTGAATAGTTTAATCTTATATATCCCCTCAAAGGCATTACCACTTAATTTCGCGTTATTACGCCTTTATCTTCGCGTTACTACGCCTTTCTTTCGCGTAATAACGCCTTTTATGAGCGTTAATACGCCTTTGTTTAGCATTTATTTTCGCGTTATATTGCCTTTATTCCGCTTACTACGCATTTCTTTGCATTATTACGCCTTTACTTTGCGTTATTATGCCTTGTTTTGCGTTACTTCACATTTTTTCGCATTCTAACGGTTTTCTTTTGCGTTACTACGACTTTACAATTTTTCTCTCTCAGATGGTCCTAATAGGCTTTCGTATGAATGGCACAAGTTGATTTAGATATTCAATCGTCGTCTATATTTATATGGTTAGTCTTCCTAAAGTAGTTTTCCAAAAGCATAATTAAATTAGATACGTGAGCTGCACCTAGCGGTTGGAAGTCTTAACGCATATGCGCAAAGTCTCAAAGGAGCATTTCGAGGGCTTGGTGTGAAACGGTTGTAACTAAAATTGTTATTTTTTTTACCTAGGTTAATCACCTCACCATAAAGTCTTTATAAGCGTCAAATCATTTTTCTTGGTAAACAATGGAAATGTAGGTGCCATTGCTCCACAGATGACTGACACATGGTATACTACAGATGACGTACACATAGTACACTACATATGACTGACACATGGTACACTACAGATGACTGACACATGGTACACTCCAGATGACTGACACATGGTACGCTACATATGACTGACACATGGTACACTACAGATGACAGACACATGGTACACTACATATGCCTGGAACATGGTACACTAAATATAGCTGGAACATGGCACACTAAAGAAGCCTAGAACATGGTTCACTAAAGATGCCTGGAACATTGTACACTACATATGACTGACACATGGTACTGTACAGATGACTGGCACTTGGTGCACTACAGATGACGGACACATGGTACACTAAATATGACTGGCCCATGAAGCACTACAGATGACGGACACATGGTACTGTACAGATGACTGGCACATGGTGCACTACAGATGACGGACACATGGTACTGTACAGATGACTGGCACATGGTGCACTACAGATGACGGACACATGGTGCACTACAGATGACGGACACATGGTACACTGCATATGACTGACACATGGTACTGTACAGATGACGGACACATGGTACACTAAATATGACTGGCACATGGTACTGTATATATGACTGGTACATAGTGCACTACAGATGACGGACACATGCTACTGTATAGATGACTGTCACATGGTGCACTACAGATGACGGACACATGGTGCACTACAGATGACGGACACATGGTGCACTACAGATGACGGACACACGGTACATGGTACACTACATATGACTGACACATGGTACTGTACAGATAACTGGCACCTGGTGCACTACATATGACGGACACATGGTACTGTACAGATGACTGGCACTTGGCGCACTACAGATGACGGACACATGGTACACTAAATATGACTGACACATGGTACTGTATATATGACTGGCACATGGTACTGTATATATGACTGGCACTTGGCGCACTACAGATGACGGACACATGGTACTGTACAGATGACTGGCACATGGTGCACTACAGATGACGGACACACGGTACATGTTACACTACATATGACTGACACATGGTACTGTACAGATGACTGTCACTTGGTGCACTACAGATGACGGACACATGGTACTGTACAGATGACTGGCACTTGGTGCACTACAGATGACGGACACATGGTGCACTACATATGACTGACACATGGTACTGTACAGATGACTGTCACTTGGTGCACTACATATGACGGACACATGGTGCACTACAGATGACTGACACATGGTACTGTACAGATGACTGTCACTTGGTGCACTACAGATGACGGACACATGGTGCACTAAATATGACTGACACATGGTACTGTACAGATGACTGTCACATGGTGCACTACAGATGACGGACACATGGTACTGTACAGATGACTGGCACATGGTGCACTACAGATGACGGACACATGGTACATGTACATGGTACACTACATATGTCTGACACATGGTACTGTACAGATGACTGACACTTGATGCACTACAGATGACGCACACATGGTACACTAAATATGATTGACACATGGTACTGTATATATGACTGGCACATGGTGCACTACAGATGACGGACACATTGTACTGTACATATGACTGGCACATGTTACACTAAATATGACTGACACATGGTACTGTATATATGACTGGCACATGGTACACTACAGATGACGGACACATGGTACTGTACAGATGACTGGCACATGATACTGTACAGATGACTGGCACATGATACTGTACAGATGACGGACACATGGTACTGTACAGATGACTGGCACATGGTACACTACATATGACTGACACATGGTACTGTATATATGACTGGCACATGGTACACTACAGATGACGGACACATGGTACTCTATAGATGACTGGCACATGATACTGTACAGATGACTGGCACATGATACTGTACAGATGACGGACACATGGTACTGTACAGATGACTGGCACATGGTACACTACATATGACTGACACATGGTACTGTACAGATGACTGGCACTTGGTGCACTACAGATGACGGACACATGGTACACTACAGATGACGGACACACGGTACACTTAATATGACTGACACATGGTACTGTACAGATGACGGACACATGGTACACTAAATATGATTGACACATGGTACTGTATATATGACTGGCACATGGTGCACTACAGATGACGGACACATGGTACTGTACAGATGACTGGCACATGGTACACTACATATGACTGACACATGGTACTGTATATATGACTGGCACATGGTACACTACAGATGACGGACACATGGTACTGTACAGATGACTGGCACATGATACTGTACAGATGACTGGCACATGATACTGTACAGATGACGGACACATGGTACTGTACAGATGACTGGCACATGGTACACTACATATGACTGACACATGGTACTGTATATATGACTGGCATATGGTACACTACAGATGACGGACACATGGTACTCTACAGATGACTGGCACATGATACTGTACAGATGACTGGCAGATGATACTGTACAGATGACGGACACATGGTACTGTACAGATGACTGGCAAATGGTACACTACATATGACTGAAACATGGTACTGTACAGATGACTGGCACTTGGTGCACTACAGATGACGGACACATGGTACACTACAGATGACGGACACACGGTACACTTAATATGACTGACACATGGTACTGTACAGATGACGGACACATGGTACTGTATATATGACTGACACATGGTGTATTACAGATGACTGACACATGGTACTGTATATATGACTGACACATGGTGCACTACAGATGACGGACACACGGTACATGGTACACTACATATGACTGACACATGGTAGTGTACAGATGACTGACACTTGGTGCACTACAGATGACGGACACATGGTACACTAAATATGACTGACACATGGTACTGTATATATAACTGACACTTGGTGCACTTCAGATGACGGACACATGGTACACTAAATATGACTGACACATGGTACACTAACTATGACTGACTCATGTTACTTTACAGATGACGGACACATGGTACTGTACAGATGACTGGCACATGGTACTGTACAGATGACTGACACTTGGTGCACTTCAGATGACGGACACATGGTACACTAAATATGACTGACACATGGTACACTAACTATGACTGACTCATGTTACTTTACAGATGACGGACACATGGTACTGTACAGATGACTGGCACATGGTGCACTACAGATGACGGACACATGGTACACAACAGATACGGACACATGGTACACTAACTATGACTGACACATGTTACTGTACAGATGACGGACACATGGTACTGTACAGATGACTGGCACATGGTGCACTACAGATGACTGGCACATGGTACACAACATATAACGGACACATGGTACACTAACTAAGACTGACACATGTTACTGTACAGATGACGGACACATGGTACACAACAGATAACGGACACATGGTACACTAACTATGACTGACACATGTTACTGTACAGATGACTGGCACATGGTACACTAAATATGGCATACACATGGTACACTACATATTGTGGACACATTGTATACTACATATAACGTACACATGGTACACTACAGATGACTGACACATGGTTCACTACAGATGCATGGAACATGGTACACTACATATGACTGACACATGGGACACTACATATGAAGACACATGGTACAATACATATGAAGACACATGGTACATTACATATGACAGACACATGATACACTACAGATGACGGACACATGGTACACTACATATGACTGACAAATGGTACTGAATATACGACTGGCACATGGTACACTAAATATGGCATACACATGGTACACTACACATTGTGGACACAATGTATACTTCATATGACGTACACATGGTGCACTTCAGATGCCTGGAACATGGTATACTACTAATGTCTGACACAAAGTACACTATATATGACTGACACAAGGTACACTACAGATGACAAACACATGTTATACTTCATATTTTTAGACACATTGTATATTACAGAAGACGGACACATGGTATATAACGGTTGGCTGAAACATTGTACACAACAATTTTTTCAATCATATCACGGCGGGGGGTTCACCTACCCATGCGTTTCCTCGCTTTCCTACAACATTACTCCACACAACATACTTTCCAAGCATCTTCACGAACTATCAAATCTTCACAGTAATCTATACTATCTGTCTATGCGTAAAAGCTATAATGACGTCACAACTGGGTTCGCCTTATCATGATTGTTTTGAAAGATAAGTTTGACATGATAAATCACAAAACTTTGACCCTATATATCTTCCGTTTTAATTAATTTGATTACTGAAATATGGACTGGACAGTCTCCTTTGATGGAATCTAGCCTCTTTATATGTGAAACTATTTTTATTTTTTATTTTTATTTACATGTAACCTTTAAGACTCTGCAAGCTTTATCTTTATTTTGAGCATGCTGAAACTTCCAGCTACACTAACATGCTACTTCCCTTGTGTGATAGTTAACCCGCTCGCTCAATATCATTGCGAAATTGGCAATGGATATAATGGAATTTGTTGACTTAGTCAAATCAAAAGCCCATGGGCAGAAGAAAATGAAACTGCTTAAACTAAGTGACTTACTTCATTTTTAAGGGAAGACATTCGTATTTAACAAACATCTCTTGTGTACAAACAGTATTAGATCTTTCAGCGCCAAAGGCAATATTGAGCTTTTTGCAAACAATGCAGATTCAGGTGAGTTAGCTCGTAACGAGCTGTCTCACCAGAAATCTGCATGGTTTGGCTGTGAGTTATAAAAATATTCCAAAAATCCTATAAAATGAAAATAGAGTCGTCCGAGTTTGAACATGGAAGAGACTACTTTAAACAATTCGGCGCTGAAAGGGTTAAATGAACTTAACAACTTTACACTAGTACTTTCAGCGCTTTGACTTTTTTTTTTTATTGAATATTGCTTTCCTTTTTAAACAAAGTACTTTGACATGCATCGTATTTACTTAATGAATCGTGGTGCATTTGTTTAGCATTTCTAAAGTCGAAATCGATCCAGACAGGCTTTTTATTTTAACATCGTGTGGTAATGCATTGGATAAACAGCTCTTCTACAACATTATCCAAATAGAGCCACGTCTTACATACACCGACATAAGGACTCTTCGATATTAATGGGGTATTGTAGTCAATTACGATAACACATGCTTTTTCGTGGCCCGCCCGAGTTCTCAACACAGCATTTTCGTATGCAACTGACTACGTTACGATAGTCAAAATGACTTTGTCAATCATCGCAAAATATGCATTGCCGACCACGGATCCTAGATCGACAGCCATGGTCGTTATCAACCGAGCTTTCGTTACTCAATGTTTGTGTTTGTGCAGGTCTGCAATAAGACCCCCTATTCTAGAGCTGTATCACGTGATAGATCGAACATGACACTCCGATATTGTTTACAATTCAGTGTATAGATTCTATTGACAACATTTGAATAACACCGCACCCTGTCTCCAGTTAAACCCAGACAAAGCTCCACCTCATTAATATTTCAGAATGACAATTTAGTAATTGAAATGTGGAAAGAAACAGAACGGCGAATTTGAGTGAATGTAAACGTAATTTAAGATAGGTTAGGAAAATCTCTCATTAAAAAACATAGGTTCGGAAAATCGCTCATTAAAAACATAGGTTAGGAAAATCGCTCATTAAAAACATAGGTTAGGGAAATCGCTCATTAAAAACATGGGTTAAGAAAATCGTTCATTAAAAACATAGGTTAGGAAAATCGCTCATTAAAAACATAGGCTAGGTTATGCAGACGAGAATAGGCGGTTTTGCAACACACGACTTTTGGAAACATTGAATAAAAAGAACATAATGAAATAAAAATAAATTCCAATTTTCTCAAGGATACGGTACTTTTCGTATCTTAAAACAAACGAATAAATTGTATGCGAATTACATGTATTATATATGGCAAATGCCTAAAGCTCGCGTCTTGAGGAACGAATTAAAAAGGAGGAGAACAATCAGCACTAACCTCACATTGCATTTGACCAACTTTCTTCCGCATTTCATTTAACAGTGTTGAGATCTCGTTTCTCTGTTTATGAATCAAGTTCAAAGCTTCGTTCGATTGTGGCTTTACTTTGTCAGTAGCTTCACCTTTCGTCAGTTCCATGTCGTTACACATTTCTTCTAAGCTTTTCTCATTAAAATTATTTGAACCAATCCAATTTAAAATTACCAGCGTAATAAAAATAAACACTACAGCAATGCCTATTTGAACCACTGAGAAACGCCGCATTATTGATAAACTCTTGTAATTTTTTTTCAAAACTATTTTGATTTTATTTATGTAAGTATTACACGTGTATATTAAAGTTGCTTCTGTAAATTTATACTTCTATTTCACACACGAACAGTTTATCTCTCGACGTGTGTATCCAGCATAAACGGATGACACTGTGGTTATTCAATGATGACACTTGCGGAGTTGTCGTAGTGTAAATACAATGTAAAGGCTAGACTTACTTGCAGGTCAAAGGGAAGTAAATCGTATTGACTTGCTGGGCAGACAATTGTGTCCTGGGAATTTCAGATGAATATATGAGATTGAAGTTGTCTCCCATTGGACAATAATGATTTTGTTGTAAGTTGAAAGTGTTGTTTATTAAGTTGAATAACCTGTGACTGATTTATATTAACAATAGTGTTTGCTTTTAGCTATGTTCACACGTTAAAGCATGCTGTATTTTCTGAAATTGAAAGTAAAACTCAGTACGGGATAAGGGTGACCTTTGATTTGATTTGATCTCCTAAATCTGTCAACGGTCGGTGAACATGTGAGGTTTTGTTTTGCTTTTTTGGTAGTTCTATGAATGAACTTTAATTTGATACAGGTATATGTGTTAATTCATTTGATATTAACGAACCATAACCCATAATCCTATATTGGTTGCCTATGGAAAATGATTTACTTCCCTTTGCCATTTTACTACACGCTTAACTCTTTCAGCGCCAAAGGCAATATTAAGGTTTTTGCAAACAATGCAGATTCAGGTGAGTCAGCTCGCAACGAGCTGTCTCACCTGAAATCTGCATTGTTTGCCTTTTAGTTACCAAAATAGTCCAAAACTTTCATACATTGAGAAATGGACACATACGATTTTGATCATGGAATAGTCTACTTTAAACAATTCGGCGCTGAAAGGGTTCAACCGACTCTTTCATTTGACAACGTTAAGTGGGCCCAATCACATACCGTTATATGCTATTAAATATTTACATTTGCATGGACTTCACAAAGCGAAATTATAAAACCCAATAACCTTTTAATTATTGACGTTATTAATGGTGCTTCTATTTATAAATATGAACATGAACTTATAATTATTCTTGGGCCGTATTCCACATAAAACCGTGATTCGAAAGACATTTGCGACCTGTGTAAGGCCAGATCAACCTGCGCAGCTTGATCCGCTCACCATGCGTTGTTCGCTATTGATGTCTTAATCAAATATCAATCGGCTGTTCATGGTTATGCATACATGTACATGTATATTGCATGGTGCAATGGGTGGCAAATAGAAGAGATACTAAATTGAAAGTGAAAAGAGTAAGGCATATTTGCCAATTTCAGTTTTAAAGCCCCTCAATATACATTTCAATGATTTTAAAACAGTATATTTTTTATTTTATATGAAGTAAGTTTGTAAACGAAATAAAATTAATAGAATATTGACCTTTATCATTTTTCGTAACCCTTAACACACTCTTATCAACGTTTTCTGTGGGACTTTCAACATATTTAAATGTATTTAATCGTGGTGTGGTCCCTTTACTTATCCTTAACATTAAAATGTTATGACGCAAGCACAAATCAATTTAAGAAAAATTCTTGACAACAGCATAGGTTTTGAAGATATAACATGATTATTATCTACATATCAAATAGAATGTAAACTTCGTGAATCTTTTTCATTGACTATAAACAAAAGAAGGGTTATACTTTTGACGAGGTTTTTTTAATGGAGAGCAAGCATTGACGTAGACGTTGACAGTAATTTAAATAAATGTTTATCGTTCGGATAATCGAAATGATCACAATGTAATCAATAAATGTTTGTTCTAATTAAATGGTGACACTTATAGGCTCAAAATGGAATCTGCAAGCAGGTTAACCTACCCGTGGCTGCTTGAAAGTAATATTAATTTCGATCAAACCGTATTTGAGTCGATTCTTCTTATAATCTTTACTTTACATTCTTCAACACTGGATTCATTATGAACGATTGATTGCTTGATTGATTGGGGTTTAACGCCGTTTTCAACAATTTCTCAGTTATATCACGGCGGCCAGTTCACCTACGCATGCATTTCCTGGTTTTCTCACACCAGTACTCCACACAACAATCTTCCCAAGCAACTGGCTGCTTTTCCACATAGACTTACATTATGAACGAGTAGAGTCCTAACCATTCCCTCATATAGCCGCTGCCTGACGCTCCTGTAGAAGAAGACTTTTGAAAACATAATGTGCAATTTCTCCTTTAATAATTGTTCTTGACTCATGTTTTCAAAATCGTCTGCCGCCGGGGAAGTGTTATTCTAGCAATAGCAAACATCACTTTTATGATGTTTTTCTCTTTTGTTATTCTTTTACTCTTTTATTATTTCTGACTGTTTTTAACTCTTTCTTTTGGTCTTATAAGAAGTATTCTCCATTAAATGTGTTGACCTGTGATGTATGTATCCAGTAACTATTGATGTTTTTGACAATCTTAGTTTGTATTATTTGTCAGATTTGTAAGTATATAAAAGAGTAATTATTTTATATGTCGGTCTGTAGTGTGGGAATACGTTAATATTGGATCTTCGGCGATTAAACAGTTTTACCGTTAAAAAAAAAAAGTAACACCGAGTCGGAGAGGAGAGCATTATAGGCTAGCATGAGGGCCTTGGAGGCTGGGAGGAGAGCCTCAGAGGTAGGGAGGAGGGCTCCAGAGACTAAGAGTGACAGCCGCATATATTAGTTAAGTGTCAATATATGAATATGAAGAAATATGCTGAGAAGCGAGAATAGTTTAATCTTATATATCGCCTTTCTTTTTTGCATTATTACGCCTTTACTTTGCGTTATTATGCCTTGTTTTGCATTACTTCGCCTTGTTTTGCGTTACTTCACCTCTTTTTCGCATTATAACGGCTTTTTTTGCGTTATTACGACTTTACATCTTTTTTCTCTCAGATGGTCCTAATAGGCTTTCGTATGAATGGCACAAGTTGATTTAGATATTCAATCGTCGTCTATATTTATAAGGTTAGTCTTCCTAAAGTAGTTTTCCAAAAGCATAATTAAATTAGAAACGTGAGCTGCACCTAGCGGTTGGAAGTCTTAACGCATATGCGCAAAGTCTCAAAGGAGCATTTCGAGGGCTTGGTGTGAAACGGTTGTAACTAAAATTGTTATTTTTTTACCTAGGTTAATCACCTCACCATAAAGTCTTTATAAGCGTCAAATCATTTTTCTTGGTAAACAATGGAAATGTAGGTGCCATTGCTCGTTTTGAGCAATGGCACCTACATTTGCATTGTTTACAAAAGGGTAAAAATTGCCCCCAATCCAGGGTTTTCAAAATAGGTTTTGAGTTACAACCGTTTCACGCCAAGCCCTCGATTTATTGCCCG
Source organism: Serripes groenlandicus (assembly GCA_031761405.1). Lineage (NCBI taxonomy): Eukaryota > Metazoa > Mollusca > Bivalvia > Cardiida > Cardiidae > Serripes > Serripes groenlandicus. Next base: position 200,087 of record JASEVX010000211.1, read on the forward strand.
TCTACCTAGACGTTAATCATAGGTATATCTTTGACAAAAAACTATAACTGTAGTCGTCATTAGATTTACGCCAATTTACTGTTATATGATCCCATTATGTAGAGTCAACAAGATCCCAAAAACTGTAGTCATCATTAGATTCACGACAATTTAACTTCATATGATCCCGTCGTCACGTAGAGGCAATAACATACCAAGTACTGATGCCGTCATTAGATTTACGACAATTTTCCTTTATATGATCCCGTCGTCACGTAGAGACAATAACATACCAAGTACTATTTACGACAATTTAACTTCATATGATCCTGTCGTCACGTAGAGGCAATAACATACCAAGTACTGATGTCGTCATTAGATTTACGACAATTTTCCTTTATATGATCCCGTCGTCACGTAGAGGCAATAACATACCAAGTACTATTTACGACAATTTAACTTCATATGATCCCGTCGTCACGTAGAGGCAATAACATACCAAGTACTGATGTCGTCATTATATTTTCGACAATTTACCTTTATATGATCCCGTCGTCACGTAGAGGCAATAACATACCAAGTACTGATGTCGTCATTAGATTTACGACAATTTACCTTTATATGATCCCGTCGTCACGTAGAGGCAATAACATACCAAGTACTGATGTCGTCATTAGATTTACAATAATTTACCTTCATATGATCCCGTCGTCACGTAGAGGCAATAACATACCAAGTACTGATGTCGTCATTAGATTTACGACAATTTACCTTCATATGATCCCGTCGTCACGTAGAGGCAATAATATACCAAGTACTGATGCCGTCATTAGATTTACGACAATTTAACTTCATATGATCCCGTCGTCACGTAGAGGCAATTACATACCAAGTACTGTAGTCGTCATTAGATTCACGCCAATTTACTTTTATATGATCCCGTCGTCTAGTAGAGGTAATAACATACCGAGTACTGTAGTCGTCATTAGATTCATGCCAATTTACTTTTATATGATCCCGTCATCACGTAGAGGCAATAAGATACCAAGTACTGATGTCGTCATTAGATTTAAGACAATTTACCTTCATATGATCCCGTCGTCACGTAGAGGCAATAACATACCAAGTACTGATGTCGTCATTAGATTTACGACAATTTACCTTCATATGATCCCGTCGTCACGTAGAGGCAATAACATACCAAGTACTGATGTCTTCATTAGATTTACGACAATTTAACTTCATATGACCCCGTCATCACGTAGAGGCAATAACATACCAAGTACTGATGTCGTCATTAGATTCACGACAATTTAACTTCATATGATCCCTTCGTCACGTAGAGGCAATAAATTGCCAAGTACTGATGTCGTCATTAGATTCACGACAATTTACCTTTATATGATCCCGTCGTCACGTAGAGGCAATAACATACCAAGTACTGATGTTGTCATTAAATTTACAATACTTTACCTTCATATGATCCCGTCGTCACGTAGAGGCAATAACATACCAAGTACTGATGTCTTCATTAGATTTACAATAATTTACCTTCATATGATCCCGTCGTCACGTAGAGGCAATAACATACCAAGTACTGATGTCGTCATTAGATTTACGACAATTTACCTTCATATGATCCCGTCGTCACGTAGAGGCAATAACATACCAAGTACTGATGTTGTCATTAGATTTACGACAATTTACCTTCATATGATCCCGTCGTCACGTAGAGGCAATAACATACCAAGTACTGATGTCGTCATTAGATTTACGACAATTTACCTTTATATGATCCCGTCGTCACGTAGAGGCAATAACATACCAAGTACTGATGTCTTCATTAGATTTACGACAATTTAGCTTCATATGATCCCGTCGTCACGTAGAGGCAATAACATACCAAGTACTGATGTCGTCATTAGATTTACGACAATTTACCTTCATATGATCCCGTCGTCACGTAGAGGCAATAACATACCAAGTACTGATGTCTTCATTAGATTTAAGACAATTTACCTTCATATGATCCCGTCGTCACGTAGAGGCAATAACATACCAAGTACTGATGTCGTCATTAGATTTACAATAATTTACCTTCATATGATCCCGTCGTCACGTAGAGGCAATAACATACCAAGTACTGATGTCGTCATTAGATTTACGACAATTTACCTTCATATGATCCCGTCGTCACGTAGAGGCAATGACATACCAAGTACTGATGTCTTCATTAGATTTAAGACAATTTACCTTCATATGATCCCGTCGTCACGTAGAGGCAATAACATACCAAGTACTGATGCCGTCATTAGATTCACGACAATTTAACTTCATATGATCCCGTCGTCACGTAGAGGCAATAACATACCAAGTACTGATGTCTTCATTAGATTTAAGACAATTAACCTTTATATGATCCCGTCGTCACGTAGAGTCAAAACAATTCCTAATCGCCCGAAGCGAGTCCAGTGTTTGAATGGATGAATAAGTGTCATTACCAGAAGATATATCTACAACCTCAATCATATACGTACATTCTGATAGGAATCTATATGATTGGAAATATATTTATTTAATCGCTGAAATGATTATTTACAATGACTGTTATACAGGTAGATCCTATGGTATGGATATGCATTCTAGTCTTGTCATTAATGCCTTGTAGTTGGGTTTCTTAGAACACAGTTAAGTTTCTGTAAAGTCATACGACACCATTCTGTGATTAAAACATCCTGCTACATGTATATAGCACTTTTTGTCACATAAAGCCCTCTATTGGAGTGTCAAACTCCCATTACTTAAATACCATATGACACATCTAGTTTAGTTTCAAGTCTTACGCCCAAGTCTTTGTTCCAAGGCGGAAACCAAATTATGAAAATGACGTTACGTACAATTAGAAACTTTGGCGCCAAAAGATACAATCTCGTGTACATTTTTTCGAATACGCCTCATAAATTACTTTATGTGATAAAAGGAATATCTTATTCGTGTTTATTTATTATCACTATGTTTAAGGTTCGTCCACAAGCTGAGTATGACGCTCGCCAAGGCTCGTGGCCGCGATATCATCTTAGTAAACTCGTTTATTAAAAGTGATACTAAAATATCCTCTATACCCTGTACATACATACAATATAATATTGGTCTAGATTGTCTGCTACTTATTTATTGGTGCATAGGAAGTACTTTTTTATAGATAAACAAGAAAGTGTGAAAAGTCATTGTACCAGACGACTTAAACGATTATTGAAGAATAAACCAAAGTCTATTCGACTTTTCCTCCAGTTACCCTAATCCCTTTGTACGTACAGTAAGACAATGTTTATTTATCCTGGCAACCTTTTACCTTGCATTTGCAAGAGTATTTGACTTCCCTCAGGCTGTCACAAAGTTTTAAAACGGTTCAAAAGTTGTCTTCGAATAGTAGAATCATAGTTATTAGAGTAATAATTTCACTTTCCAGTACAATAAACATCTAAATAAGTAAATATTGATCGTTTATGCTTCATTTTTACTGAGTAGACATGCCCAGTAAGCCAAATTGTGTACATTTACATGACTTTCAATTAACTGTTCTGTTAACAGTTACTGCCAAAATAGGTTTGAACTATTTATTTGTTGTCTCTATTAGCAATATTTGCAGAAGTTTAAATAATTCAATTTGTTTATCTCCATCTGGCGTTCAGTACCTTTAACATTGCATTTAAAAGAGTGTATTATGACTTCCCTCACATCTTGTTACAGGCTGTCCCAAAGGCAGCGTCCATTGACGGCAAACTATTTCTTCCCAACGCATTTAACCTCAGGAATAGCAAGCACATTATATTTCGACAATCAAAAGTTTTAACAGGGGAGAAAACAGCTTTAACTTTGAGCATGGTAGGATACATGTGAATTTAATTGGTAGTGGTAAACTGATTGGAAAATGTTGGGAGACACATTTCACATTATCAAAAGTTAAGTGAGAACTATTTGTATAAATGTTCAATGTAGCAATTTCGCGTTGAGAACCATAACAGTTCAAGAATCAATCAAAGAACATAGTGAGTATTTAGATCAAATTACCGCCAGACATCTAGGCATCATAACTGGAGGATTATGTCGTTGTAGGACAGTATAATAACAGAGCTTTAGGAAAAACCAACCCTAGTGTATGGATACAAAGTGTATATATAGAGATGTTCATGTACCCATGCACTTTGTACAAAATAAACAATATTTATCAGAATTGTCTTGAACCCGTCTCTGCCCAAATAGACACACAGTGCTAATTCTAAGAATATACACTGACGTGCCTTGTGATCAACATTGGTTAGAAATGAACTATGTTTGGTTATTTTAGAGATATATTAGATTGCGTTACTTTTAATCGTTTACCAGACGTGATTGACAGCTATGATAATATTGGAGGAGGACAAATTGTAAAAAATATGAAGTGATTCATGAACAAATTTGAAAACATCATGGAAAAAGCAGATATTGCTCGTTTCTTAACAAATTTTTATTCTCTCTTACAGTTTTCAAAATTTGTCATCTGCAATGGCGTCAAATGTCGTTTGTACCATGAAAATGTTTGAAATGTTAAATGGATTGCACAAAATGAAAATGAGTACATCACTCATATAATTAAAGTCATATCAATTAAAAAGGACAATTATTGAATCTCTGATTCGGTATTTTCTTATGAATCCAGTAGAATGGAATTATTCATAAAGTTGTTTACGTTGTTCAGAAGCCTCTGTCAATGAACGGAAGACCCTAGTTCGAACTCCCGTCTGTTCATACCAAGGACTAAAACACGATTGAGTTGGTTTCATAGGGTAGTTTGCCCGTATTAGGTTAACTTTACAGATATTGCAGGTCATATAAGAAACCTAGCTAAACTGTTTTAATGAAAACTATGGCTATGTGCTCTTTAAACAATGGCTGTTGTGATTGAAATATTGTTGAAAGTTGCATAACAAATTGGTCAGAAATTCATCTTAGATGTAATGGCACAAAGATATACACTTAATTCTCTAGCAAGATAATACATATCCACGTGCTTGTTTGAGTACTCAATATGCACTATCCAAGGTCACTATTTTACGGAGCCCCTAAAGTGACATTCAATATATTGTTTTAGTATGCAAATAAAACAGCTAATTTGCATATTAAAAAAAAGTATCGGATTTTTATTTCGTTTTTACGAAATAATAATTCGATACTTTTTTTTAATATGCAAATAAGCCAATTTATTTCGTATTAACGAAATAAAAATTCGATACTTTTTTTTAATATGCAAATTAGCTGTTTTATTTCGTATTTACGAAATACTATTTCGTTTAAACGAAATAATAATTCATTACTTTTTTTTTATATGCAAATTATTTGTTTTATTTCGTATTTACGAAATAAATATTTCGTTTAAACGAAATAATTAAAACGAAATAATAATTCGATACTTTTTTTTAATATGCAAATTAGCTGTTTTATTTCGTTTAAACGAAATAATAATTCGATACTTTTTTTTAATATGCAAATTAGCTGTTTTTTATTCGTTAAAACGAAATAATAATTCGGTACTTTTTTTTAATATGCAAATTAGCAGTTTTATTTCGTTTTTACAATAACACATGACATTTCATAAACTTTATAAGTGCATGTGTTACCGAGTTTCCACATGGTTGTCTGATGGTTTTGATTGATTGTTGTTTAATGCCGTTTTCAACAATCAACTTTTCAGTCATATCACGGCAGCCAGTTCACCTAATCATATGTTTCCTGTTTTTTTCACACCAGTACTCCACACAACATACTTTGCCAGCCCCAGTAGCTCAGTCGGTAGCGATGCGGGCTGTCAATCCAGGGGTTTGTTAGTTCGAATCCCGGCTCGGCCAACTTTCTTACCGACGATTGACAAAAGTCAATGCGACATGCGTCATTCGTCTTCCACCAATGGGCTCAGTCTATGTGGAAAAGCAGCCAGTTGCTTGGGAAGATTGCTGTGTGGAGTACTGGTGTGAGAAAACCAGGTAATGCATGAGTAGGTGAACTGGCCACCGTGATATAACTGAAAAATTGTTAAAAACGGCGTTAAACCCCAATCAATCAACAACATACTTTCCACGCAACTGGCTGCTTTTCCACATCGACTGTTAGCCCATTGGTGAAAGACGAATGACGCTTGTCGCAGTGTTTTTTGTTCAACATCGTAAATAATGTTTGCCGAGCTGGGGTTCGAACTCACAACCCCTAGATTGACAGCCCGCGTCCTTACCGACTGAGCTACCGGTGCTCGGCTGATGGTAGACTCGAGATATTTATTTTAATTTATTAATTTACTTAATTAAACAGCGCAAATTTGTATATTAAAAAAGTTTTGAATACTAACTATTATTTCGTAAATAAGAAATAAAACGGCTTATTTGCATATTAAAAAGAAATGTCGAATAGTAAGTATTATTTCGTAAATACGAAATAAAACGGCTAATTTGCATATTAAAAAAAAGTGTCGGTAATAATTATTTCGTTTAAACGAAATAAGTATTTCGTTTAAACGAAATAAGTATTTCGTAAATACGAAATAAAACAGCTAATTTGCATATTAAAAAAAAGTATCGAATTTTTATTTCGTTTTTACGAAATAAGTATTTCGTTTAAACGAAATGATTCATATTAAAAAAAAGTATCGAATTATTATTTCGTAAAAACGAAATAAAAATCCGATACTTTTTTTTAATATGCAAATTAGCTGTTTTATTTGCATACTAAAACAATATATTGAATGTCACTTCAGGGACTCCGTACTATTTTGCCTTACGCTGTACCTTTGTGAACCCTTCACCTAATACAGACGGTTTCTGACGCATTATACATTAGACGACGTCTCAAAGCAATGCGAGAAAAGGAAAACCAACAGGAAATTAGAAGTTTAATATTTTCCAATAATGTTTTCAACTCTGTTTCAAAATTTACTTCCATTTTCCATACATTATATATGAATTTAAAGCTGTTAAATTAGACAATTCTGAAAATATCCGCTGTATGGTTGCAACAAATGTTTTAATTTCCCGTAAATAACGTTAAGTACGGCATTTTGCACGTGACTTACCTGTACCTTTTACGAGACTATATAAACAAACAGGTTTGAGTAATTAACATCATTGTTTAACTTGTCGTGAAAATGAGAACTACGCTCACAATTTTGCTTTTAGTTTTGGCTTTTTCAGGTAACGTTTATGTCACTATTTAAAGTAATTATAGTGATCGAGGGTATTATATTTCATACTTTTATTACTTTCTGTTTAATTAGTTTACTATTTCATATAATTTGTTTTCGTTAAAATAGTTTTCAAGTGGGCTTATTATTCTCATTAGCTTGGAAATAACTAAATATCAATATATAAAGCGTTACTTTGTGTTCGTAATGCATAACTTTTTAACGCTTAACCTGTTGGAGTAGGTTGGAAGGTCTAAATTTGCACAACTTAATCGTTTGGCTTGCGCCCAAACTGATAAAAACAAATGTGATGAGTTACAGAATTTCACCGGTATTTTTCTTCTTCTTTTCTTTTATTTCCTTCAAATTATATTAAACGCAACCACAGATTTTAACCATAACAGATAACAGATTCAAGCTTAACAATGACATAAGTAATGTGCGGTATCTATATTATTTTATTTTACTCGGTCCTCTGTTTAATCTGAAAAGTTGTGCAATATTTAGACAGATGACTATATCATATTGCTAAATACTAAGCAAATGAGCCGTCCCGCAAGAAATCAAACATGATGGACTCGCAATGTTGATTTTCTCGCGGGACGGCTTAAATAATGTCTTGGACACAATAACTAAGATTGAAAAGTGCTGTCTCGTTAAATTACGGTGTACCGTTAGGGCCATCGTACTATCGATGGTACGATAGCACGATGACACGATGGTCGCGTCATCGTCATTGTGCCATCGTGCCATCACCATCGTGTCATCGTGTCATCACTATCGTGCTATCGTACAATCGTGCCATCATCATCGTGTCATCGTACAATCACCATCGTGTCATCGTGTCATTGTGCCATCGTCATCATGCTATCGTGTCATCACCATCGTGTCATCGTGTCATCGTGTTATCGTAGCATCGCCTTCCTGTCCGACATGCGCATAGACTCGCACTTGCGTCATGATGTCGTCTGAGGAAGAAAGCGGTAAGTATTATACATTAACCTGCTTTAAATACTTCATCATGACGTAAGTGCGAGTCTATGCGCATGTCAGACAGGAAGGCGATGCTACGATAACACGGTGACACGATGATACGATGGTGATGACACGATAGCATGATGACGATGGCACAATGACACGATGACACGATGGTGATGGCACGATAGTACGATAGCACGATGGTGATGACACGATGGTGATGGCACGATGGCACGATGACGATGACGCGATGTAATATCGCGTCATTATCATCGTGTCATCACCATCGTGCTGTCGTACTATAGCACGATGGCCCTAACGGTACACCGTATTAAATGCCTTCTCGATCTGTATTAACGTTCACCGCCTCGGCGGTGTATTGATAGAGCGTCCGCCTCGGGTGCGGGAGGTTGTGTGTACTTCACCGACCGGGTCATACCAAAGACTTTAACAATGGTAGTCATTGCTGCCCTCCTTTGCGCTCAGGGTTGCGGGGTTAGCATTACGACTGACTGGCTGATGTCAGGATAAATGGACCAGTATAACTGGTATCTTACTCAGAGAATGCCGTGGTATAACTGAAAACATGTTGAACGCGACTTAAAACACCAAACAATCAATTACTTTCAGTGTTAGGTCGTAGGCCTAGTCGTCCAACGTCATGTCCTGACGGTACATTGGGTTTCTCGTGTAGTTTAATACGATGTGCTCCCGGATTTACGTGTATGAGAGGCCAATGCTGCAAACAACCAACCGACCACTGTCCATCTGGAGTTATTGGACCTGTGTGCTCGGACTATAACCCGTGTAAACCCGGTTATTACTGTAATGGTGGGGGATGCTGTAGAAAACTAGCCAGTTGTTCATCTGGGGTTTTCGGATCTTCGTGTTCATTCTTAAACCCATGTAAACCCGGGTATGCATGCACGGGTAGGCGTTGTTGTGCTGTTTGTCCCAAAGGCAGGAAGGAAGGAGGACGATGTAATTTGACACCTGGTGCAACTCGATGTAGATTTGGTTATGACTGTATTAACAACCTGTGCTGCGCTTCGAGAAGTAAGTAATACTTTTAAACATTAACTTGACCAGAAACGTAAAATTACGCCCTTGCTGACTTGACCCTGACATTTGTGCAAATGTATTGTATTCAAGATCGCTTTATTCAGTAACGTAAACTTACCAAAGCTTCTTGATACATTCATAGATATCATATAATATACATGATCCAGGTAACTACAGAAGGATCTCTCTTCTTAATAGTATGTATCAAATATTTTCATTCATTGTGAATGACCGTTTAACGACCTTATCGAACCAGTTCGAAATTATAGACGAATCACAATCGGGATTTAGGGCCGGATATTCTGCGATTGATAATGTCGTCTGTCTTCAGAGCATGGTTCAAAAGTATATATCTAAGCCTGGTGGTAGATTTTATGTACTTTATGTTGATTTCCAAAAAGCTTTTGACTCATTGAACCATTACAAACTCTTACATGTCTAAACAAAAAGGGTATAACTGGAAAATTCCTCAATATTATTATATCGATGTATTCAAATATAAAGGCGCATGTAAACATAGACTCAAAAGTGACGCATCCTATTCTATGTAACATGGGATTGAAACAAGGTGACTCAAGTTCTCCAATAATGTTTAATATCTATATAAATGAATTGTGTACTTATGTTAAACAAACATGTAACACGAGCATTTTCATAACAAATGATATTCCTGATATATTTTGTTTATTATTTGCAGACGATGTAGCGAATTGTGCGGACTAAATACCATAGATAAATTTTGTACAGAAACAGATATGGTAGTTAATCTTAAAAAGTCTGAAATAATTGTTTTTAGAAACGGAGGCCCATTAAGAAAGTATGAACGTTGGGTTTATAGGGGTGAACATATAAGTAACTTCAACATAAATTTATGGGTTTACTATTTACACCAAAGTTATCCTGGCATTCAGCAACAACAAAACTTGCAGCACCGGCCCGTAAATCTCTTTATCAAATCAAGCGATTTGAAAAACCTTTTGGTAAATTTTGTCATAAAGAATATTTTAAATTTTTCGATTCTATGGTTATTCCAATACTTACATATGGGTCAGAGATTTGGGGCTATGAAACTAAAAAATGTGTAGAACAAATCCAGACAAAATTCTGTAAAAACTTTCTTGGTATCAATTCGTCTGTAAATGACGCAATGACATTGGGTGAATGTGGGAGATTTCCTCTCGCTATAAATTACCACATTAAATTTATCAAATACTGGGTAAGACTGATTCATATGGATCCTAACAGATATCCAAAACAGTGCTATTTAATGCTTAATAAGTATGATGATATTGGTAGAATTAATTTGGTTACAAAAGTTAGAGAATTTCTATTTAAGTATGGCTTTGGTTTTGTGTGGCTTTCGCAAGATATAGGTAATGAAACGTATTTTATAAAACAAGTAAAACAAAGATTAAAAGACTGTTCCTTTCAAATGTGGCATAATGATATAAATACTTCTCCAATGTGTGATTTGTACAAAAATGTGAAAACATTATTAAATGTTGAAAAATATTTAAATTTAGACATTAAACCCTACTATAAACGTTCTCTGTCGCGTTTTAGATGCTCAAGCCACAAACTTAACATTGAACTTGGTCGTCATTTTAATATTGAAAGAGAAAATCGAATTTGTGTACATTGCTTTATGCAAAAAGATGCCTTAGTTATCGAGGATGAGTTTCATGCCTTCTTTGTTTGTGAAAAGTTTAAGATTATTAGAGATTTGTATCTAAATACGTGGTTTAATGCGTTACCAAGCTTACAGAATTTTTATTGTCTTCTTCAAAATGAAAATCCATTTATGTTTCAAAGCTTTTTGAAGAAATTTGATTGTGCACATTACTACATTGTAAATTGAATGTAATATAATATGTATGTATTGTGGGCCGGAGGCCTAATTACGCAAATAAACTATTGTATAAAATATACGTGTATAAAACTAGGATACATTCAATCCAAATATGCGCACAATGTTAATTAAACGACTTTATTCAACGCAAATATATGAGGATGAATATTTTTCTTCAAATTCAAATTGTGTTTCCTTATTTCATCACAATAAGTTTGTCTTCATCTAATAAATTACGAGTTTGTTGGAAATACGTTGCCGTCATATTTATAAAATCAGTCGTCTGGAAAATAATATTAAACTTTTATACTGCCTAAAATATATCATCTGCGAAAACTAAAAACGTGTAGTCCGATTCGCTGCGTGCTGAATTATTTTTTCACGTGAGGCGCAATATAAACCATGCTAAAAACTACATTCTTCCAAGACACTGCAGTACACAAACTCCAATAAAAAACGAAACTGTATCATTAGGGTTTTTCATTGAAATTAAAACATACATGATAGTAAACCATTGGCCTTAATTTGACAATATCTTAATTCAACAGCAGGAGTGTTCATTTTGCTAGTTACGGCAATAAACCCTGGAAGTAATATCGCACTATTTGAAAACTTCGGAAATATTATTGCTGATTTCCCGAATGCATGTACATGTATTCCATGCGGGCTACTTCGGAGGTAACTAATCAAGGAACTACCAGTATTTCGGAACCTCATCACACAAAAGCAGAGCTCTATCTAAATAGTGTAATTCATATCTCCAAATGTTTATATGACTCTCAAGCACTTACATAGTGTTAGTTTGTTGGCAAAGACCACTGTAACCCTCCTTATATAATCCTCTGTAAGAGTATTGTGGTTCACTTATGCACTAAGTGCAATATCTGTATTAAGTTGAATCGAAGAATTTTTCCATATTAAATGGATAAAAAAGTAATCGGTGCACCAGACCAAACTCAAATTAATCAACTTTGTTCAAGCATATATACAAGTAAAGATCCATGCCATCTGACCATACAGTTTCCTCTAAATTAAATTAAATGGTTCTACAAAAGGTGTCGGTGACTAATTGTTTGACAGTTCAGATCTAGATCGGGATGGGCAGATTTGTAATTGTCAGTTTATTAAAAATAGAACTCAAATGGATAATTTAATCCTTCGACCAAAAGTATGAGTGTGTAAATGCGTGAGTAAGTGAATGAATAAATGGGAGTTGGATTGTGTAAGTGTATGAAAGACTAAATGAATGCTGCCAAAGAAGCACATATACCTTCTCTAGAAAGTTCGCTTGCGCACATTCCGGTAAAAATGTATTCCTAACGCATTCCAAGTTAGTTTTACAATCAGTATGCAATTGGATCTGGTCTTTATCTTCAATTGTAACACATGTCCTATGCATGGTTATCAAAGAGCACAGATCGTCGTCAGTAATCATTCTACAGAACGATTGTGATATACTCTACTTCATACTCTACTTGCGCATAATATAGATCAAGCTTAGCCTATATACATGTACAGTTTTTCTATTTACATAGTTTGCTACTCATTTATAATTGCATAGTATATGTTTTTCTATATAAATACGAGAACGTGTAAAATGTCATGAAGAAACGACTTGCTGGAATACATCAGGATAAGGGTTAACCTCTGGTTTTATCATAGAGCAATGACATTGACTGTTTTCCCGTTTCAGGTCAATGTGTCCATCGATTTTGTACATTGGGAATATCAGGCTGATGGCAACAGTTTATAACATTTATAAACTTTCGGGAATATTGGTAAAATAAAAATGAGCTGCTTCTTGACCAAATTGGTGTTATTTTAAGTGTTTAAGCAGGATCATTGTTAAATATATCACAACAATGGCATTTTGCTTTTTTCTCTAGTAAAACTCACACTGACCCTACGAATGATCTTGAAAAAAGCATGTGCAAACAACGTAGACCAAGGTCAATGTAACTGCAAATTATATCCAGTGTCACTCGTTTCCTGTACTGGCCCTGTCACACTTTTGCGTATGAGATAAACGTATTAGTTGCGTATGAAAGTTCATAAATTAATTTTCATACGCACAAAAATACAAAATTGTTTGTATACTTACCGTATTGAACCTATGAGTAGCGTGTAGAGTAGCGTATCGACAGCGTATGTCCAGCGTATTAGCAGCGTAGTCTGCGTATGGCTAGCGAATGTATAGCGTATGAACTGTGCGTGTCTAGCGTACCGCTATTACGTGACAAAGTGCCCATATAAGTCCACAAAGAACTGTACAATATCTAGAAAAGGGATTCTATATATACACTTTATCAAAGCGATGGTAATACGCAAGGGATACGCTTGCCATACGCCAATCATACGCAAGTTGTATGTTATGTTTACGTAACTCAATCAATTTCAATTTTTCAATCGTGAGGCATACACCAAGATATCTATATACGTTGCAGATACGTCAAACATACGGTATGAGTAAGTTACTCGTGCGCCATCAATACGCTAGCTGTACGGTACACCTTTATGCCAGCGTATATCACTATTATCAGGATATGACTAGCGTACTCGACATATGAGTAACGTACCTCTAGCATAACATGAGCGTTTTCAGCGTATCCATTGCGTCTGATTTGCGTATAAACCATACGTACGCATACGCAAAATTTGTTTAGGTATGCTTAAAAAAAAATTCTGCCTCGCCGTATGCCAGCGTTTGCCACCGTATGCGACCGTGCTTGAAACGTATAAAACGTACCCCTAGCGTATGTCAGCGAATACCAGGGTATTCGTGATGTTTGTCATACGCTGGCATACGCTAGTACGATACGCAATGGTTTGACAGGGCCATTATATGCATTTATTTATCAACTCTCACAAAAAGGAAAATCCTGTTGATTATCCAAAAAGCGTGTCAATCTGCCGTCATTTTGAAATTTTATCTTAAAAGTAGACTATCACTCACTGGGGTAATTACAAAAAGCATTGGTATTGTGGTCCCGTCCCGTGGAAACACATTTTTACAAGATTTTGTGATTTTATGTGAAAGTGACTATAAAAAATATATCACTAAAACATTTCTTTTGAATTCGAAATATTAATTAAGTAACTGTTTCAAGCTATACACGTATTTAAATGACATTTTCGGAGTGCATTGGTTTAAAATTCTTATTTATGTATTTAAATTGTTCAAATAAGGACCCATTTCATTATTATTCGTTTAGTCCTTACAATAGCGATCATACTTTTACTAATTAAATACATGATTTAAAAGTTTAAAGATATTATTTAATTTAATTTAGAACCACCACAAACATACAGCCAAAAAAGGACATATTTTATTTTTTAACATTTTGGTCCTTATTTTCCTGCATGCATTCTTTCTAAAGCCGGGAATAATCGTGTGACGAGCACAGTACGTTTTTAGGTATAACCTTAATTATGGGAGATTTCCTATATTCAGTATGGAAACAATCTGGATGCAAAATTATTATGGCCTAGTTCGTGAATTCCCAGTAAATTAACATAGAACGAAGCAGGGAACCATGACCGACATTTATCCACATCCGGCCGACGTCATATCCGTCCACATCCAGCTGGTTTTCGAGATAACGTCAACAACTAATTTGTTTATCCAAAAAGGCTGAGAACCATAACTTATTCGGCCGCGAGTTTCTTTGCTTCAGGCAAGATTTTTTATCTCTCTCGTTTTCCCTCGAATAACATAAATTAACACAGAACATTTAATTTTGGCGTTGATATACAATCAAGCTGTAGATCTAGTGTAAATCTGAGAATCAGCGATGTTTTCTATTCATTGACTGATGTTCATGGCGATGGAATTCACTGTCTGATCTAAGATGCTTTTAGTGGTAAATTTGTGTCTCCCTCAATGATAAGCAGACTTCACTTAAGTCGTCAGTCCTTCTGACAAAAACTCCTTCGGACTGTTAAAGATCAATGCAATACTTGGTTGAACATAGCGGTAACACGAAACACTCTGTGGCCAAACTCGGAGACATGTATTTATGTCTCTACCCAAATACACTAAAACGGAGTTGAACACATGGTCGTGCTCGTCCCTGTGTTTGAATATTGGCCGCGGGATTGCGTAAATCACACTCTTGATTGGTGAATCAATGGCGCAAATAGAATATAAACTTTGGCCACCTGCCACGCACAACTTTCAGGTGTAGCGCATCATGGAAACTCGCTTTGGGCAATGTTTTACACATTGCATGTCGGGATCACTGCGATGCTTTAAAGGAATCCACCCGCTGCAAAAGTTGATGCATGTAAGTATAAAAACATCTTGCAAAACAGTTAAAGCTTAAGAATTAGAAAATGCATGATTAATTTTAATTTGAAAGCATTGTGAGAAGAAGTATAATTGCACATTGTCAACAATTTGAACTTTTATCACAATGCTTTCAAAAATCATTTGCTGTAATATCTAATGTCATCTTCATAAGCTAAACATAAATGTGAGTGTCATACTTTCTGGTGTGTTAATTTTAAAAGATAGATATTTTTTATAAAGATATATTCTCCTGTATCTGACTATCATCAGTAATTATAATTATCATGTGTCAATTAACACGGACCCCAATTAACATGTTGATTTATCTTTGATTGTCAACAACATCTGTATAACTACATCAATGGCTCCTTTTTCCGAAAACAAGAGGGCAGTTAGCCCCTTTTAAAAAAACCATATATACTACTCTGCCCAAATATACCCAATTTGATGAAAAATGCGATGCATAGAAATACCAAAATTCACCGGAATCTTCAAAATCTACCAAATTCTAAAAAAATCCTCCAAATATCTGCTGAATCAGAATTCAGTAAAGATTTGCATTTTCCGCACAAATGGCGCGAGAACTGGTTGTATCTCCAGGACATGGAGCGTGATTAAAATAATATCAAAGCTTGTTTCACAATTGATGTAAAATAAATAAGTTTAAAGTAATTGGCTTTAAGGAATAATCCAGATAAGACTGCACAGAGGTACAAACTGATAACAATTAAAAACTGGTAAACTGGTCGCAGAGCCCAAAGCTTGGCTTTCTGACATAACTTATATACATGTATATTGTTTTAAAATTCTGGTCTATTTTTTATTTATTAGGCTATTTAAAAGGAAATAGTAGAAAAAGGTATATGTTTGTAATTCCATTCTTTAATTTATCATTTTATTTTATTTTAAGATACTCTTATATGCAGTTATTGTCATGTATTAAAACAGCGGTCAATGATATTCTACATCAAGTTTTATTTTAAAACAGAGAATGGATTAAGAACATCCAATAAAGTCATGGGATAATAGTTCTTATGGCGATTACTGGAGAGAAAATTAATATAGGCAGTTAGTGATATACCCTTTGGTCATTGGTACCTGTCAATACAATGCAAATTGCATGCACCTTTGACTGAGGGGTAATATTCTTTCCTGCATACACATCAAAACAGTAAATGGATTGAGCGCAAGCTGTACACTCATTGAATTGCACACTTCAAGCCTCTTCGAAAGCGGACATAAGCCCCTGCAAATGCAATCTGTGTTTATATTAAACTATGGGAATGGTGGTTTAAAAAGTCGTCAGTGCACAATTCGTAGTGTTTTGATAGCAAGTATGTCAAATGAAAAGGTTTAATGGATTGCATTTTTTTAAAACAATAATCAGAACAAAGCGTAACGAATTCATCGAAGTGCAAAGTTGATACATCACTGACATATTTGAAGGCATGTCAGATAAAAATGACTTTTATTGCGTTTCAACGTGATTACTTATGAAGCCGTTTTAGAAGTTTTTAAACTACTGACTCGTAAACGGGAGACCTGGGTTTGATCACCAGTTGTGTCATTATAAGGACTACAGATTTACAGTGCTGGCTTCCAGAGGTATCGTTTCGTTATCCGTATAATTGTACCGGTATTGCTTTTAATATAACCAACGAGACTCATCTAAATGCTGTAATATATAAATGGAAGTTATGATTTTGTACTATGTACTATTCAAATAAAATGTATGTACTGTTCTTATAAAAACTGAAATATCTTTGGACATGGCGTTAAACAATATTTAGAAGTAACATATAAGAAGCTATGGCATGAATATAGACAGTTTATGCTCAAGCAAGACGATCCGAACCCATTGGCTGTGTGAGTTCACACTTTCCAAATCCCGACGTCACTATAACGTCCGACGCGGCACTCTGTTAATTAACCCTTTTCCTAACGCAGACTTCTGACGTCTTATACAATATACGACGTCTGAAAGTATTGTAGGGAAAGGAAAAATGACTTTAACTTTTCCATTTTACCCACAATCTTTCATTTATATATCAAAAATATATTTCCATTTTCCAGATGGTATATTTTTCCACAAACATTATAAAAGTGGACGGCTAAAACACATGTGTTATGGCTTGTTAATTATGACGTCAACCATTCCGTTATTACCTTTTCCTGTTTCGAGACTATAATAGTATTTAACTTCAAGCAATGTACATCATTGTTTATCCTGTCGTGAAAATGAGAACAACGCTCGTAGTTTTGCTTTCAGTTTACGCAGTTTCAGGTAACATTTATATCATTATTTTAAGTAGTTACATTTCAAAAATGTAATACAATATTAACATAATGTTCGAGAGTTTTATGTTTGATACTTTATAAAATTTTGTTTATTTAATTTATAATTTCGTATTTTTTGTTTGTGTGATAATAAGTTTCCAAATAGGTCAAATATATTTGAATTAATTTTCTATACAATAAAATGTTGTTTTTGTTTTTAATAGATATGTATCCTGTTGCACATGACTTTGATCAACAAGTTCGTATGATATGATGCGCAAATTTCAGGATTTTGCCCTGTCCATATGCCGGACAGTAGGTTTTTCTGTGTCGGGATACCGTCCGTCCATCTATGTTTCAATGGCGATAATTGTAAAGAAGACCAATTGTGCTGTCCCGATAAATGTGGTAATAGACGTTGTACCATTGGTTTCCAAGGCTGATGACATGATGGGCTGCGTGTCTTTGTACATGTTCGCGAATTTGTTTGAAAAATTAATAATCTGTTTCCAGAGTATGTGTGTTTGCAACTGTTAAACAAGACGATTAAAACGGTTATTGATGAATAAACCAAAGAAATATCTTTTCGACTTTTATTTCTGAAAAAAAAATCCAGTTACCTAAATCCTGTTGTACGCAACTTAAGACAATGCTTGTTTATCCAGGCAACGAATACCAAGATCATTCTACCTATTTATGCAGTAAAATGGGTCTATATTATTCGCAACTCATGTATCCGTTTATGTTTTGGAACTAGTTAATTTCAAGGAAACGTATGTATGTATTGCTTTATCTATGTTTTTATATATACTCTTAATGGCATGTATTCTCATAATAAAGTAAGCACTTAAGTAAACATGTTACGAAAACAACGGCTATGTGGGTGTTCCGGCCATAACATATAATTTGGGAGGATCATTGTATCCCCGTCTTTACGATTCTGGCTCGGGTCTTAGACCATTATTCTAATATTATAAATGCGTGCCACCCAGAGGTCGTCTCACTATAGATATCGAGATAGTCAAACCGTCAATAGTTTGAAATCATCTTCATTGTTTTAATCAACTCACACTTCTCACGTTAACTACAATTTGAAATTACTGTCGTAGTAACACACGGATCGAACATTGGTTGGCATCAGACCCGTTGGTACGGATTTGTGAGTAGATGGGATACTTCCCCTGATAGCACACTAGTGCAGGCAAAATTCTGCACGTAAAACAAATCGGGATTACAGACGACAGGTATGTGACGCTTGCGCAGTTCATATAAACGGTGATAACACCTCGAGTATTTCCATTTGTAGCCCTTTTGATACAAGAAAACTTAGTTGTGACCATCAGCATATTATTTACAATAACAATTACAATATCAAAACACATATTTCAATTAGTAAAAGCGATATGTATACATTAATCAAGTCGTATCAATCACCATTACATGCTAAGAATAATGCATAATATTGTGTGACAAAGGAAGAAAGCTCAGCACTTTATAAGTTTACAAGAAGACATATTAAATAATTTAACATGATCTTACAAAGTATTTTTTAAACGCGCATTCAAAATATTATTGCGCGGGTGCCTCAGTACAATAGCATATATTGGTTGTGAAAAACCTGTCACTAGTGCAATGGGCTTGCGCATGCGCCGTGTTAATCGTCTTGATCGCGCGTGTGCCGTATTTTACCGTCAGCCCTCGGATATTTCCGTAGCAGTTCGTCACTAGACTGGTTTTCGTTCGAGTAGTTTTTTTTATGATTAAAATGTAAATTTAAACCATAGTTTAACGTGTACCGGCGATAAGTTACATTTCTCCCTCTTTTCTCTTGACTTCGACCCGAAGTCAAACAACTTAACACAAGCAGTATACCAGAACGGAGTCTATGTAACATCACTGGGAACCACCGGTGTTTTAATTACAGGAACATGGGAATATTTTCATAAATGCGAAGTTATTGTTCTAAATTTTGCGATTTTAAGAATATATTAAGGGGAAAAAAGGACGCGCATGCGCAGACAAATTTTTACAATAATTTTGGGAGATCGAGGTCAACACGTTGGGAAAAGGTATTTTTGTTTTGATTTTATATCATATATTTAAAAGCGGGTTTCGTGTTTTTCAAATCAAACAGTATTTCTTTAGCCATAACATGCTGATTCCCGCGCTAACATCGAACTGCTGCATGTTGCAGCAACTCTTGTATACTTTTTGTTTCCCTCGAAACATGAACACACTGTTCAAAAGACCGCATCTATTGACGGCAAATTATTTCTTTCCAAAGCATTTGACCTGAGGAATAGCAATCAAATTGTATGCCAACAGTCACTAGTTGTATCAGTGGAGATATCAGCTTTAACTCTGATCGTGGTAGGATACATGTGAATTGCATTGATTCATGTTGGCAGTCACATTTCACGTTTTAGTCAAAGGTTAGGTGAGAATTAATTGTATAAATGGTCAATGTAGCACTTTCGCGTTGATAACCAAAACAGTTCAAGTATAAATTATAGATCACGGTTAAAGAGCAAAATACGACAATACATCTTAAGATAACCACTGCAGCATTATATCAATGCAGGATGTCCTACAAACAGTGCTTTAAGAAAACCAAACCACATTATCACACTCATGATTAAATTCACGTCAGACAAAATGGACTTTTATTAAGTCTTTGATTCAGTAATTCCTTGTGAAACCAGTAGAATGGAATTATTCATAAATTTGTTTTCGACGTTAAGAAATTTCTGTAAAATGAACGCAATACTCTGGTTCGAGCTCCCGCCTGTTCATACCATTTAAGGACTACAACACGGCAGTGAGACCTATCTAAACTTTATGTACTCTTCAAATAAAGGTTTTTGACTGTTCTGTTGTGATACAATTGAAATATTGTTGAAAGTAGCATAACACATTGGTCCGAACTTCATCTTAGATGTTATGGCACAAAGATAGACACTTAATACTGTAGCAAGATTAAACGTAGGCACGGGCTTGTTTGAGAACTCAATATGCAATTTCCCATGTCACTATTTTGCCTGACGCGGTACAATCGTTAACCCTTTACCTAATACAGACTGTTTCTGACGCATTATACATTAGACGACGTCTTATCAGACCTAACGTTGAAGACAACGTCAATAGTGACCTTGTTTTAGACAATACACTTTGGCCGCGTCATGTAATGTGCAAACTGTGGATGACAAAGAATTTCAGAGAACGCCACAATCCAAGAGACAATACTCGTTATAATGATACCGAATATGACAATAATGACAGATACCAGTATAATGAATATGATGATGATTATTCTAATGATAATCGTTATGATAACTACGACAAGTATTCTAAATACTGATTATCTTACCAATACATATATATGTTACTTATGTGTAATACAATTTTATTTTATGTATCTATGAATTATTTTAGCATGTTAACTTGGAATGCAACTGGCATTATGTCTAGTAGCCTGTATTTAGGCGAAATATTACGTTTACATAATATTGGTGGGTGTGTTATTTCTTAACCCTGGCTATATCATTGGGACGGCCATTTCATAAATACCATTCATACCGACTATACAGGTATACGTGCATCTGCACTTGACTATACAACGAACGATGTTAACAGAAGAAACGTCAGAAAAGGCGGGGTTGCTCTTTTGTGGAAAACATCGATTACATTTACAGGTTTTAGATATTGAGGATGATATGTTTTTTTACAGTATGATGCTAACACTTGTTATTTTATTTTTCAAATATATTTACCTACCAGTAATCACAGTTATGAGTATTTCATTAAATACATGGAAAAATTGCACGATATTTATAATTCATATTCTAACTATGGAAGAGTGTTCATAATGGATGATTTTAACGCGCATTTGAATGGCACTTTGTATATTAAGCTATTAGATAAACGTAGTAACTGTTCGCTATAGCTTATGAAAACACATTGTCTTGTTTCTGCTGCAGCTTTACCCATATGCTCAGGTGCATCATCTTCATTTGTATCATACGACTTAACAAATCAATCACTAATAGATCATATTTTATTACCTCTCGAGATGATTGATACTATTGTTTCATGTAAGATATTTAATTATAATTACCTTAATGTTTCAAATCACAGGCCTGTTATGGTGGAATTGAAATTGCCCAATAGTTATTTATCTCATACAGAAGCTATGTCATTACGCATTAAGTGGAAAATGTGTCAATGACTCGCAAATAAAACCTTTTGAGCAATATCTGAATGAGTACTTAATAAATAGCTGAATGATATTTGACATGCTTATTTTAAAATAAGGATAATTGTAAAACTATCATAACTGATGTATATGACAATTTATATAACCAAATACAATATACTTTATCATCTGTATCAAAGTATAGAAAGTATCTAAAACCATTTATGATATGCGTGTGAAGAGACGTGAATGGGCGAACAATGGGAAAGCTAAAGATATAGAAAATTGTCTTTATAATGAATATAAGGAGGCAAAGAGAATATTCAGACATAAACATGATTTTATGCCGAAAATGATCTTTGCTCCCTTAATGATGACTTAGATAAAGCAGCCGACATGTTGGCGGTTATACGGTAATAGATCGGGAAAAGGAGGTACATAAGCATACCAGGGAGATATGCAATTTAACAATCACTCGTATCGAAATCCGTGGTAAATAGCTAAACAATGGGGTGTTTTTTCAGTAATATTTATACTTTTAGATACGATCCAGATTCGGCCGATAATTCTCTCATTGTAAAAATAGACGAAAATGTGTCACAGATAAAATGTGGTGACTGCTTTTCTAATGCCTGTCGATTTAACATTGATGACATCACAAAAGCTGTCTCTACGCTGAGCAAACATAAAGCATATTCACATGATTGTATTTATAATGAACATTTTATATATGAGGGTAAAGCGCGTCTCTCTTTTTTGTTGAAACTCTACAATTAGATGTTTAAATGTTCCTATATTCCAAAAAGAATGAAATTTGGTCTTATTGTTACAATGTTTAAAGGAGGAAAAAAGAGGAAGGATGACCCAAATAATGATAGAGCTATTACTCTGTTGTCTGCTATTTTAAAACTATATGAGGCCTTATTTTAGATGTTTTCAAATCAGATATCAATGTCAGCTTAAACCCTTTAAAATTTGGATTTCAAAAGTGTGTGAGCTGTACAATGACATCCTTCTTACTGAAATAATGTATATGCCATGCAAGAGAATCTGGAACCAAACTGTATTCCTGCTTCTTAGACATTAAAAAAGCATTCGATAAAGTTTGGCACAATGTACATTTCCATAAACTGCAAGAAATTTGAGTAAGTACTGCTACCCTTAAGTCTGTAATTAGTTTGTATGATGAGTCTGAATCATATGTTCTGTTCAGAGGATATAAATTAAATCCATTTAATGTGATATAAATGGACTACTCTGTAAGTTAGATAATAGTCGGTACGGTCTGCTAATATACCGTGCATTACCTGATGATATGGTTTTACTCAATTTATCAAAGAAAGGTCTTGAATGATTATTAAATATTTGTCATTTATATTCTAAAAAGTGGCTATTCGGGTATAATCCACAGAAATATTCTGCCATTGTTTTTAACGAAAGCAAACATGATTGTTCAAATTCTACAAAGAAATGGTCAATCGGATGCCAACATATACATGAAACTGTAAACTATACTCACTTAGGTGTTGTTTGCAATAAGTACATGTCTAATGCCGAAATTGTTCAAGATATCTGTTCAAAGATTAGAGGATCATTCATGTCTCTATTTAAAATTAGTCCGAATGAAAAGGGGTTTCACCCCTTTACATGTAAAATGCTGTATGACACCATAGTTCTTTCTAGGGGACTGTTTGGGTGTGAACAACTATTTTACTTAAAATCATCATAATTGCTACAGCTAGAAAAATGTCATAGATTTTGCTTTAAAAGATTTCAGGTCATAGACACATTTGCAAGAACTGATTTTGTCTTAGGCATGTTACAAATGTTAAATATAGAACGCGTTATTGATAAGCGTAAGTTAAACCTGTTTGGTCAACGCTGCATTCTGAATCCTAATAACTTTATTAAGGTAATTTTTATAAAACGGTTATGTAGTTTATGCTTGTCAAACTGTACCCAGTCTGGATATTTTTCAGATATTTTCTTCATACTTAAAACATATGGGCTTACTAATTATTTGTTTTCTTTTTACAACGATGGTATATATCCAAAACGTTTGAAATGGAAAAGTACCATAACACAGACCAATCAGCACGGCGAATGTGCATCCAAAAGCGAGCCAAAGTTTCGTCCAACTCAACCTCCGGTAATTCTTCAAAATCCGGATTTTTCCTCTTCTCTGACAAATAATCCTTCAGAATTTTGGCCGAAAATATATTATCCTTTAAAGTCTTCCCCGCGTTTAAGTTAAAACGGTTCTTTGCTTGTTCTGATTCTGATGTTTCTCCAAATCTTAAACTGGAAGCCATTTTATAACTGCTTTCGTCTGACGACAATTTGACAGGTCAATGTCGGCAAGGGGGATGCACTTTCGTTGTACTTGACTATTGTCACGCCGTGTTAATGCAGACAGGCCAACTAAATGTACAGTTGTTATATTGTTAGTGATTTCTGTGAGTTTTGGATAAAACAAAAATGATTTCAAAGGAAGAATCGATGAATGGTGGTCATTTTGTCGACTATTGACTTAAAACTGACCCACTATAGAAATGTAGGGGTTCACCACGTGTCTGTTCTTTTCCAATGAAATCACTAGTTTCCAGTTGGAGGTGAAATAAAACGATAATAAACTCTGCAGTAAAATGTGGATCTTTTTACAATAATGAAGTTCTACACGGCTTTATACATTGTATCTCTGTATAAGAAATTAGAAGCAAAACAATGGATGCTTTATTTTACACTTATGGTATCGAGGTATATAATTATTTATACTCATCTAGTGATGCTATCCAACTATGTATATTACTCGGGAGGTCCAATATCAGAGTTTACAGAACTTTTACATGTCTGACATATTGACTTCATAACATCGATGTTATATTACATTGAGCGTATGTGGTCAATATTTCCTAGCTAAATTTGATGATGGACATTCCATGCCTGAGTACTACTACCTTCTATGACAATATGTGTAAATAGTCTACTTTGTTCAGAACTATAGGATGGCAATTTATTTCCATTCCTCGTTTGTTCATAGTTGGACATTTAATCTCAATATCTCCCCCTCTCTCTTCCTCTCTGTACCTTATCTTATTAATACATTGTAATTAAGTTTAGCAACTAAACTATGTAATACCCCGGGGTTTGCCTGTAATGGTGAGTGGTGTTGTCCTTATTGTCCAAAAGGCAGGAAGGAAGGAGGACCGTGCAATGTGACACCTGATGAACCTCGGTGTCCACCCACATTTCGCTGCATTAACAACTTGTGCTGTGATGCTGCAAGAAGTAAGTAGTTACTTGACACAATTAGCCCCATGATAACCTGTTTAAGAATTTATAAATACTTTAGTATTTCTCACCAATGTCTTTATTTTACATATTACTAGGTAAATGAAATCCATGTAAACTCTGGGTCAACCAATATTCTTTTTGTCACAAAAACAACACATCAAAATCGGTCAATTCTTGTCCAGATTTATAAATTTATGAACAAACTACGCTTTTGAAAATGTGTGGACGGTTTAATGATATTATACAGTGCGATATCTCTCCGTAGCATCAAAGGACCAAGAACATGGATACTACTCTTATTATTTATCTTATCTACGTCCATGGTAGGACGCGGAAAGAGAGATAAAACGTGTTTGTGAGAGTTGTTTACAAGAAGGGTTTGATTTTTATTAAACATACTTTGTGTATTCAATTTAAACACATTATTTTTGAAAAACATGCATAAGTTATTCACAAACGAAAGGCAGTAGACTTTTGTTTGCGAATTCAAATACTGACATTGGTTATACTGCGAAATAATGTTATCATGCGAAATACTTCGGATGTAACTACCTTTGGACTTGGGACCTTGCAATATTTCGGAAACTTATCACCCAACAGAGAGCATATTTACATTTTATTTTTAGATTTATTTATGGACGAATTCAAAACATGTACTCAGTGTAGCAAATATCCTTCAGTTTATTTTCCAAGAACACAGTCCAGTGTCTGTAAAGTCAATATGGTACCATTATGTTATTAACATATAAACCGTTACCATGTTAGTGGTATATAAGATGTTATACAGCGTTTGCGAACTATGTAGATCAGGATTGTCCTGCACATAGATACAACCTAATATTGGTATACATTGATCGTAACTTATTTATTAATACATAGGAACATTTTTGTCTATAGAACTACAGGAACGTGTAAAAAAAACCTCGATACACAAGTTTTGAGGATAAGTTTGACATGTGGTTTTATTATAATAGAACTATGACATTGAGTTTCCTTTTTCTAGTTCCAGGAATATGTCCGCTAATACTTACGGATGTTATTTGTCCATTCTGGAAATCGCCCTCTGGATGTATCGAAGACAAAAGTTGTAGAAGAGGCGAAATTTGTTGTAATGGTCCCTGTGACACTAGATTTTGTTACCGGGGCTGATGGAAACACGGATTACAGGTCTCTGGAAAACGTTTGTGATTTCTTGTGATATACAAATAAACTGTTTCATGAACAAAAGAGTTTTTAATTGTGTTGGTCGATTGATGAATGATATATTCAGTATTAGGCCGTTCTCAACGGTATACCAGTTATATCAAGACGGCCAGTTAACATTTGTCGTTTTTCCTAGCTTTCTTGCTCCAGTACCACAATACATCATTTTCAGGCAACAGGCTACCTTCCCACATATACTTTTTAGTCCTTTGGTTGGAATAACGCTTATCACAATGACCCTTATATATCACCATAATGGATGATTGACCAAGACGGGGTTCGAGTCCGAGACCCCTGGAGTGTTTGCCATCTTCGTTATCAATTGAGCTAACGAGGCGCCATCGAACTTTGTTGGACCAAACGACTAAACACACGACTTGAACGATAATTGATCAATATCCAAAGAAATATTGTTTGCATTTTCTTTCGTAAGAAATCCAGTTAAACTCATCCTGTTGTACTCGTCTTAAGGCAATGTCTGTTTATCCTAGCATCGAAGACCATGACAAGCTTACATATTAATGCACTTTAATATTGATCTACATTATTCGCCATTCATTGATCAGTTCTTAGCAAACCCATATTGGAATATGCGAGACCTGTTTAAAACAAGAAGATTTTTTGATTTATGCCGCTTTTACAATTGTTCAGTTATATCACGGCGTTTCTAGGTAAGTTACCAGCACTACTGGTCCATTTATCCTGACACCAGCCAGTCAGTCTTAATGTTAACCCTGAAACCCTGAGCGCTAAGAAGGGCAGCCATTACTACCAAGTATTGGTATGACCCGGCCGAAAATTGATCCCACGACCTCCCGCAGCCGAGGCGGACGCTCAACCACTATACATGTACCACCAATGCGGTTAAAGACAAGGAGACCAGCTGCAGAAACTAACATGACAAGGCTTAATATAACACGAATAGAGAAATCCCCTGTTGCCGAGTAGATAGCATGGAACATGTTTGCCCGGTCGTCTTACACACAATACCTCGTTCAAATACTCAAAAAGTATCTCTATATTGTCGATGATTTGGGGGAATTCCTTCCGTGTTACTATAAATAGCCCCTCTATACGGTTCATATAGTATACTAATAATGACAAGGTGTGCATCGAGATTTTACCCCCTTGCACGATTCGGGCAATTATTTCCGTCTAAACCGATCTGGTCCTAGGTAGAGGCAGGTTCATAAATATATTTTTTTTATGATCCACCACATCAAAATTTGCCAAAACGCCGGCGTTTTTAAGCATAATGTTCATTATATTTGGAATTTCGGTTAGGATGTTGAATTACCTCATCTCCGGAAACTCTTGCAGTGTTTTATCCTTGGGAAAAGCACTCAGTTAATATTTCATAGGTGTATTTATTAAAAATGTGCGTCTGACCTACATCTTTGTCATATTTTGGATTTGTTGTTACGCTGTTTTTGAAATACTGCTAAACAACTTATAAAATCAATATTGATCTACCTTTCGTAAAGCACAATTTGATATATATATAATACGTGACATTCATTTCTAAAACTGAATAATCAAGGACTAACTTTGTTTTATTGGTAGCTGCATTTCACGTTTTGCCGGGAATGCTTGCGCGACAAAACACATAAGCCCCTTTATCTGAATTGCTAAAAGCGGACATTACATGTATGACCGATATCAAAGTAATTCTTGGTTTTATCTGCAAATTCAATGTGTGTTGGGATTAAAGTATGAGAATGGTTCATAAAAAGTTAGTCACTACACAATGCATGACCGTTTTGATACTAAGCGTAGGTAAAGAGATGTCAAATGTCAACTATATCATGAACAGGTTTAATGGATTGCTTTTTTTTAAAAAACAATAATCATAAAAAAAGGGTATTGAATTAATCAAAACGCAAAATTAATTCATCACTGACATAATTGGAGGCATGTCAGACAAAAAGGACTTGTATTAAATTTCTAGTTCGGTATTACCTGGAGATATTTGGGTGTAGAAACCAGTAGAAGTTGTTTAATAAGTGAAACGGGAGACCTGCCCTGTGTTCCATAGTCACAAAACCCAAAACCTGTTTTGCGAAACCTATATAGGTTTTGTCGATATACCGTTCCTTAGTCGGTTAACCAAACATGTTCTACCTGTTTTCCATTCATAAAATAGGTAGGCTTCGTTCCGTTTGATAGGCATAGCTTAAACTGTTTATGTTGTGTTTACTATGGAACACACGGCTGGGTTCCATCTTGTGTCATTATAAGGACTACAGATGTGCAGTGCTGGCTTCCGGTGGTATCGTTTCGTTATCTGAATAATTGTACCGGTATTGCTTGTAATTTACCAACGAGACTCATCTACACGTTTTTATATATAAATGGAAGTTATGCTTTTGTACTATGCAATATTCAAATAAAATGTTTTTGCATGATCTGTTCTTTTTTAAAATGAAATATCGTTGGACATGGCGTTAACAATTTTCAGAAGTAACGAAAAGACGCTATGGCATGAATATAGACAGCTAATGCTCAAGCAAGACGATACGAACAGATGGGCTGTTTGATTTCACACTGTCCTATTCCCGACGTTACTATTACGCCCGACGCAGCACTCTATTTACCCTTTCCCTAACGCCAACTTCTGACGTCTTGTACATCAAACTTCGTCTGAAAGCGTAGTAAGGAAAGGAGAAATGGCTTGAACTTTACAGTTTCTCCCTTTTCCACATTATTTTTAGCTTCATATCAAATTTATATTTCCATTTTTCAGACGGTATATTTTTCCACAGCCTTTATTAAAGAAGACGGCTACCAAAACACATTTTAATTTTTCGTTAATGATATGTTTGAAAAAAAACAATCATTGTATAAAATGATTTAAGAAACAGCAATATACAAAATACGTATGTCTTCTACCGTTATTACAAAACTTTAGACACATTTAATGGGTATTTAATAACTTTCCCCCAACTTCATAGGCTACGAGACGGTTCATCAATCGTTCATCTCGAACATGTTTCGTTCGAGATGAACGATTCGTACCAACTGGTTTTCGCTCTTTGCTTTTGGGAAACTGACTTGACCATTTTCTTTTGTTTATTCTTCAGTTTTCTACTGGCAGGTTCAAAACGATTAAAGTGAAAATACAAACAAATACACACTTAATAATTCTTGGTATATGTTGACTATACATATGAGCTTTAATTATGCTCAATGTTGATCATAAATATCTTGATTCTTTTTAAAACTACTTCGTATTTTTTGTTTATGCACTCCCGTTTTTGCTATCATAGTTCTGCTAAACTGGAAGGAGAATAGACTTCCATCTCTCCTTCCAAAGCTTGTGTCACACTTAACTTATAACTAGAAGCAATACACCTAAATATATGTTAATATCTAAGCACCTATGTTTTCTTTTATCTTAATGATCTAGTTAGAGGATATAAAACAGTTTATTGGTAAAAATAACCTTGAGAAACTTGAGCTTGTATGACACATTATAGTTGCAGTGAATGTTAAGCAAACTGTAAACCAAATGGTTTCAGCACTAAACTTGTCATTTTACGACTAAACTTCACATGCTGAATATCACATACATGTAGATCGTAGCATATAAAACGTTTAAGCACTACGTCAATATTGACCCTTTCTGCTCTTGGTAACCTTTTTATATAGGCTAGGGTAGCCATGTGAGCAATATAGCCACATCTTGGCCATCTTGTTTAAAATAAAGGGACATTTGGCCTTCTTGTTCGAAATATTTACAGCCTGTCTGTTTGCACAGGTTATTTAAATGTACTGAACTGCATCTGCTTCCTTTAAGTCATGCTTCAAAATCATGCTTTGCATCAAAATTCTTCTTGTTATTTTGGTATAGGATTTGAATGACCTCATCTCCGGAAACTCTTGCAGTGTATTTTACTATTGAAAAAACAACCACGCGAAGTTTATATGCCATAGGTGTGAATATCAAAGATGAGCTTCTGACTAACATATTACACAACGTTGTTTTCATATTTTCAAATGGTTGTTATGCTGTATTTTTAATTCTGTTGAACGATGGATCAAATAATTAATACTATATCTATTTATGTTTTGTAAAGCTCAAATTGATATAAAATACGTGACATTCATTTCTAAAACTGAATAATCAACGACTAACTTTGTTTTATTGGTAGTTGCGTTTCACGTTGTGCCAGGTATGCTTGAAATCGGACAAAAGCCCCTTTTTCTTAATTGCTAAAAGCGGGCATTACGTATATCACCGATATCAAAGTCATTCTTGAATTAATCTGCAAATTCAATCTGGGTTTAAAAATTCGTCACTGCACAATTCGGAGTGTTTTGATACCAAGTGTAGATAAAGATATGTCAAATGAAATGGTTTATGGATTGCATTTGTTTTTAAATAATAATCAGAACAAAGGGTGATGAATTCATTAAAATGCCAAGTTGATACATCACTGACATACTTTAAGGCATGTCAGTCAAAAAGGACTTTTATTGCGTTTCTAGTTCGGTATTACCTGGGGGTATTCGGGTGTGAAACCAGTAGAAAGGGTTTTCTTATGAAATTATTTTAGAAATTTCTAAACTACTGACCCTTGAACGGGAGACCTGGGTTCGACCACCGGTTGTGCCATTATAAGGACTACAGATTACCAATGCCGGCTCCCGGTGGTATCGTTTCGTTATCTGGATAATTGTACCAGTATTGCTGTTAATTTAGCAACGAGACTTATCTTAACGTTGTAATATATAAAGGAAATTTATGGTTTTGTACTTTGTACTTTTCAAATAAAATGTTTTTGTATGTATTTGCTGTTCTTATAAAACTGAAATATCGTTGGACATGGCGTTAAACAATGTTCAGAAGTAACATATAAGACGCTATGGCATTACAATAGACAATGAGGTGGCAAGAATATACGTACCCACGGGCTTGTTTGAGTACACACTGTCCAGTTGCTATCGTCCCATTCGTTAACCCTTTCCCCAACGCAAACGTCTGACGTCTTATACATTAAACGATGTCTGAAAGCATTGTAAGGAATGGAGAAGTAGCTTGAACTTTATAGTTTCTCCTTTTTTAACAATATGTTAGGCTATATGTCAATAATATATTTCCGTTTTCCAGATGGTATATTTTTCCATTATCATAGTAGGCAGCTACAACACATTTTTTATTTCCTGTTAATCATGTTATGTTTATGATGACAAATTATCAGTAATTACCTGTATATGTTGCCTGACTATATTAATATTTAACTTTAGGCAATTGACATCATTGAATACCTTGTCGTGAAAATGGGAACAACGGTCGAAATTTTGCTTTCTTTTTACGCTGTCTCAGGTATCGTTTATTTAGTTATTTAATTCATTTATAATCGAGTTTTATAGTTCATACTTTTTGATATTGTATTCATTTAATTTACTTTTTCATCTTGTTTGTTTTTACATTATTTTTTTTCGAAATGGGATGGTTTGGCCCAATATATTTTAATTGAATTGACTGTCAAACTTTTATTTATTATACTGTTTTGTCTGTACTAGATCCATCATTCGGCTTTATGTAGCATTGATCAATATAACCTAATCTCCTAAAACCAATAGATAGTATATTAGCCACACACATGACAAAGGTTAAGTTTGATTTTTTCTACTGTTTTGTTTTTGTTTTCCAATGTTATAAGACGCAAAATAAAATATTAGCGCATACAATAGAAACAGAAAGTTCGATAATCAAGTTAATACTGTATGTTATCCGTATGAAGTGTTTCATGTGTCCCAATAACGTAAATAACGAACATTTTTTCGAAACTGTTGTCGAAAGAGATTCGATAGAAAGTTACGCAAAATTGTGACAAACAACCTTAGCTTGCTAGGAATGCTTAATATGACTTAATGATAAGCAAATATGAGTTTGGCAGAAAAAACTATGAATGAAATTATTGCTTCTATCCATTATAATTCTGGCACACATGTAAAGCTGATTAATGTCTAAGTTAGGCGGAGAAAGTCTGTTTAAGTTTAATGCTGTTTCAATCTTTTTTGGCTCACATGTATTTACTTTCAGTGTTAAGCGGAGACCGTATTGTTTCGTTTAATGCAATATCAATCTCTTTTGGCTTTGGCTCTCACATGTGTTTACTGTCATTGTTAATCGGGGACAGTATTGTTTCGTTTAATGCATTATCAATCTATTTTGGCTCACATGTGTTTACTTTGAGTGTTTAGCGGAGACCGTATTGTTTCGTTTACTGCATTATCAATCTCTTTAAGGTCACATTTGTTTACTTTTAGAGTCAAGCGGAGACAGTATCGTTTCGTTTAATGCATTATCAATCTCTTTGGGCTCACATGTGTTTGCTTTCAGTGTTAAACGGAGACAGTATTGTTTCGTTTAATGCATTATCAATCTCTTTTGACTCACACGTGTTTACTGTCAGTGTTAATTGGGGACAGTATCGTTTCGTTAAATGCTTTATCAATCTATTTTGTCGTACCTGTATCTTTTTTTCAGTATTAAGCGGAGACAGTATTATCAAGCTCTGCATTGTCATTTTGAAACATTTTTGTCTACTTTCAGTGTAAGGCGGTCAGCCGATTGAACTGCTGTTCTGTCTATTAAGGTATTACGGGGCTACCGTTGTAACCGCGACTTCGTATGTATTAACAGCAGATGCTGCAAACCAGAACCAAACGAACGTCCAGTTGAACGTATTGGACTCGTATTGGTGCTCGTTCATGAACATTTGTACACCCGGCTATGAATGCAGACATGGGGTATGCTGTAGGAAAGAAACTAATTGTTCAGCTAGTTTTGTGGGACCATCTTGTGCAGTCTCTTACCGATGTAAATCCGGGTATGCCTGTAAGCGTGGATGGTGTTGTGCTGTTTGTCCAAGTGGCAGGAAGGACGGAGGAGAGTGTAATTTGACACCTGGTGCAACTCGTTGTCCATTTGGTTATGACTGTATTCAAAACCTATGCTGCGCTTCGATAGCAGGTTGTTCATCTGGTTTAGTCGGACTTGCATGTTTAGTCTTTAACCCATGTAAACCCGGGTATGTCTGTAATGATGGGCGGTGTTGTGCTGTCTGTCCAAACGACAGGAAGGAAGGGGGACGGTGTAATCTGACACCGGGTGCACGTTGATGTCCACCCGGTCATGAATGTATTAACAACCTGTGCTGCGCTTGAAAAAAAAACAACAAGTAGTTTACTCGATATAATTAACCCGATACTTATCTTTGTGAAACTAAATAC
Source organism: Serripes groenlandicus (assembly GCA_031761405.1). Classification (NCBI taxonomy): domain Eukaryota; kingdom Metazoa; phylum Mollusca; class Bivalvia; order Cardiida; family Cardiidae; genus Serripes; species Serripes groenlandicus. The sequence goes on from JASEVX010000211.1 coordinate 233,658, forward strand.
TTATAATATATTTACTCATCGCAACGTGTGTGTACCTATACTCCAAATCAAGAGCTTTGTATAAATGCATCAATGTTCTAGGTCAGAACAGTATTAATCTGGTTACTTATGACAAAGTCGGGTCAATCTTGTCGAGATTTATAAATTTATACACAAACAATACTGTGCAGTGTCTGCAAGTGTAATTAAAAATAATTTTCTACTGATAAACACGTCCTTTACATTACCAGTTTTGCAGTGCGGAACTACATTTTAAATCATGTAAAATGTCAATATCTACCTTTTTGTTTCTCTCATATGTCTTTTCTATTTTCTTGTTGTTTTGAAATAAATATTATTAATTACACACATTGTCTGCTTCTAGTCATTTCTTGGGGTTGTCTATATTATGTTATGACCTTAGTCTTTACAAACACTGTATCTCCGATAAACTATAGTGATACAGCTATTTTGAGTTATGCTTAAATCCGAAAACTTCGAATTGAATCGGATTAGTCTTGTAGGTTCACGTATAAATTTATGTAGATAAATGAGGCCCATGTGTTTGTAAAATTCAAATAAAATAAATATATCTATCCATAAGAATGCGTAGGCGCAACCATCTGGTACACGCGTAATGTTTATCGTTATTGAGTTAACAGTGCTGATGTCGATCAGATTGCATGAATGGCACAAGTTGATTTAGATATTCAATCGTCGTCTATATTTATAAGGTTAGTCTTCCTTAAGCAGTTTTCCAAAAGCATAATTAAAGGATATACTTTAGCTGCATCTAGCGGTTGGAAGTCTTAACGCATATGCTCAAGTCTTTGCGGAAACCACACTATTGAAAATGACGTCACGTCAGCGGTTTGACGTTATAACGTAAGTCACGTTGGCGCCAAAACAGGTAAATTTCGTGTACATTTTTTCGAAGTACGCCTCATAAATCACTTCGTGTTTATTTATTATCTCTTTTTTAAGGCTCGTCCAAAAGCTGAATATGACGCTCGCCAAGACTCGTGGCATATCATCTTAGTAAAATCGTTTATTAAAAGTGATACTAAATAAACATTCATGAAATATCCTCTATACCCTGCACTTACACACACTATAATATTAGTCTACATTGTCTGCTACTTATTTATTGCTGCAAAGGAAATACTTTTCTATAGAAAAACAAGAACGTGTCAAAAGACATGATATACGAGTTTGTCACCGTAATTCAGTAGGATTAGTGTTTTATTTTATGTTTTGTTCCGTTCTGTTAAAGAAGGAGGTGACACAGGATCCAGGAGCGGTTGGACTAGTATGAGATAAGTATAAAACACAAGAGTAGGTTGAATGAAAAAGGGCATTTTAATTGAAAATGCCGAATGGAAAATACCACATGAGAGAGAAAAAAGGGCATTTAATTGAAAATGCCAAATGTAATTTTCCACATAAGAAAACAAATAGTTATGTCATATCTGGGCGACAAAAATCCGCTCATACAAGACTAATCAACAGATATCTGCTGATAAGGAATGTTAGAGGAGAAAGCAGTAGGCACTGGAAAAATGTAGTTGGTTGTCGACCAAATATGTTTAGCCTGTCAAAGACAATCATAGAGTAAATAGGAAATAAAAAACATAAAAAACTGTATAATTCTCGAAAACCAAACACAATTACCCCTGACCTAGGGGCTGGATACAAAATAGTAATAATGAAATGGGCGCGGACAGCGTTAAAACATATAGAGGAGGTTGGATCGGGAGGCGGTGGTAATGTCCTTAAAACAAAAGCATGTAGAGATCTAAGCAAGAGAAATACAAGGTGCCTCGCACTTCTATTGGCCCACATTGGTCAGGAGTTATCTGATTGGTTTCAGCTAATGGGGGATCTGGAAACGGTCGTATGTGTAATACGAGGCTCCCTTTCCTAATGGTGTAATATGCGGTTAGCAAGCTGCACGGTGTAACTTGCAACAAATACATAAAGGTTTTTATGTTTGCATAAAATGTCATTTATGTTTTGTTCCGTTCTGTTAAAGATGGAGGTGACACAGGACCCAGGAGCGGTTGGACTAGTATGGCATAAGTGAAAACACAAGAATAGGTTGAATGAAAAGGGGCAATTTAATTGAAAATGCCGAATGGAAAATACCACATAAGAGTGGAAAGGGGCATTTAAATGTAATTTTCCACATAAGAAAACAAATAAATTGTTTTATTATATGAAATAACAATTCAATTCAATTCAATTCAATTCTACTGTAAAAACATGCATTTGGCCATTTATGTATGAATGACACATGAAGAAAGTACTCACATACTGCTTTAATTTGTCTGGGGAAGTTTATATCACTGGGACTTGACATTCTTATATCATCTTCTGGGATTGTTATAGTTGTCCCTTTCCCTCATACGACAATTCTGCATTAGGCGACTTTTTAGACTCTATTTACGTTATCCGAAAGGATTTTCGGAAATGTCGACGTCTAGTCTAACTAACTTATGTACCGTATATGTTATTATATTTTGTCAACTATTTATTTTATTTTATTACCATTCTAATAATTTAAATTTTTGAGTATATATGTTATCATTTGAACTCAACTATATGAATTTCATTTTGAGTCGGAATCGAAAAGCTGCCCTAACTCCGTTCGATTTACAATATTTAGGAATCATTTATAAACTTTTACGCGGGATTAAGTATGTCCAAAGCGTAGGAATACATCTTATTTTTAAATTATGTAATTAATATATTTTAACATAAAATTTCTTTCGAGTTTTTTCTTTTGTGTAGGTGATGTCGAATCAAATCCATTTGCGGCTTCAGATGCCAGCACCTTTCATTATTTTGATTTTTAAACAGGAACTATTGGCGGTACGATATGACCAACATGGGTATTACATGGCAACAGTCAGTTTATTGTTAGCAAAATATTCCACAAATCATCCACTTTCATTGACATTATGTACGATCTGCAACCACCAACACATCTATATGAAACCGAGATGGTGTTCAAACACGGAGAGCTGATGTAGAAAGACAGATGTGAAGTAATTCAATGCCGATATCGTAAGACACCTGTCTAGATTCCAGTCTGAAAGTGATGCGTTGTTTCGGAATTGGCATACTATAGCAATTGACTCTAACGAACCCTTGCTAATAAAAAAAGTAGTCAATACATATTAATATACATGCAATATAACTATCAAACTGTCGTTAAGGATTATTAAAGTATTCATTTTGTTCAATACACAATTTTCTAATTCTGAAAGCTTCTTTAATAAATGTTGCTAATTTAATTTGTACCTTTTTCCTATCATTCTACATAAGAGATATAAATTTGTTTAAAGAAGGTCAACATGTAAAGTATCTAGGTTAGTAATTGATTTCTAATGTCAATATATTTCGGACACTCAAGCAAAAAATGGTAACTCTGACCTTGACTGTTTCAGGAGAATGTCCGTTACATAATCGGGAAATAAGATGTCCCCCTGGATTACCCGTCCATCGATGTTTGAATGACGACGATTGTAGAGTCGGCCAATTGTGCTGTCCTGATTCTTGTGGTACAAGACATTGTACCGGTGTTGTCAAAGGCTGATGGCAATACGGACAACATGTCTCTGTAAATGTTCGAGAATTCGGATGAAATAGAAATAAACTATTTCCAGAACTATTTGGTTTGTAACTGTTCAACCAGAACGACTTATACGATTAATGATAAATAAACCAAAGAAATGTCTTTTGGACTTTTAACTTTGAACATAAAATCCAGTTATCCTTAACCTGTTGTGCGGAACTTCAGATAATTATTGTTTATCCTGGCAACGAAGACAAATATCAGTCTACCAATGTATGCATTGTAATATTGATCTACTTATTCTACTAATTGATCAGCAAACTCATATCTGTTTATTTGATGCAATTTGTTAAAAACATGTATGTCAATATTTATGTTTCGATATATACTCTTAATGGCTAGTATTCTAACAGTAAAGTGAGATATTAAGTGAACATGTTACAAGAACATAATATTGGGGAAAAGTATTATATTCGTTGTCGTTAGGTGGCAGGGTTCAGCACTGTTGAGTTGCTAAAATTCCATATGGTTTTGAATTTGTTTATAAGCCATGTATTGAGACATAGTATTGACATCGTGATGGATGTTGTTTTTGAGAATTTATACATTTATTGGTACGGACAAGCTGAAAAGTTGCAAATTTAGAGGTCCCCTGCCACCTTAACGGTTCCGGCCTGTGTATTAGATCATTCCTATAGCGATATTACCGCGTGCCAACCGCAGATCGTCTCACGATAGTTAGCGAAAGTTTCCGGGATTGCAGACAACAGGTAAATGACGCATGAGCAGTTCATATAAGCAATGATTTTCACATTCCGCGTGATTTTTAAAATCTCGTCTGCTTTAAAATCATTAGACGAGGACAAATTGTGAAAAATATGAAATAATTCATGAACAGATTTGGAAACACCATGGACAAAGCAGAAATTGCTCGTTTCTAAGCAAATTGTCATAGTCCCATACCGATTTTAATCAAATCACTCAAAGTGCTGCCAGCAAGGGGCTAACTGCAGATTATGGAATACATTAGGATAAGGATTTACCGATCACATTATTTTTATCACATACACTTCATAAGATGACCTTGTTATGTCCGTTTATGGATTATATTTGAGTAAAATGCACACTATTGTATACGCAGAATGGGGGTCTGTCGTAAAAACTGTTATTTGACTGGCGGTATTTCACAGAGGTCGTTGCAAAGTTTAAACAATAATTGATGCATTACTCACAATGCAAGCTATATCAAACTAAAATGAAACGCTACATAACAATGAAAACTATATTGAAATTCCAATTAAAATATCAAAACAAAAGATAAACAATCTGTATCTTCATTTTTCGGTTACTACAAACAACAAATGGTGGCATATTTGTTTTACCTTGTTTGAAATAATTGATATCATATGATACTTTTAAAATTAACATGATTCATTTTATAAACCAAAGAATATTTACACTGTGCTATAATAGAATACTTATTAATGGTCCGTGCCTGGAGATTGTTTTAGAGTAAACTACGTTAATACAAAACAATCCAACGTGTAGGGGTCAGTCTAGCATTGTTTTATACAGGCACAGTCACAGCTGCCTCAAAACAACTGAACATATTATTTTTCCATAACATGGGTAAACAAATACATGCACTGTTTTTTATTCTTTCAAATTCTCAATAAGTGTGAATATTCAATGAGCAGGTTATAGCAGTTGTTGATCTGGAGGTACTTATAGATCGGTCGGTGGTACTTTTTACTCTGTAGTGTTTTTCACGTTCCACAATTGCTATTGATATTTATACCACCCTAGCGAGTTTGCACCATGATACGAACGAATTTTGAAATTATAAACATAAGGGTCGTGTTGTGTATGTGTACAACATTAAATGAAGGAACAGCTGAATAGCTTAGTAGAATATTTAATACTACACAGATTAATATGAAATGCATGGGTTATATATAAATATGTTACACTAAGAGGTGTCGCTTTAAGTGGATACACTTTCATTCATGAGTTCATTTGTTAAGACAATATACACAACACTCTCCCCATTCAATCATCAAATTAAATAAATCGCAATCATAATACACCTGATGAACGTATTCACATACTACTTTAATTTGTTCCGATTGTGATTAGCCATTAAGTTCCAATGTCCACGATTACCACAATAACATAATCATTATCATTTATAGCAATACAAAATCCCAACCTCGTCGCCAATTTGTTGTGTATGTGTACAACATTAAATGAAGGAACAACCATATAGCTTAGCAGAATATTTAATAATACAAAGATTAACATGGACTACATGGGTTATATATCAATATGTTACAATATGTTACACTAAGAGGCGTGGCTTTGAGTGGATACACTTTCATTCACGAGTTAATTAATATACACAGCACTCCCCCTTTCAAATGTAAAGTCATCAATTCAAATTCAATTTTGAAATCGCAATAATAATTACACATGCGGAAAGTATCCTCATACTGCTTTAATTTGTTCAGTTAGCAAATGTATGCACATACTGCTTTAATTTGTCCATGTATGTTGTGCGTGATCAAGTCATGTTGACAGCGTAGAAATACATTTTATGTTTTAATCATGTAATTCATATATTTTAATATAAAATTTCTTTCGAGTTCTTTCTTTTGGGTAAGTGATGTCGAATTAAATCCATTTTCCGGCTTCATACGGCAACAAGTTACCGCGTTTTGATTTTTAGACAGGAACTATTTGGCGGTTCGAAAGGACTGACATGGGTATTACCTGGCAACAGTCCCTTCACTTTTAAAAAATAGTCCACAGATCATTCACTTTCATTGACATTATATACTATCTGCAACTACCAAGACATCTCTCTGAACCCGAGATGGTGTTCAGAAACGGAGAGCTGATATAGAAAGACAGATGTAAGGGAAATCAATGCCGATGTTTTAAAACACTAGTCTAGATTCCAGTCTTAAAATGATGAGTGTCTCCGGATTTCGCCTACTATAGAAATTGGCTCTAACGAGCCCCTTGCTAAAGACCGTCTTCTGCCAGTGTGTAAAGGGAAGAAGTTTTATGGACTGATATGAATACATCACTGACATAATCAAAGGCATGTCAGGATAGAAGGACTTATATTGCCTCTCTGATTCTGTATTTCCTTGTGAATGCAGTAGAATAGAAGAATTCATAAAGTTGTTTTGGTCGTTAAGAAGCCTCTGCCAATGAACGGAAGACCCTGGGTCGAACTCCTGTCGAATCACACAAAGGACTACAACAATGCTGAACTGATTACTGATGCTAGTATGCCCGAATTAGGTTAGTTTTACCGATATTGCAGGTGATATAAGAAACCAAGCTAAACTGTTTCAATGGAAGCTATGGCTATGTACTCTTCAAATATTGTTTTTTGTCTGTTCTGTTGTGATACACTTGAAATATTGTTGAAAGTGGCATAAAACATTGTCAGAACTTCATCTTAGATGTAATGGCATAAAGATAAAGGACACTATTACGCCCGAAGCGGTACAAGTGTTAACCCATTTACCTAATACAGACGGTTAATGACGCATCATACATCAGACGACGTCTGAAAGCAATTCGAGAAAAGAAAAACTAGCTTAAAATTAGAAGTTTAACATTTTCCATTAATGTTTTTTTTTTAACTCTGTATCAAACTTTACTTTTTTTCAAATTAGATAATTCTGAAAATATCATATCAGATAAACGGTTGCAACAAGTGTTTTAATTTCCCGTAAATAACGTTAATTAAGTCATTTTTCACGTGACTACCTGTACCTCTTACGAGACTATATTAGTAAACAGGTATAACGTTAATTACTACCTGTACCTGTTACGAGACTATATAAGTATGCACGTTTACGTATTTGACATCATTGTTTAACTTGTCGTGAAAATGAGGACTACGATCGCAATTTTGCTTTCAGTTTACGCTGTTTCAGGTAAGGTTAATATTATTATTTTATGTAATTATAATGCTCGAGAGTTTTATGTTTTATACTTATATATGTTTTATTTATTTTATTTACTAAATAATCAATGTGTGTTTTTATTTCTATATATGCTTTTTGATATGCATTTTAATGGTTTTGTATCACATGAGATATAATGAACACTGATTGACAGATAATTATTGTGTTGTATAGTGAATGATGTATGCCGCATTTGTTTAACAGTTTGTACTATGGGCAGGATATCTAGATTGTTTAATAAAGAATTGTCATTGTCATTGTCATATGCATTGATTGTTTTTGTATTAATAGTTCCCAAATTGGCTTGTTAAGCGCCATAGGTTTGAACAAATAAAGTGTCATTCATCCTGTTGCACGTGACTTTGAACAACAATTGCAAAACCGATGGCGATTATAACAGTTGCAGGAATTCAGCGGAATGAATAGCATAACATGTTGGGCGTACTATAACCATATAGTGTTGAAAACATTTTCTTTTCTCCGCCTTACACGCCGATAGTTTCGAAAAGTTTGATGATAAAATATTTTGCAAAATTGGGACCTAATCTAATTGCAAACGCGTTAGATACTTTATCACATCAATCCCTTCAATGTCATTTGGCTTATCTTTTGAGCTGTGTTTACTTTCAGTGTGAGGTTGTGAATATATTGAATTCATTTTCAATCTCTTCATTGTCATTTTGGGACATCAGTCCTTTGTAAACTTTCAGTGTTAGGCAGTGAAAGTATTGTTTCTTTAAACGTAATGTCAATATCGTCATAGTCATTTGGGCACGCTTTCTTTTTCAGTGTTATGCGGTGACAGTATTGCTTTTATAAATTCTTTATAAATATCTTCATTGTCATTGTGGTACACCTTTCTTTACTTGCAGTGTTCGGTGGTGAACCAAGTCACCCGGCGACCTGTCCAGATGGAAGTCCGGGTCACCCATGTGGTACAGATGGATGTAGACCCGGATACAAGTGCCTCAGAGGCCAATGCTGCAGAAAACCAAACGGCGACTGTCCTTCTGGAGTAATCGGACCTGAGTGCTCGGACTATAACCCGTGTAAACCCGGATATGATTGTAGACGTGAGAGATGCTGTAGGAAACAATCCAGTTGTGCATCTGGTATAGATGGACCTGTATGTTCAGAAGATAAACCATGTACACCCGGGTATATCTGTAAGCGTGGGCGTTGTTGTGCTGTTTGTCCAAAAGGCAGAAAGGAAGGAGGCCCGTGTAATAGGACACCTGGTGAACCTCGATGTCCACCCAGTCATAGCTGTATCAACGACTTGTGCTGCGATGCGGAAAGAAGTAAGTACCAACCGACACAATTAACTCTATTTTAACCTTTGAGTAAATATATAGATACTATATTGTTATGCATCAAACATGTCATTATAAAGAAAATGACGAGTTGGATGAAATACGTTTATACTCTTAATTTTAAACGAGTTGGAAAAAGTACTTCCGTTTGATAAATAATTAAATATGCTGTGCTGTATAAAAAGTAACCAGGCGACTTCTATAAATATAAATTATGATTATTTAAAACGTCACATTCATCATTATATAAGCTTCTATAATAATTCTGTGTTTAACGGGCTAGTTAACAACATTGCATGAATGGCGCAAATTTATTGAGATATTCACTCGTCGTCGATATTCTATGATGAATTTCCCTTAAGCAGGATTAAAAAATATACTTAAAAATAAGCTGCATATAATCAACAGAGGATTGATTCATCGTCCGTATTCTTTATAAATATCTTCATTGTCATTGTGGTACACTTTTGTTTACTTGCAGTGTTCGGTGGTGAACCAAGTTACCCGACGACTTGTCCAGATGGAAGTCCGGGTCACCCATGTGGTACAGATGGATGTAGACCCGGATACAAGTGCTTCAGAGGCCAATGCTGCAGACAGCCAAACGGCGACTGTCCCTCTGGAGTGATCGGACCTGTGTGCTCTGACTATAACCCGTGTAAAACTGGATATGATTGTAGACGTGAGAGATGCTGTAGAAAACAATCCAGTTGTTCATCTGGTATAGATGGACCTGCATGTTCAGAAGATAAACCATGTAAACCCGGGTATGCCTGTAGGCGTGATCGTTGTTGTGCTGTTTGTCCAAAAGGCAGAAAGGAAGGAGGACCGTGTAATAGGACACCTGGTGAACCTCGATGTCCACCCAGTCATAGCTGTATCAACGACTTGTGCTGCGATGCGGAAAGAAGTAAGTACCAACCGACACAATTAACTCCGTCTTAACCTTTGACTAAATATATAGATAATATAATAGTATGCATCAATCGTGTCAATAAAGTAAATGACAAGTTGGATGAAATACGTTTAGATTCTTAATTTTAAACGAGCTGAAAAAGACTTCCGTTTGATAAATAATTAAATATGCAGTGATGTATAAAAAATAACCAGGCGACCTGTACACATATAAATCATGATTATTTAAAACGTCATATTCATCATTATATAAGCTTCTAGAATGTTTCTGTGTTTAACGGGTTAGTTAACCAAATTGCACGAATATGGCGCAAATTTACTTAGATATTCACTTGTCCTCGATATTCTATGGTCTGTTTTCCTTAAGCAGTATTAAAAAAGATACTTAAAAATGAGCTGCATCTAATCATCAGAGGATTCTTTGTCCGTTTCGATGTATATTTGTATTAGTCATAGATGCATCTTACAAGAGCAGTTAACGCTTGAACTTTACACCAATTTACCTTATGGTGATGACTGAGCGCCGTAAATGAAAAGACTAACCGCATATACATATAACACATATTTATTGAGTGTAAACTCAGACAAGTGTTTACAAACGCACATTTTGATTAGAATTGATTATATTGGCAATGTATTCTCATAACTGCAAATGTTTTAAACCTCACTACAGTAAGACCACGTAGAATGCTATGCATGCTTGTCTTGTCACAAATACATTTCGGTTTGTTATACGACTTTCAATAAAGTCACTATAATACAGATATATTTTATATTATGGCTATACATGCTAATCTTTTCACACATAATCTATAGTTTGTTTTCCTATAATACAGGCTAGTTTTTGTTAACTACTACGATACCTCTCTGTTATTAACACATACATCCTTTTACATTATATAGAATGTGCAAACAATATTGATTAAGATCAGCCTAGTCATACTTACAATACAATAGTGTTCTACATTGTTGGTTACATGTTTATTAATGAATAGGTAACTATTTCTATCCATATACAAACATGTGTCAATAGCCAAGAGACAGGATTTCCTAGAATTCAGTAGGATAATGTTTACCACGTGATTTTATAACAGAGTGTATCTGTCCCCCATGGACATTCGAGTCTGAATGTTTAAGTGACAAAGATTGTAGAAAAGGCGAATTGTGTTGTTGCTGTCCTTGTCGCACTCGACGTTGTACCATTGGTGTCCACGGCTGGTGACACCACGACTACATGGATTACATGTCTCTGAAAATAGTTACGAATATGTATGAATACAAATTGAACAGTAACCAAACAGTGTTTTTATGCTCCCTGAAATTGTTTCGGGACCAGCATATAGTAGCAGCTTCGTCCGTGTGTTTGTTCGGCTGTCCGTCCCGCTCTTGTCCGGGTTATTTCTCAGCAACTACTTACTCGAATGCAATGACACTTAATGGAAACTTTACTTACAAAAGGTGATGTGCATGTTATCACCATGTTACGGTTCGATGATTTTTCACTCAATCATTGCCCTTTTAATTTCTATATAATATAGAACTTTTTGTCCGGGCTTTTCCTCAGTAACTACTAACTTGAATTTGATGAATTGTTATGGGAAGCTTCGACAAGAAGTAAGTAGTGCACTCGATATAAATAGTCTGATAATTATGTTTGTGCTAATACTTATCATACTATTACTCATATATATATATATATAAAGATCCGTAGGCGCAGCCATGCCATCTGATTCAAGCGTAATATTCCTTATCATGTAATATCATAGTTAACGGGTTAATGGGTGCAACAGATTGCACGAATGTAATTAACATATAACACTTTCATGCTGCTATATGTATATAGTACTTTATATAGAATTTGCGAAGAATGCAGATCAAGATTTTCCTCCACATAAGTACAATCTATGGTTTAACATTATTGACTTCTTGTGTATTAATGCAAAGGAAACGCTTTTCTCTATATATACACAAACGTGTAAAAAGTCATGAGACACGAGATCCTGAAATTTAGTAGGATATGGGTTAACACCTGGCTTCATTATAACAGAACTTTGACCTTGACTGTTTTACAGTTTCAGGAAGATGCCCTATCCCTTTACCGGACGGTAGGTTTTTCTGTATCGGGACACCGGTCGTCCATCTATGTTTCCATGACGATGATTGTAACGAAGACCAATTTTGCTGTCCCAATGCTTGTGGTAATAGACGTTGTACCATTGGTTTTGAAGGCAGAAGGACTACGCCACGGAATTTGGTTGAAATATAGATAATCTGTTTCGAGAATATGTGTGTTTGCAACTGTTGAGTCAGACGACTAAAACGATTATTGATGAATAAACCAAACAAATGTCTTTTCGACTTTTACCTTTGAAAAAAGATCCAGTTATCTAAATCCTGTTGTACGCAACTTAAGTCAGTGCTTGTTTATCCAGACAACGACCAAGACCAAGTCCAGTCTACCTAGTTCTGCATTGTAATCTTGGTCTACATTATTCGCTACTCATTTATCCGTTCGAAGCAAACTCATATACGTTAATTTGTTGGAAACTTGGTAAAAATCAAGGAAACTTATGTAATATACTATGTATTGCTATATTTATGTTTTAAAATATACTCTTAATGGCACGTTTTCTAATAAAAGTGTAAACTTTAATGAACATGTTACCAGATCAACGGCTATGAGGGGGTTCCGGCCATAAGATAGAGTTGGTGAATAGTGTTGTACCGTTTGCGTCCCATTGATCGATATGAATGCGAACCCCCGCAGATTGTCTCAATATAGTTAGCGAAATAGTTTATTAATTCTGCATGAATAGGGTACATGCTATTGAAATCATCATCATCATCGTTTTACATAACTGGCAACTCTCATGTTAATTACTATTTGAAACTTCTGTCGTAGTAACTCACAGGCCGAACAACGGTAGGCATCAGACCCGTCGGACCTGATAGGTGAGTAAATGTGCTACACTGTCGATTATAAAGGGATCAGTACAGGTTAATCGAAGCGGACATAATTATACATCTTAGAATTTACGGGATAACAGATGACAGGCAAGTGGCGCATGCGCAGTTCATATAAACACTGATAACACCTCGAGTATGTATTCTTCTAGTCAACACTGATCTACGAGGGTTTGAAATGTCCTACATTTGGACTTACGGTGCTAATTCTACAGGTCAACACCAATCTACGAGGGTTTGAAATGTCCTATCTCTGGATGTACATTGTTTATTCTACGAGTCAACACCGATCTACGATGTTTTGAAATGTCCTATATCTGGACGTACAGTGTTTATTCTACGGGTCAACACTCATATACGATGGTTTGAACTGTCCTATCTCTGGACGTACAGTGTTTATTCTACGGGTCAACACCGATCTACGAGGGTTTGAACTGTCCTATCTCTGGAAGTACGGTGTTAATTCTACGAGTCAACACTGATCTACCAGGGTTTGAACTGTCCTATCTCTGGTCGTACTGTGTTAATTATACGAGTCAACACTGATCTACGATGGTTTGAACTGTCCTATCTCTGGTCGTACGGTGTTAATTCTACGAGTCAACACTGATCTACGATGGTTTGAACTGTCCTATCTCTGGTCGTACGGTGTTAATTCTACGAGTCAACACTGATCTACGATGGTTTGAACTGTCCTATCTCTGGTCGTACGGTGTTAATTCTACGAGTCAACACTGATCTACGATGGTTTGAACTGTCCTATCTCTGGTCGTACGGTGTTAATTATACGAGTCAACACTGATCTACGATGGTTTGAACTGTCCTATCTCTGGTCGTACGGTGTTAATTCTACGAGTCAACACTGATCTACGATGGTTTGAACTGTCCTATCTCTGGTCGTACGGTGTTAATTCTACGAGTCAACACTGATCTACCAGGGTTTGAACTGTCCTATCTCTGGTCGTACGGTGTTAATTCTACGAGTCAACACTGATCTACGATGGTTTGAACTGTCCTATCTCTGGTCGTACGGTGTTAATTCTACGAGTCAACACTGATCTACGATGTTTTGAACTGTCCTATCTCTGGTCGTACGGTGTTAATTCTACGAGTCAACACTGATCTACGATGGTTTGAACTGTCCTATCTCTGGTCGTACTGTGTTAATTCTACGAGTCAACACTGATCTACGATGGTTTGAACTGTCCTATCTCTGGTCGTACGGTGTTAATTCTACGAGTCAACACTGATCTACGATGGTTTGAACTATCCTATCTCTGGTCGTACTGTGTTAATTCTACGAGTCAACACTGATCTACGATGGTTTGAACTGTCCTATCTCTGGTCGTACGGTGTTAATTCTACGAGTCAACACTGACCTACGATGGTTTGAAATGTCCTATATCTGGACGTACAGTGTTTGTTCTACGGGTCAACACTCATATACGATGGTTTGAACTGTCCTATCTCTGGTCGTACAGTGTTTATTCTATGGGTCAACACTGATCTACGATGGTTTGAAATTACCTATATATGGTATTTGAGTATGACTAGGGACACTATATAATATGTTCTATAGTGTCCCTGGTATGGCATACTGTATAACTATTAAATATCGTTCTTCTCAATCGCTTTCCCTGATTCGTTTTTTAAGTCTCATCTGCTTTGAAAATATCGGAGGAAAAAGTGAAATCATTTATAAACAGATTTGATAGTACTTTGGATAACGAGAAATTGCATGTTTCTGAGCAAATTTGTTTTCCCTCACAATATTTTCTAAAATCTCCATCTGCAATGGCGTCAAATGTCGTATATACCTTGAAGATGTTTAATATGTTAAATGGATTGCACACTATGTAAATGAATACATCACACACATAATTAACTTCATGTCAGACAAATAGACTTTTATTGCATCTCTGATTCGGTATTACCTTGTGAAACCAGTAGAACGGAATTATTCATAAAGTTGTTTTCGACGTTAACCCCTTCCCTCATATAGACGCTTTCTGACGACTCTGCAGCAGACAGCTTTTTGAAAACATAGTGACAAAAGAAGATATTGCACAAAACGTGCAATTTCTCCTTTTGCCACAATGTTTTCCACTTTTAGTCATAGGTTATCAGTAGTAGTATATTCCCAATTCTGGGACATTTTCATTTTTTCTACCATCTTTCAGGTCAACTTTAACTTTTTAACCTCTTTATAGCTCATTGCCTTTTTGATTTCAAAAATTGCCTTTTTGAGAATGAGGCTGGGAGGCTGGGGAATATATTTGGGGAAAGTGGGGCGCCCCACTTTCCCGAATTTCCTACGGGGGTTCTCCTATGGGGGTTCTCCTACGGGGGTTCTCCTACGGGGTTTTCCTACATGCGCCAATGTCCATAGGCCAGCGTGTGTACACCATCCTCCTGAATGACCCTCTTGTCGTCGTTCGCTGACAAGGCAACCTTATTGATCTCCTCCGTGTACATTACATGCTCATGACTGCGTATCACGTTCATTTTTCCTCATTTGCTCCTTTTTACTAAACAGACAGGTTTTGTAGTCATCGAAGCTAATTTCCTTTTTAACTACACTCCGCTTAACACCTTTACATCTCTTTTCTTCCTCACCCTCATACATTTTATATGAATATAATTTGGCTCTTAGTCCTACAAACTCATGCATGATTTTTCCACAACATTCATCTTTAAACATACCGAGCACTTTTTTGTTTTGACCTACTTTAATACCAGATGAATGATCCTTTGAAAAGTTACTTGTATCAAACAATCTTGTAACGTCATTACTTATATCCTTGTAAAAGTCCTCCGTCTCAATTTCATATGCTAGACTGTCAGTGTCAGTGAACAATAGCTTAGCTTTGTTATCATATTTTGTTTTGATGTAATTGTAATGAAAGTCATACATTAAAGTTTTGCTTAAATCAAGGATACACATACCCAGGTAAACCGGCTTGTTAAACTTAATTTTGGTCTTTTTCATATGAACGGCTATTAAGTTTTCATCAAAAATGGTACGGTGGCTATAGTTAGGCTTGGCTGCGAGCTTTATAGCCTTGTCTTCATTATTTACAAGCTTAATGTCAACCCTGTTTCGAATGTTTTCCATGGTTTTTCCGAAAACGGAGACGTTCATAAGCTTGAAAAAGTCTTTTTCAAAGTCATTATTTGCATTAGTTCTAAGTAAAGTGTTTAAATCAATGTATTTTTGAAGCCATGCACTTTCTTCAAACTTAATACCCTTTATAATAATAAATAGGTGGGAGTCATACCCACTCAGGTTGTGGAATATAACGGGAGTAAACTTTGGTTTTCGGTACTTGAGGTTGCAAGTGTTATGAGCAGCTCCTCGATACTTACCAGAAAAATGACAGTGATCTCTTACCCTATCAGTATCCAAATCTCCTTGACATATCCAGCATGATGTCGCCTTCTCGAAAGCCTTTTGCTCCTTTGATGTAATGATCATCTTAGCGTTTCCACATTTTTTGTAAATGTCTTTAATGCTCTGTTCCAGGCTTTCAACAAAGATTTGAGATACATCCTCATCTTCAGATTGCTTTGTGTAAATAACAGGATTTTGCTTGAGGTGTATCCTTTTGTAAACCTCATCATCAAAGCATTTAATGTAGTAGCAAAACCCGCTAGGTGTATGCTTTTGATACCGTTTAGTGTAACTGTTTTCTGGGTTGGGCTGGGTTGTATCCAACTTTTGGGTAAAGCTTTCAAAGTCAGCATATACTACAAAGGGTATTTTCATTGATTTAAAAAAATGCTTAAAATTTAAGGTTGATCCTTCCTTTGGCATTTCAATTTTTACAGCATCATTTGAGTCGCAGTACTCTTTATGCTTACCTAAGGATTCCTCTGAGATAAAAGAGTTAAGGCATCGGAGGCAGTAATGTCTTGTATGTCCATCCTTACTCATTTGGATGGACAACAATCTGCTCATGCTTTTAATGAGGCAGTAATGTTGTTTTTGTGCAGCTGGCTGCGCCGCCTCCCAATCATCTATAAGTAAAAGGTTAACGCAACGCGTGGAACAATGTAATTTTTGATTCCCCAAATTTGGGGAATCAATTTCATACTCATGCGCCTTACTAATCCTAAGAGGATAAACGTCTCCATTTTCATAACCGAAGACATTAACGGAGATGGTGACATTTTGTTTTTCAAACCTATCTATGGTTTTAAGGTCAACTGGAAATGTGATCTTGTCCCAGTTGAGTTCTTCCGATTGTTGTTTTAATAGTTTTGAGATACGCTCCTCATGACATTTTACCGGATTTAACGCTCTAACAACACTCCACTTAAAGCACATATCATCCTCGTTTTTCATGTTGATGATTGCCTTCTTTAATGCAAGCTTTCCAGGGAGTGGGATATATGAATTACCTCGTAGTGGTTTATACATGACTGTATGAAGCTCCAAACTAATGATCTCTTTAAAGATCCAATTACTACCCTGTCTTTGAAAGTTTGATAATGCTTCCATAATCCTATCAGTAATTGTGTCATACAAATCACTCACATCTGTTCCTTCTAGATTAACCTCAATATGAGAGTGAAATGCTGAAGGTTCTGAAATAACATCACCTGTTAGTATACTAGTTTTCTCCATCCTACAGTTAAGGATTACTTTAATTTTCGTCATACGGTTCGCGGAAATAAGTTTAACAACATCAGGCTTTACAGCATTTAAAAATGTTTCTGGAATGTAACCGCTTCTTCCTTTAATCTCGTATTGTGTAGTAAATCTTCTTAAAGCCGACCTAATTTCCTCAACTTCGAAAGGTTTCTTGTATGTATTTTTTACATGCTCTTTGATCTCATCCAATGTTTGGGTGAAGGTTTGTGGCTCAACATAATCACTAAGCCATTTAGTGAATTGTGTTGCCTTGTTTTTGATAAACTGAGGCGTCACACGTGTTGCCGCGTTTTTGATAAACTGAGGTGTTACACTCGAAACAGCATTTAAAGCTTTTTTACCGATTCTCTTGAACATATTCATTTTTATTATAGATTTATTTTCTTTAAGCTATTTTCATAAAATTCATTTTTTCATAAAATTCATTTTTTCATAATATGGTGAAAACTAAGTATTTTTTGGTCATGTTGTATGCGCTCACCGCATATAACATGTGAATATTTTAATCAATATACTCCTCACATAGTTTGTCTGCCTTATCATACATCTTGTTAATATCATCCTCTAAATTTGTAATTAAGGTCAATATATTATCCTCACTGTTGTTGCGAGCTTGAAGGTCTCTACGAACAGTGATCTCATACGAATTATTCCATACCCTTCCATCCCAAAATGTTATTATTCCGGGGGCCTGACCTATGAATTGTGCTGCTTTGTAAATCGAAGGAAATGTGATCTCATCACCCGTTTTAACATTTTTCAACACAACTCGTTTGGGGTTTGTTCTGATTGTCTCTCTCTTTGGTTTCTCGGGTTTTGGAGGCTCCTCTGGTAACAACCCCTTTCCTTTTAACAACTCAACCAACTGTTTCTTGTTGTAGTGTGAGTATCCCTTGATTTTATTTTGACGGAGAATCTCTCTTAACTCTGGAAGTTTGGCACCTTGCGGTGCCCGACGCGTAGCGGTATTTATCATTTTATTATAGATTTTGTTTTCTTTAACTCATTTTAAGAAAAATTAAAAATGTGAATTAGGGTGGCACCTTACGGTGCCCCAAATTTCATCTTGCGGGGAACGTAAATGCGCCCCACTAATATATAACACTCATCTTATTTCCGTCTGACTGAAAAGAGAGCATTCTGTCTGAAATAACCATAGCAAAGGCTTGTGTATTAGCAGGTACATTTGCATTAAATTGGGCTTTGACTTGGATGTCAGTTACAGAGATCTTTAACCTTTCACTCTGCTTGCTCACATCAAACACAAAGAGTGGGTATAGATCCTTGTAATCACTTGGAGTGATGTTAGGGTTACTTACCATTTCATTCATGCTATAAAACTTGGATCTGAAGGATACGGCATCTCCATACAATCGACTAAACTGTTGCTTAGGAAATGATACATTGTAATCAGCAGCTGGGTATTTACTTGAGTTCAACATGACATACATATTCCTCACATTAAGATTGTCAAAAACAGCTGGATTTGTCGTTTGGTCACTATCTTTATTAGTTTGAAATGCAACAATAACCCAACGTGGTTTTTCCGATGAAGACTTAACACTCAGTCTCCAGGTAAAGTTTGTGGTTGGAGGCACAGAAATACTTTCACATTGTCTCATACGGTAAGCAACTGGTAGAGTTGCCTTAGACTCAATTGTCTTGTAAAGCTGAAACTTTTCGCTGTCAGCTGGTAACACGTGTGGCATCCACCAAGAAACCTTATCAATAATTACCTTACCAGCTTCTGGTAAAGTACCTGCTCCTCCTCCTGCATCATTACCGCTTCTAAAGATTGCATCATCGTTTCCTTTCCTAACAAGTGTTAGCGTTTGCTTAAGACCGTAAATGATTTTGGTATAATCTTCACAGAAACCAAAAATATGTTTTAGGGGGATTCGAAAGCTAAAAGTTCCTTTAGGTGTTGGGGATCCGATGAGATATTGTTGTCTAATTGCATATCCTGCATTAAACCCTGTGTCATCAGCATCCCACTTTGCACTAATTCCAGTATCCTTACACCATAACTGATTCAAACCCTGACTTTTGCTAAAGTCGTTGGGGTATTTTAACAATCCCAACATCGTGGTTCCTTGTCCTGGGGAGTTGATAGATTCAATCTCTTGCGAAGAAAGCTGATATTTAATATTACTAAACAGATACATAATTGCATTGTTTGTAAGGGTAATGTTGTCAACATTATTATATTGACCCCCTGTATCAGATCTTACAAGTCGACCCTCAACAATGAGATAGGACTCACTCGGATGAGTGAATAAATCCTGTGTCTCAATGTTAAGCCTGATCTCCCCAGGATTGTTTAGACTCGTCCCCGTAACAGATTCATACTCATGATATTGATATTCTTCAATACTTTCATCTACTATAGGTGTCTCGGTAAAATTTAGAATGTCCATTTTTATAATAACAAGATATTTTTTTAACTCATTTTCCACAAGTTAAAAAAAAAAAAAAAAATTACATTCTTACATGCTATTCATCCTTCGAACAAGATCTTGTATTGCAATAGCGTTTTGATTCCTATTAGGGTGGGAACTTGTTCCCCGAATTTGTCTTTGACAAATTTGCGGCTGCGCCCCACTATGACGCGGGGTGTGGTGTGAGCTTCTTTGCACCCCACTAGGTGCCAGGTTGGCGTATTTAGATAGGATTGCGTGCGATTTAGGATTGAGTGCTGGGAGCGGCTGTGGCCTACTAAGCAACTTGGTCACCCCCTTTTAACGAGAGTTGTACCCGCATCGAGGGCCGCCTTCTGTCCTGCCTGTAAAGCCTTCTTTGCACCTTCTTTAACCAGATTCGAACTAACATTACCTATAGTCTTCGCTGCAGTGGATGAGAATACTCTTCCAACTACATTTGCTAAAGACTCAAAGATTCCCGATCCTCCATAGGCATAACGGTTTTCATATCCATGATGATTTATGATTAACATACTTTTTTTATAGTAACAAGATTCTTTTATATAATTCATCACTCACGATGTTTTGACTCTTCAAGTGATTCAAAATTGATAAAATCTCATCGTTTACTCCAGTGTTTCCCGCTGACTTGCTTGCCATCAGGAGATCCAACCTAGCCACCAAATCGTCTGCGTTGGGGAGAAGGTAGGGAACTTGTTGCCTCGTTTCACTTGGCACAAAGTGCCCGACGCGTTGCGTTCGTTCCAGACCACTTCCGATAGATGTGGGAATGGAGTGAGCACTCACGTTTTGCGCCTGCCACATCGTTTTCAAGAGATTTTTCCACTTCCAACTCTTACTCGCCTTTGGTTGGTTAGCATTAGGGTTATTACCCCTGTGTAATGTGTTGGTGCTGTGTATTATCTCAGCATAATTATTATAGTCTTGATCCGTGTAAATATTAGGATCTGGTTTCTTACTCATCAATAATTCCCATAGACCTGGTGACCCCTCATATTCTTTATTTCCAATAAATAAACTCTCATCAACAATTGTCAGTTGCTGATCACCAATGAAGAAGTTGCCATGTTTGTCATATATCCCATAGGTCTTATCAACATCATCCTTTGATGCAAACTTTCTTAAGTACTGTTCCGCAATGGGACCAATAAAGCTGGTCTCTGTTGTAGGGTGCTCTTTTTTCTCTAACATCTGAATACTTGGAAACTGAGGAAACGTTATCGATTGGATTGCCGTTGGAATCTCTTCAATCCCTTGTTTTATAGGTTTAAGCTCACTAAGAATATCCTCCGTCAACTCCCGTTGATTTGATGTCACAGGTTTAAAGAACTTTGAGAGATTACCTTGCAACTCCCGTTCATCTACGCGTTCAGAAATATTACTTTGCTGAATATTCCGTCTAGTTTTGAGGAACTCTTGAACAATAAAATCCCTCTTCTTCGGGTCTGTTATTTTTAAAAACGACATTTTTAATGAGGCTAGATTATCTTTATCACGTTTTTCATCACGTTTTTCATCACGTTTTTCATCACGTTTTTCATCACGTTTTTCATCACGTTTCTCATCACGTTTTTCATCACGTAAAAATCTTAACACCCTTGCAGATGTTAAGATTTTAACTTTTAATTATCTAATATCTAGGGTGCGGCTGGGGAACTTGTTGGGAAACAAGTTTCCCCGACGCGTAGCGGTCCCCCGACGCGTTGCGTTGCGCCCTTGTTACTAAATCTTCCTCTTCCTCTTCGTCTTTAGATTCCGACTCTGACTCTGAGTCGGATTCAAGGTCAAGGTCTGCGCTCATTACACTTATTTGCGATGCAATTTCCTTTACAACTACAGCTTCTAAAAGTTTTACTTGAATTGATTCAATAGTTCCTCCAACAAATACATTTTCTATTTTGATTCCTCCAATCACCTTACACTTTTGGTGTAAGTACTTTTCTGCTTTATCCTTTACTAGCTTTTTATTAATAATCTTTACGTTGTTTTTAACATCTTTATCAGTCTTCTTTCTATAAAAGATAGAAGTAATCTTGGGTGGTTTATTATCTTTATCAATCCTTTCTGTTAACATCTTAGCGTAGATGACTGGTGGTGCATTTGGTTTACCCACCTTTGTTTTTAAGATACAAAGTGAGTCAGTATCAATTCGACGTTTTTTCCCTCCTTCTTTCAGCTTCTTTTCAAGGCCGTTAATCTTAGTGCAAATAACATCTGTAATCTGTTCCATCATTGTCAAAAATTTATCTTCTTGGTCAGTTTTTCCTTCATTCTCATTGTAAAGTACAAACGGCATTGAATATCCAACAATTTCATCAGTTTTTAGGTCTTTGGTTACACATCCGCCAAAGGAGTACAAAGCTGGAGTTCTCACTACAAGAGACCCTTGTCGTCCTCCCTCATATGCATACAGAATAGGGACTTTCTGGTAAGCTACTGGTTTGGTAGCTGCATAAATATTCCCAACAGAAATCTTAGTTTGATCAAAGTTGTCAATTGTTACAAAATTCATTATTAAGTTTTATTTTGTTTCATTTTCTTTAAAGCAAAAATCAAATTTTGAAAAGATCACGTTTTCTTGTTCTGATTGGCACGTGTTGCGTTCTTTTCAAACATTTTGCTGAAAGACTTTGTGGCTTCTTCACATTCTTGTTCTATGACTTTTTTGGATCTTAGTTTCAACTCCTCTTTCATCTTGTTGAACTTGTCTAACTCAGAAGCTATCAAGCTAAACTCTTCATCTGACATATAGTCGTCTATAAGAGCCTTTGAAATAAAATCTTGGATTGTGGCTAGGCTTGATTCTGCCATTATCTTAATCTGTAAATGTTTTTCCGCCTTTGAGGAAAGTTTCTTATTTATAAAACTTCCACCGATGGTAAGTAATCCTATCCCTAGAGCTGCAGCTTCCATAGCAACAACTACTGGAGCTGCGATAATGGTTGAAAGTAAACCAATTCCACTTACACCAAGCCCCATACTAACAGTTATGAGACCCGTATAAATATATGATATCGTGTTAAATACACGATGATACTTTTTACTCAGAGTCTGTCGCTTATCGCGTTCATTTTCAAGCAACTTCTGAATTTCACTTATTCTCTGTAAACGATATTCATGTCCTAAATTGCATTCCATAATTTTATATATGATTATATGTTTTTAAATCATATATATAAGGTATTATATACCATGAAGAGTATAAAAATGATCGCCATGATAGACTTTAGGGTGGCACCTTAAATGCGCCCCACTACAAAAGCAATCCTAAGAGTGGGATACCACTGAAGGGGCTGTTTTTACCAAGTAATAACCCCCGTCCATCATAAAGACCACCCTCCTGTTTCAGATACAAACCATCCCCCACTGATTCAAACCCGGAACCACTCGATTGCCCCAAATAGAGTCCTTTTCCGTCTGTTTCTACCTGACAAACACATCCACCCTTTTTAAGGTATAATCCATTTCCCATTAACTTTGACACACCCGTACTAGCTAATCCTGACAGAGCTCCAATACCTAAGGATGGGAGAACTGATTTCATTAGAAAGGGAGCTACTTTAGATGCTAAACCTGCTAGTAGTCCGAGAAATCCTCCTTCCACTTTAAGATTATGTCTGATTTGAGTTTTACTCATCTTGAACGTTACCCCCTTTCCATCTTGATAAGCTTTTGTCATTTTAGTGACTTGAGCCTTTGTTAGTGCGAGTATATCTTCTCCACTCAAATCGTGATGGCTTAATCTTATAGAAACAGCTTCTCCAGATTGAAGACCTGATTTAAGCTTCTCCTTTTAACCGTCTGAAATTGACACTTTTACATTCGTATAACTCATTTTATACAATATTCTTTTTTTTAAATCAAATCTCTCGCATATGAAATCGCATGGTCAACTGTTCTCCTCGGAGATTAAGCTGTTTTCCGTCTTGATCTGTTAAAATTGTATCCATTCTACTGATCGTGTCCATCGTTACAGGAAGATACACCAAGTTTTTCGGGTTTTCAATGATTTTATATCCAGGTGATACGTTAGGGAAAAAGCTATATATTATAGGTCTTGATATTCCATTCACAAATGAGCTTGAAATTATATCTACGTTGACAAATATACTATTAATTGACATAATATCAACCACTTTTTCAGACTCATTATAGAGATTAGTGTAAATTCTACCCTTAAATCCTAAAACATTTCTGAGAGAATTACGCCCCTTATCAAAATTAACTTGATAGTTGTTTTTTAACGTGAGTATGGCTTTCTGAGTATTAAAATTAGCTGATAATCTAATATAATCATCATTATTGTGGATGTTATAGTGACCATTTTGCCTCATTTCTAACTGAATAATTGCGTTAAGATCTTTGATTTCATAACTTCCTATAGGGATAATAATCTTCACCCATGATTTACCCCCGTCATGAGAGTATCTAAAGACGTTGTTTGTAGAATCGATGTTTGGAAAGCTGTAGTACGTCTCTAGGTTGACTAGAGCCATTTCATACTTCTTATTGAGTTGTAACGGTGGATTAAATTTGGTTTTGATATGCGTACTATTATCACTCACCACAATCTGGAATGAGCGTTTGGGTTCTGTATTTTTTGCTATCTGTTCTAGGGTGCGGCTGCACCCCACTAGCAGATCAATATTGTTTGCCACATTCATTTTATATATCATATATATTTGTTTATGGGATGTAAAAATTATCAAACCCACTCCTATACTTTCCATTATGTTTCTTACAAGACAAGTCAATCACAACAAAACCATGTGGTTGTTCCCATGTATTTTTGCATAAAATTCTAAACTCATCGTTTTTCATATCACTGCTGACATGATCGTTGTAGATGTGGTTAATGTTCTTAAGATCTTGGGGGAACAGAACGATAAAGTTTGCATTCTCGCGGATAGTCTGTCTCGGAAGTTTAAAATAGTTTTGTGATAGATAGAAACAGTCCACGTTTGAATGTCTTCCACGAATGTAGTATGACTCACATTTGTTCTGCTTTTCAAGCAACAGATCATCAAAGATCATAAGGTTTTTGTTGTTTGGATTAAGTTCACGTGGATCTGGTACATCCTCTGACGTCTCATAAAAGCTGCATTTGATGTCAGACTTGTATCTTAAATTTTTACTCATCTCCTCAACTATAGTTTCCGGGGAAGCATCCAGACTCATAATCTCCTCCTGATTGTTATATAACTGAATGATCGCTTCTTTAGGAAGCTTTTCCTCAAAAGCCTTTTTCAATATCCTATACTCTGGTTGAAACAAACTTTTACCAAATATAGATAATTGATTGTAGTCTAACCAGCCCGTATTGAGTAGCAGATTCAACAGCAAGGTAGTCTTTCCACAACCTGACTTCCCAATAATTACTCCCCGTATTGACTTGGGGAGTAAAGAGTGATTAAACCTTTTGTATTGCATTTCATTCCACGAGAGATCTTTCACTTCCATTGTTTTTAATATAAACAATATCTTTTTATATTAAAAACGATGACAATGTATTGCGTAAAATGTCGAGAGCTTACTGATACTTATGACTTGGAAACTCTTGTCACTAAAAATGGAAGACATATGAAAAAGGGTAAATGTAGCGTTTGCGGTTCTACAAAAACCCAATTCGTCAAAGGCTCTGCACCCTGTAATGTTGAGGGTAAAGGATTTGTCAACAACCTAATCAACAAGCTACCTTTTGAAATGCATCTACCAGGTCATAACTTTACTGGCCCTGGAACAAAGCTTAACAAAAGGCTGAATATAGACATGACTCCTAAGCCTTGGAGCATCCCAATAAATCGTGTTGATAAAGCTGCATACCATCATGATGTGTGTTATGCTAAACATAAAGACACCAGCACGAGGAATACTGTGTGTGATAAGAGCATGATTAACGAGTTGGATGGAATTTACAACCCATCTGTACGTGAAAGGTTAGACAGAAGCATCGTCCAAAAAATAATTGGAACTAAGATGAACTTTGGGATGGGTGTGGAACGAAGTGACCTTCTTAGAAGGGCGCAGTCGCACCATAAACAACTTAAAAAAAAGCTCAAATAGTTTGGACTAACCAATTAGCTAAAGAATTACATAAGCCAGTCAATACAAAGTTTCAAAAAAGAAGAGTCTACGTTAATGGTATAGATGAAATTTGGGCTGCTGATTTAGTAGACATGCAAAGTTTTTCCAGAGAAAACAAAAACGTCAAGTACTTGTTGACTGTAATTGACATCTTTTCAAAGTATGGTTGGATGATACCGCTAAAAGATAAAACTGGAAAGTCTGTTGCAGATGCATTGAAACAGATCTTTAAGGAGCGGAGACCGAAGAAAATGTGGGTGGATAAGGGTAAAGAGTTCTATAACAAGAATGTACAAAACCTTGTTGAGCTATACAGTACGGAGAATGAAGAAAAGTCATCTGTGGTTGAGAGATGGAACAGAACAATGAAGGAACAAATGTGGAAGTACTTCACCGCTAATTCCACCAGAAAATACATTAATATATTGAATAATCTTGTGGATCAATATAACATCACAAAGCATTCTTCGATAAAGATGACTCCTGTAGAAGCTAGTATGAAAAAGAATGAGACTCGTGTGTATAGGAATCTGTATAAGGGGATGCCAACAAGTCACTCAGAACCGAAATTTGCTGTTGGTAATAGGGTTAGGATTACTAAAAAGAAGAAGACGTTTGAGAAGGGGTACACACCGAGATGGACTGAGGAGGTGTTTACAGTATCAGAGATTCAGTATACCAACCCTGTAACATACAAAATTAGAGACTACAACGAAGAGGAAATTCAAGGTACATTCTACGAGCAGGAGCTTCAGAAGACTAACCAAGAGATGTTTAGGATTGAGAAGGTAATACGAAGAAAGGGTAAAAAGGCTCTTGTAAAGTGGTTTGGTTATCCAGAGTCGTTTAATTCATGGGTGGAACGAAGTGACCTTTCTGATATTAGTGGGGCGCAGCCGCAAATTTGTCAAAGACAAATTCGGGGAACAAGTTCCCACCCTAACGCACTAACAAAAATATAGTTTATATAAAATGAACATATCAGTTGACAATGTAGTTCTACTAAACAAACCATTAAGCAATCTAAAATTGATAGATGCTGTCAAGTTATTAAAAATACCACATTTTAGAGGGGTGTTTATGCGTAATGAGTTGATTGGTCATCCTAGTGGGGCGCAGCAGCACCCTAAAACAAAAGAGTGTGGTATACTCAACCTAGATGACAACGACAACCTAAATGATCAATATGGAACTAGGACTGGTGGTGGTACACATTGGGTTGCATGGTGGAAAGATGGAAATAACAAGTTCTATTTTGATAGCTATGGCTTACATCCACCTACTGAGTTGATAAACTATTTGGGGGCAATTACATACAACACTCATCAAGTGCAAAAGGCGGGGACGGTAATATGTGGACATCTATGCTTGTATGTTTTGAAACGATTGTCAGATGGAGACAGCTTGCAAAACATTATAAACAATCTGATTTAAAACAAATCTTGTTATTATAAAAATGCCTGTTAATAAATTTGGTGGTATGTCTAAC
Source organism: Serripes groenlandicus (assembly GCA_031761405.1). Lineage (NCBI taxonomy): Eukaryota > Metazoa > Mollusca > Bivalvia > Cardiida > Cardiidae > Serripes > Serripes groenlandicus. The sequence goes on from JASEVX010000211.1 coordinate 261,057, forward strand.
GATTTTTATAACTTTGAGGTAGAGGTAAGTAGACTGAAGACTTACCTAAACAATAATTTTTTAAGAACGGATGGAAGTAAGTCAGCATCAGGTACACTCAATATGGACACAAACAAAATCTCTAACGTTGTTAATCCATTAAATAATCAGGATGCTGCTACCAAGTATTATGTAGATACAACGTTTGTTAATATGTTTATTAAAATGCAAAAAGACCATGTGCAAAAACATCAGAAATTATTATTGCTTATAAGTGATATGCAAAAAACACTAGCTTCTATTTCCCGACAATGATTCTCTCGCATATGAAATTGAGACTTAAGATTTCTACAAGGATAAGGGACAAACGTGTAAATGGTGCAGTTGTTTCATTGCTTTTAGAGGTGGATTAAAAAGGCAGCAGCACCCTTAATTTTTGATTCCCCAAATTTGGGGAATCAAAAAGGAAATTAGCTTCGATGACTACAAAACCTGTCTGTTTAGTAAAAAGGAGCAAATGAGGAAAATGAACGTGATACGCAGTCATGAGCATGTAATGTACACGGAGGAGATCAATAAGGTTGCCTTGTCAGCGAACGACGACAAGAGGGTCATTCAGGAGGATGGTGTACACACGCTGGCCTATGGACATTGGCGCATGTAGGAAAACCCCGTAGGAGAACCCCCGTAGGAGAACCCCCATAGGAGAACCCCCGTAGGAAATTCGGGAAAGTGGGGCGCCCCACTTTCCCCAAATATATTCCCCAGCCTCCCAGCCTCATTCTCAAAAAGGCAATTTTTGAAATCAAAAAGGCAATGAGCTATAAAGAGGTTAAAAAGTTAAAGTTGACCTGAAAGATGGTAGAAAAAATGAAAATGTCCCAGAATTGGTAATATACTACTACTGTTATCCATTCAATTATGGAGATTTTCTATGTTTTGACAAAATATGTTCAAAGTTGTCTGCTGCAGAATTGCCGTATGAGGGAAAGGGGTAAGAAACCTCTGCCAAATGAATACCCTCGTTCAAACTCCCGTCGGATCACACAAAGGACTACAACACGACTAAGCTGGTTTCAGAGGGTAGTTTGCTCGTATTAGGATAAGTGTACCGTTAGTGCAGGTCACATAAGAGACCTAGCTAAACTTTGTTTTAATGGAAAATATGTACTATGTTCTCTTCAAGAGTATACGTAGACACGGGCTTGTTTGAGTATTCAATATGCAATATCAAAGGTCACTATTACACCCGACGCGGTACATTCGTTAACCACTTTACCTAATACAGACGATGTATGACACATTATACATTAGGCGACGTCTAAAAGCAATGTTAGAATAGAAAAACTAGCTTAAAATTAGAAAATTATCTTTTCAACTCTGTATCAAAATTTACTTCCATTTTCAAGACATTATAAATTAACTGAAAGCTATTACTGAAGTAGACAGTTCTGAAAATATCATATCAATTAAATGGTTGCAACATATGTTTTAATTTCTCGTAAATAACGTTAATTACATCCTTTTGTCCGTGACTACCTGTACCTGTTACAAGACTCTATAAGTAGACACGGTTACGTAATTGACATCATTGTTTAACTTGTCGTGAAAATGAGAACTACGCTCGCAATTTTGCTTTCAGTTTACGCTGTTTCAGGTAACGTTTATATCATTATTTTAAGTTCTTATAATGCTCGAGTTTTATATTTTATACTTAAATATGTTTTATTGATTTCATTTACTATTTCACTTGTTTTTTAAATGGCATATATTAATGTTTCGCATGGCATGCAATGGACACTGCCTTACACTACTTAGTGTTAACTAAATAATCAATGTGTGTATGTTTTTCTACATATGCATTTTGATATGCATGTTCATGGTTTTATAGCACATGAGATATAACGGAGACTGCTTTGGCAGATAGTTATAGTGTTATATAATGTATGACGTTTGCCGCATTTGTTGAACATTTTGTATTATGGGTAGGATACCTAGATTCTTTAATAAAGAAGTGTCTATTCATTGGCATTGTCATCTGCATTGATTGTTTTTGTAATAATAGTTCCCAAATAGGCCTGTTAAGCGCAATAGGTTTGAATAAATAAAGTGTCATACATCCTGTTGCACGTGACTTTGAACAAAAGTGCCATTTGATATAATGTACAACTGTAAACTGCATTGGTCGCTGTTCATGTATCAAAATGTAGCAAATACTAACAGATCATTTGTTTAGTTGTTAGGCAGTGATGCTACTGCTTTTTATAAAGTCTTTATACATATCTTCATTGTCATTGTGGTACACATTTGTTTACTTGCAGTGTTCTTTAAATGTGTTATCAATATCGTCATAGTAATCTTGGCACGCTTTGTTTCTCAGTGTTAGGCGGTGATATATTAACCTTTATAATATCTTCATTGTCATTGTGGTATACATTTGATTACTCGCAGTGTTCGGCGCTGATGGTATTGCTTTTATAAATTCTTTATAAATATCTTCATTGTGGTACACGTTCGTTTACTTGCAGTGTTCGGTGGTGAACCAAGTCACACGGTGACCTGTCCTGACGGTAGTTCGGGTCACCCATGTGGTACAGATGGATGTAGACCCGGATACAATTGTTTTAGCGGCCAATGCTGCAGACAACCAAACGGCGACTGTCCTTCTGGAGTTATCGGACACGAGTGCTCGGACTATAACCCTTGTACACCCGGCTTTGATTGTAGAGGTGACAGATGCTGTAGAAAACTAACCAGTTGTTCATCAGGTATTGATGGACCTGCATGTTCAGAAGATAAACCATGTAAATCCGAGTATGCTTGTAACGGTGGGAGTTGTTGTGCTGTTTGTCCCAAAGGCAGGAGGGAATTAGGGCAGTGTAATGGTAACCCTCGTGAACCCCTATGTCCAAGCAGTTATGAATGTATTAACAACTTGTGCTGCGATGTGAGAAAAAGTAAGTAATTACTCGACACAATAAACTAGATCTTAACCTTTTCGTAATTATATGAATACTATATCATACATTTATTACTCAGCATATATGTATTTATAAAAAAATCACGAGCTTGATGAAATGCAAATAAATTTAATAATGTCACAAAAAGTCAAAATCTTTCAATCCTGTCGAGATTTTTAAATTCATGCCCAAACTTCACTTTTGACAATGTATCACCGGTTAAGTAAAGCAATACAGTGCGAACTCTCTCCCCCTAAAGCAACATGAGAGATAGTCGTGCTCGAGAGAAGTGCTTCTATAAAAAGGTTGATTTGTATTAAAAATGAAATAGCGGACGAAAATTTGAATATTTTAAAGCAGAAAATAGTATCCCCCAGTAAACATACTGTACTTCCAACAGTGCATTCTCCGGCTTCTTTAACACTTTGGTGGTGTAGTGGCAGAGTGCCCGACTCGGGTACAGGATGTCATAGTTCCATCCAAAGCCGGGTCATACCAAAGGCATTACCAATGGACGTTATGGATGCCCTCTTTGACGGATAGTATTACGACTGACAGGCTGGTGTCAGGATATATTGGCCAGTACTGGTAACTTACCCAGGAAACGCCTAGATATAACTGAACTATTTTTGAAAGCGGCGGTAAACACCAAAACAATCAATCAGTCAATCTCTGGCTTCGTGCTGAAGATACTTTGGTTAACCGCATCTGAAGCGCTTTCAAACCATAGTTTATGTAATGATGTGGATACTACATTCTCGACAGTCAGCCGGTAGACCAATATGCGTTGTTATGTAGCTACACATTTTAATTAATTATATTTGTATTAAATTTAAATATATTTTATCCATAAGAATTTTGCATTACATACAATAAAACCTACAACATAAATTCACAAACGAAATGGATTAGAACGAAGACGTATCGTTCATAAGGTTCTGCTCTTTAGAAATTACAATTAATAGACAACAATTGTATAAATAGATAATTAAGAATTAGCCGCATCTAGCGATTTGAAGTCTGAATGCATCTGCGCACTCTCTTAACAGAACATGTATTGGTTGCCCTGGAGCTACGATACTATTCTGTAAAGTCACTGCGCTACCATTCTGTTATTAACATATAAATTCACTCTGCAACATGTATATTATACTCTATATTATTATAGAATGTGCGAACAATATGGATCAATATTTCCCTGCAGACAAATACAATATAATATTGGTTTACGTTGTTCGCTTCTTGCGTATTACTACATAATGATTGTTTTCCTATACATATATGCAACAAGAGAAAGTTGATGCAACGCATCAATGTTGCCGGAAGTCCATACTGCAGTTATGCATAACACTTACATTATAGTAGTTGAAAAACACAGTTATCAACTAAAGGGCATATTGGAACATCAAGGGTGGGATCAAGTGAAAATGTATCATAACTTGCATTTTTTTCGAAGTGAATGTCCTTCATTGAAATATAATTAAAGCCTTTCATTGTTTATGATCAATCTCCATTCTAAGGTAGGTTGACAATATACACAGCCAACTAATTATTGATCATAAATAGGAAATGAGTAATCTTGCTAATCATTATTCTACTCAATAAAATTAAATTTATATAATGATGAGCGCCCTTGTGTCAATGATGCATAACAATATGCAGATCGCAAGCATTTAAAATTGTCAAGGACAGAGAGTGTTCATTCAAAGTAATTTTTATATTAAAACCAGTTTTATCTCAGTTTGTTCTTTTCGTCATTTGTTTCGAACCAAATAAACATTTTAAATCACCTATAATTAACTATTTGTAAGTGATTGTAAAGAACGGCTCTCTACAAAGGAGATTTATCTACGGCGTCGGTATTCGGTAGTCACTTGATCAACATATTTAGCTTAGAAACAGTTCCTATTTTAGATATTCATGGATTAACATTATCAAATGAATTCTACATAAATCAAGACATCTCTTTGAACTTAAAAATTACATTCAGTAAGTTAAAATTGCTACTAAAAGGAGAATTCGACGTGATTTTTATCTCGATATTGACACATAACAGTCTGCAGCAAGTCTAGCAGGGACTCTTTTGTCTTCGTAAACAAGATAAAAAAACATAAATGCGAGTCAAAAAATAGAAACTGCAAATACTTAAAACATCGGATTATTTATTTCATTTTAGATGTGTCATAACTAAGTGCTTTTAAACAATCACAATTGTAATATGTTCAAGACATTTAAATTTATTTTATTCTAATAATAACTCTCCTCCCATGTCATTTCCGAAAAGCTATTAAAAATAGAAGTCGCGGGCTTCTGCCCGGAGACTAATAATGTGTCAAAAGTCATGATACACGAGTTTCAGGAATTTAGCAGGATAAGGGTTTTATTAGTTTTATTATAACATAACTCTGACCTCGACTGTTTTTCCGTTTCAGGAGGATGTCCGATACATGCTCATCCGGCTCTATGTCCTCGTATAAGGCCCTTCCATCTATGTTTCAATGACGACGATTGTAAAGAAGGCAAACTGTGTTGCTATGATCGTTGTCGCAATAGACGGTGTACCATTGGTATCCAAGACTGATGGCATCATGATCTACATGTGTCTGTAAATGTTCGCGAATTATGGTGAAATAGAAACAGAATGTTTTCCAGAACAAATTGGTCTGCAACTGTTGAATCAGACAACTTAAACTATTATTCATTAATAAACTAAATAAATGTCTATTCGAATTTTACTTTAAAGTTCAGTTAGCCTAATCCTGATGTACGTGACTTTAGACAAGGTTTGATTATCCTGGTAACGGAGACCAAGATGAGCCTACTTAACATGTGCAGTGTAATCTTTGCCTACATACATAATTCGCTACTCATTTTATAGTTCTTAGCAAAACCATATCAGTTAAGTTTGTAAGAATAAAGTATTGTCACAACCATAACATAACCATATCAGTTAACTTGGTAAGAATAAAAGCTTGTCACAATTATTACAAAACCATATCATTTAACTTAGTATGATAAGAATAAAGGATTGTCACAACCATAACATAACCATATAAGTTAACTTGGTAAGAATAAAAGCTTGTCACAATCATTACAAAACCATATCATTTAACTTAGTATGATAAGAATAAAGGATTGTCACAACCATTACAAAACCATATCAGTTAACTTGGTAGGAATAACGGATCTTCACAACCATTACAGAACCATATCACTTAACTTGGTAAGAATAACGGATTTTCACAACTATTAAAAAACCATATCAGTTAACTTGATAAGAATAAAGGATTGTCACAACTATTACAGAACCATATCAGTTAACTTTGTAAGAATAACGGATTTTCACAAATGTTTCTGGCGCCGTGATAAGAGTGAAAGATTGTTGTAATATGTGTTAAACCTCAATGAAACAATATATGAATATGGCATGGCTTCCAGTGTGACGGTACATACTGTCAACATGATGGACATATTGTTACCCATCCTCGGATCAAACCAGAACTTTTCATTGTAACAGTATTTACTCTCATGTTGACAGTATGTACTTTTCACACTGGAAGCCATGCTATGTTTATTTTATCATACAGAACAAATTAACATATAGTCATTTCACCATAACACAACGTTCAACTCAACTGCAGTAGTACTTTTGGCCTTTCTGACTTCGTCAGCGGTGGTTTATATATAATAATTTACATTACAAAGGATATGACGTCGTTACGTAATGACGTCATCTAAAGAGTCCCGTCTTGTTTGGCGCCGTTTTCCATCTACTCTTTTATATTGACGCCATACACGCGTTTCGTCCTCAGCTTGCTTTTCTATATCTGTTCCTGTATTGGTCCGTCCAATTTAGCTTCCCTATGCCAATTATGGCAAAGTCTGCGACAGTTATCAACTGAGGGGCATATTGGAACATCAGAGGTGGGGTCTAGTGAAAATGTATCATAACTTGAAATGTTTGGACAACGAAGTGAGATCTGTGAATTCCACATCCACTTTTCAAGATGTTTGTCAGAATATTTAAATTTCATTTTTATCAATAAAACCACAAAACAGACAATTTAGGAGTTGCATGCAATAGCGCTTCATTTTACTTTTCCACTATTAAAGTCAACATTGGACAATTTTGCAGCAATCTACTTTTAAAACAATGAGAAAAGGGTTGAATCGCTGAAGACATGAGTTTTCTCTTTTTCTCAAAATGATATTAGCTTGGCATCCAAATTATATCATACTTTGACAAATAGTAAAATGTAGTCCAATATTTATAAATTAGACCACCCTAGAAATATAATATCAGCTAAACAGTTAAATTTCACTGAAATTGTTGTATAATTTCAAACTTAATTTTGAACATAAACTGAACCCTACAACATGTTAATTTATTGTATTCTTTCCTTCCCATTGTATAAAGAAAATAACAAACTACTCATGTTTTAAAATTATATTATAATGAGCGCCCTTGTGTCAATGATGCATAACACTATGCAGATCGCAGGCAAAATGCGTGTAGGGAATCTAATGACATATTTAAAATTGTCAAGGCCGAAATAATTTTGAACGAAAGACCCGATTCTTGAACATTCTTCTACGCAGAGTTGTCGTTCTTTACACTCTCTTTATAGGCAGAGAGTGTTCATTCAAAGTCATTTTTCTAATAAAACCAGTTTTATCTCCGTTTGTTCTTTTCTTCAGTTGTTTCGAACCAAATAAACATTCTAAATCACCTATACTTAACTATTTGTAAGTGAGTGTAAAGAACGGCTCCCTGCAAAGGAGATTGATCTACGCCGTCGGTATTGGCTACTCGCGTGATCAACAGTTTTAGCTTAGAAACAGTTCATATTTTAGATATACATAGATAAACATTATTAAATGCATTCTTCACAAATCAAGACATCTCTTTGAATATGAAAATGACATTCAGTAAGTTAAAATTGCTATTAATAGGAGAATTCGACGTGATTTTTATCTTGATATCGACACATAACAGCCTGCTGCAAGTCTAATAGGGACTGTTTTGTCTTCGTAAATAATAATAAAAAAAAAACATAAATGCGAGTCAAAATAAAGAAACTGCAAATACTTAAAACATTGGAATATTTATTTCTTCTTAGATCCGTCATAACTTAGTGTTTTTAAACAAACACAATTGTAATATGTTCAAGACATTTAAATTTGTATTTTTCTAATAATAACTCGTCCTCCCATGTCATTTCCGAAAACCTATTAAAAATATTAGTCGTCGGGCACGTGGGCTTCTGCCCGACGACTAATAAAACGACAAAGTTACGTAAGGTATAAATATAGAAAATTGCCCATGATGAGTATATGATAATTTAACACGACAAATTTTACGTGAGGTATAATTATAGGAAATTGCCCATGATGAGTATATGAGGATGTTACATCACAGGCGTCCGAATTTCCATTTCAGAAGAAAATGGGGAAAAACGCAAAATACCTCGTAAAAATACTCAAAAAGTATCTCTATATTCTCCATACGCTATGATAAATATGATCGTAATGATAAATTGGGGGAATCCCTCCCATGTTACCGTATAAATAGCCCATCTATACGATCCATATAGTATAATAAGAATGACAAGGTGTGCAACGACATTTTACCCCCTTGCTGGATCCGGGACGAAATATATAAAGTTGCCAACCGACCAATACGCCGGCGTTTTTAAGCTTAATGTTGATACAATTTGGAAATTAGCAGATGGCCTGGTGGCCTGATCGCCATGCGCTGACGTCACAATTTGCAACATTTCGCTGCGAAAGATTAATCAAACGACGATTTTCAACATGATCTAAAAAATGTTTTTTATACTTCTTACGAAGACGTTCACAAAAAAATACCGTATTTTTTATGGATAATATATTTTTTTAAGAAAAATTATTAAATGCCAACGCCCACAAATATTGCTCAGGTACAATATTCTTTTTTAAAGCACGTCGTCATTTCGGGTTAAATATTCTGCGTAAATGTTTTCCCGAATCGAAGAAGGGGGTAAAATGTCATTGCACACCTTGTCATTATTATTATACTATATGGACCGTTAAGATGGTCTATTTATAGTTACACGGAAGGGATTCCCCAATTTATCATTACGATAATTTTATCTTAGCGTATGGAGTCTATAAAGAGACTGTTTGAGTATTTTAACGAGGTATTGTGTGTTTTCCCCCCATTTTCTGTAATGGAAATTCGGACGTCTGTGGTTACATGACAACGTCACGTAATGCATAATACAAAATAGTATTGATCATATTCCGATTTACGGCGCCGTCTAAATGGTGACTTATTTTAGACCCATTAACACTGAGAGATCCAATTTTAACTCACTAGGCTGTTTACGGGAAAACACGAGCTGTGGAATAATAATGTACCACGAGTACAAGTACGTAATAATTGTTCGGTTATATTATTCCAAATGCAGGTTTTTCATTCGGTTTGTTTTGTGATAAATCGATTTACGGTGACCTTTTTAAAAATGGTAATTTTTTTAGATCCAATTTTCACTCACTCTGCTATATACGGAAACTGATCAGCTGAGGAATAATGATGCACATTTTTCATATTCTTGCGCGAACATTGACGTCATCAAATGGCTTTAATCCATTCGGTCTGTTTCAGATATTATCCCTACATCAAACTAGCGGACTCATTTCATCACGCAACCGAACTGGTATCCAATTTACCACTCATCGTTTGGATATATTCACAAACAACGTCCCGAGGTCTTACTCGATTTTTTTGCAGAGTTACTTTTACGGATAGATCCGTAATTCTATCTATATATGTATTGTTTTATTTATTGTCGTAAAATGATTTTATCAAGTTTTTTTCAAGCAGAAAACCCTGTATGAATGACGGTTTTCAAAACTTCTAATTGCGATACAGGATGGGGAATAAGGTTATCTTCAAATGATCCCGAAATCCACTGAATCCTCCAATCAATCTGAAATAGCTGTGTGAATCAGATATATACCGTGTTCAATCCTCGGATGTGTAAGCTTAACACATCCAATATAATGGACCTCATACACATTAATTTGATATACAATAATGTATTATCCAGCATTTCATTGGACATCTTTAAATAACATGAAGCGTAATTTGTTAGGTTACGCTGGATTGGCTGACACCTCGCTCAATCCAAAGTGAAAGGTCAGCCTCTACCCGTTGACTGATATTTAAAATTATCACATGAAGCCCTCTCTGGGAATATCAACATCCGATTACATAAATATCATATGACACTAGTAGTTTGGTTTCGAGTCTCACGCTCATAACGTTAGTTTCTTTGGCGCCAAAACCTGCAAATTTCTTTGCCAAGTGATTGGCTGACACTTCATTTAATCTAAAACGAAAGGTCAGCTTCTAACTGTTGATTGATATTTAAAATTATAGCATAAAGCCCTCTCTGGGAGTGTCAACATCCCATTACATAAATATCATATGTAATAGCTGTGGGAATCAGGTATATACCGTGTTTATTCCTCGGAAAAGTAATGGACCTCATACACGTTAATACACGTTTATTTTTTATATTACAAGGTCTTTTCGCAACCGGAAATCCAGCATTTCATTGGACATCTTGAAATTACACCAAGCGTTATCTGTTACGTAAAGCTTGATTGACTGACACCTCGTTCAATCGAAAGTAAAAGGTCAGCCTCTACCCCGTTGACTGATATTTAAAATGATCACATAAAGCCCTCTCTGGGAGTGTCAACATCCCATTACATAACTATCATATGAGACTAGTAGTTTGGTTTCGAGTCTCACAGTCAAGACTTTGTTACAACGCGGAAACCAAACTATGGAAATGACGGCACGTCAGCGGTTTGAAGTTATAACGTTTATCACTTTGGCTCCAAAACCGGCAAATATCATTTCCTTTTTTTTTTCGAAATATGCCTCATAAATCATTTTGTGTGATAAAAAGAATATCTTATTCATGTTTGATTCGTTTACTAAGCTGAATATGTCACTCGCCATGGCTCACGGCATATCATCTGAGTAAACTGGTTTATTCTCTATTTGTGTACAATGAGGAAGCTGTTTATTTTGTTATTATAGTTATGATTTGTAGAATTAAAACTAATATGATTGTAATTGAAATAAAAATATCAATATTGATGATGATGCATACGAGTAGTAGAAGTAGACTGGTATCTAGTACCTTTGATGGTTCATTTATATAACATTTATTGCAATCACATTAAATTCCTTGCTTATAAAAAACAACTCATCGGATACTCAATGTACACTTTGCATACCAAATTAAGACATCGTACGTTAGAAATAACGATATGCAAGCATTAATCAAGTCATATCAATCAATAGTATATGCAAGGGATAACACACGAAATACTTAATACAGTAAAAACTCTTATTTCCATTGCAGTCCTTAGTGATTGTGTGACATAGAAAGAAGAAACACTATATTTAGTTATATGACAGTAAGGATTTTAAGAAAATCATTAAATTGTTAAAATGATCTTGTAAGGTGTTCGCTAACCTTGCATTCAAAAGAATATTTGCTTTTGACTTCTCTCACATCTTGTGACAGGCTGTTCCACAGGCAGTATCTCTTGAAGGCAAACTATTTCTTCTCAAAACATTTTCCAATGGGAATAGCAGGCAGCTGTTATTCCGTCACGCATCAGTTTTATTAGGAAAGACATCAGCCTTAACCTTTTAACCTGGTAGGATATACTTGTGGATTTCATCGATAGTGGTAAACTGATTAGGAAAACTGGGAGATACATTTCACAATTCCCATGTTTGTCATGTATGTCTTGTTCAGGGAAAATGCCACTTCAAAAGATGGACCGAAGCATGAGGATTAGTATGTCATGTAAACACAACCAAGAATGAACTGGACTGAAAATGCGCATTTATTGATGCCATAATTATTCTATATGATAACAGATCCATAATATAAATTATACTTAAACATATATACATGACATGTCTGAGGGACAAATACCGACCCCAGATAAGTCAAAAACACATGAATGAAAAAACTAAAAATGATGAACACAAACTTGTGTAAAGCATGTGTAATAGTAGAAGGTAAAGCTACTAAATGAATTATTAGATAGAATGCAATCTGCGTGTAGAAATGAATGCAGTAGTCGTACAATTGACATGGGAAAATAAGAGAAATAGCAAATAATCGACATCGATCATCTGTGGTAAACTAAAGAAAAGTTAAATTAAGCCATAAAACATAAATGAAGCGGAGGAAGGAATAGGAGGTGGTGGATTTCAGCTAATATTATTTAAGCTTGTTATTTTCCAAAATAGTAAACAAAGATGGCGTTTTAAGCACGTGACACGATACTGTGATATAATTGGATATTCAAATAATCCTATTGATCAAATTACGCCAAATACATCCGCTGACATGCTGATCTACCCAAATAGTCCCTAAAGAAACCTTTGTTTGCGTAGAGATTAGTGTATACTATCGCCAGAATGCATTGAAGATATGAAATGGTTGATTTTATCACTTTTGACCTTGTTTGAAAGTGAAATAAGAAAATGCTAAACACCGATCCAAACAAATTGTCTTATTAATATACCGGAGATGAAAGAGTTTACAGTGCGGCTCCTTTAGCTGAATTGAGAACCTAAACAAGTTCATTTTAAAGGATGGACCGAAGGCAGGAGGATTATTATGTCATGTAAAAACAACCAAGAATGAGCTGGACTGAAAGTTGGCATTCATAAATGCCATAACTATTCTATATGATAACAGATCCATATATAAAATATACTTAAACTTATATACATGACATGTCTGGGTGACAAATTCCGCCAAAAGCGAAGCCCGCCCAAATTTCACAATTCCCATGTTTGTCATTTATTACGTGTGAATGAATACGTAATTGAGAAATGTTTCACTTTCTCTTTGGTAACCAAAATAGAACATATCATAGATCATATTCATTATTTAGAGTAAAATTCCGCCAGACATCTATAGATACTAGAGCATTATGTTAAAGCACGAGAGCCTACCTACGAAAACTGCTTTAGGAAAACCAAGCCTAGTGTACTTATACCAAGTGTATATAGAGAGATGCTGATGAGCTATATAAATAAGAATAAGAATCGTCTCTACAAGGAAGAGATATAATTGATTGCAAAATATGATAACAATAATTCATCACTGACAAGTCAGACAAAAGGCCTTTCACTGCGTCTCTGATTTCCATGTGAAACCAGATGAATGAGTTTACTTATGCATTGTTTTTAAAGCTTCTGTCTCGTGAATGATAAACTCGGTTCGATCTCATGTCGGTTCATTTCAAGGACCACAACATGACAGAACTTGCTTCCAGGGGTAAGCATACCAGTTTTATGGTATTTTTTCCGATAGCGCATAAAATACACCACAGTTTTTGTCTGTTTTGTTCTGAAAGGTGGCGTACGACATTTGTCAGAACTAACATCTAAGACGTTATGGTTAAAAAATAGACAGTTTGAGTACACACTAATTGCCAACGTCATTATAACGCTCGAAGCGGCACTTACGTTAACCCCTTACTCAATACAGACGATTTCATACGCCTTATACATCTGACGACGTTTAGGAGAAAGGAGATATTTTGTGAGGAAAGGAGAAAAAGCTTGAACTTTGCAGTTTCTCCTTTTACCACAAAGTTTTCAGTTATGTATCAAAATTATATTTCCATTTTCCGGCTGTAATATTTCCTCGACCCTTATCAAAGAAGACGGCGAGAACCTATATTTTTATTTTCCTGTTAATTATGTTAATGACGTTACATTTTTCAGTGACTCTATGTACCTGTCACGAGACTATATAACTAAGAAGCCGGCGTAATTAACATCATTGAATACCTTGTCGTGAAAATGAGAACAACGGCTGTAGTTTTGCTGTGTCTTTACGCTGTTTCAGGTAACGGTTATATCACTATTTTATCTAATAATAATGTTTGAGAGTGTTATGCTTTATATTCGGTTATATTTGGTTATATTTTGTTTATCTAATTCACTTTTTAATATTGTTCGTTTGTATTCGTATTTATAGTTTCCAAACGGGCTGGTAAAGCCGAATAATTTTTCAATCTAATAATATATAAATATTGCGTGGCTTCCAGTGTGACAGTACATATTTTCAACATGAGGAAAATTCTGTTACCCGAGGCGAAGCGTGACTTTGTAATGTTAAATTCTCATATACTCATCATGGGCAATTTCTTACTGTCTCATGCTAACATTACGTTTTTGACCGGTTAACAGTATACTGTTACATGGCACGCGCGTCTAAAATGTTGGTCAAGCACGTGCATGACGTCATTTAGTATACTGTTAACCGGTATATTCATATATGGTGTTATATTAAAGTACACATGTTCACCTCAAAATAAGGGTACAGAATGAATTGAATAAACTTGTAATTGTGTTCGGTATAATAAAATAAATATTGCATGGCTACATATTGTCAACATTCGGGTAAATACTGTTAACCTCGGCTTCGCCTCGGGTAACAGTATTTTCCTCATGTTGACAATATGTACTGTCACACTGGAAGCCATGCACTATTTATATAATATTGTAAAGTGGTCTTTTGTTCGTAATATACATGCATATATTTTACCCTCATACTGCATGATGGACTTGAAATAACGTTTGCGTTTGATATAACAAACATTATCAAAATATATTGTTCGATACATCAAGATGTAGCTTAAGGTAGTTCCACACCTTTGGCGAAAAAATGTTCAAGTTATCCAATATCTTTCAAACTTGGCATGCAAGATCACTGACATTCTAGGCATATCGAATGAATACACGTGATCTTGACGTCAAATGGCGTCAAAATGGCGTCCTTAAGTCAAGTTATGTATACGGGTCCTGTTCATACAACGGGTATATGTCCGAACTGTGAATACCGATTTTCATGATTTAACTTTCCTTTATTAGGTGAAATATTGTCCTTGTTGTTAATCATATTTTCCAATCATGTAATTCACACAATGCGTTGGGATTTAACGATATAGCGATTTTCCATTTCTATAACGTCGTATATTTTCAACTTCAATGTTACAATTTTCTCAAAAAGTAGTTCGATTACCCTATCTGAATTTTGAATATGTTAGACTCGAAATGTGTTGATGAAGATTTATTGAATAAAACTGATATGTCGTCGAACTAGATTTTTTTTTAAATCGACGTTGAAAACAAAGTTGCCCTAAACATTTTGTGTAAATAACGTCGACGTCATATTATCTTCACGCAGTTACGCTTATTTTTTTTTGGTTTCCATAATAGATTTGTGCTTCAACTATTTTATTGTATCGTTCCACAGAATAAAGTTGTAGTTTTGTAAGTTGTTGAATCATATCACATGTTTTATTAAAATATCCAACCTACCTTATTAAATCGTATATATGTGATTTGATAATAGATGCTAAGAATTAAAATAAGTTGTCTGGACACATATATAACTGTGCGATGCAGTCTGAGCAGAGTCCAACCTCTCTGCATCAGACACTGCACGCATGGCAAACTAAGGTTTGGACAGACGTTATGGTTTTCTCCTCAAAGTATTCAAAATATTTCAACACTTTAAAATGATAAGCTTTCCGTTAATAGTAAGTAGTGTTTTACCCTGGATCGACGTCATATTACTGAAATACTGTTAAAATCGACTAAAAACGCAATACAAAGCCAACACAAACTGTCTACAGAGATGTAAAATAATTGTGTAAAGAAGATGCAATGGACGCTGCTGGTGAAGCTAAGAATGAGTATAATACCGGCAACGCCAGAACATTTGCACATGATATAAAGATAGGAAAGTGATATTCCGGCAGAGGCAAGTGATTTACTTCTGGCTGCAGACAGTACACCACTTTCTACAACTCTGGTGAATGAAGGCATGTTTTTCAACTTTCTTATTCGCTGAATTCTATCAACAATATTTTTAGTACAAAAGAAAGGCAACTTATTTTTATACCAATCAATTGTTCGTAGAGCGTCATTACATCCTCATTTGCACAGTGGGCTTTGTACTGTTTCCCCCAAATTATCATGCACCAAATCAACCTGCTTGTATGTCATTACATTACTGTTACTGTCAGGAAATTCGATTCGAAATAATTTTAGGGTATCTCCGAATCCCTTTTTAATATTTGTATAATCCACATTATGCTTTTGAAAACATCGAAGAAGTATTTTTGCATCCAACTATGCGCCACTAACACTACAGGGAAATACTTTTGCAGAAAACGTGTAAAATCATCAAAGGCTGCAACAGGTTCGCATCCCGTGACGGGTTTTTCATGTTGTGACACATTTTTATTACAAAGCTTAATTCATGTCAGACTTGATATCTTTGCGGGTATCGTACCACTGGTCGGATAAAAGTACCGGCAAAACTTCTCTTTCGATCGTACTGCCATTGTAGCTAGCTGTATAGTATCTGATTCCATGTCTATAAATATATAAAAAAGTCTATTTTACCGTAAAAAGTTTTAATTAATAATCAGCCATTGTGGAATTTAACACTTATCCGATATGATTGTGAGGAAAATTCTTCTTTCAGAACGTTTTAGAAAAAAATATATATCGGTAAAGTAGCAATGTGATACACGGATCAAAACATAATGGGGAAAGATCATGGTTGATTGCTCCTTCTGAACTATTACTTTCACAATCGATTGAATCACATGTGTCAAAAGTCGTTTACACTATTTTAAAAATTGTTATTCAGTTGAATATTCACAAACATGCGTTTATTTTCTTTATAAAAACCACTGCTATGTTTGGATCTAAGATACCATATGATTGCATTTTGAAAATTAATTGACCACTGCGCTCAAATGTTCATTTGTTGGTTTATATAAACAAACGCGGTTATAATAAACCGTATTTTTGAATGCAGTGGCAGTGGGCTACAGTCCGTGGTCAAGTAGTTCTCACAATAAATATATAAATAACGCTGAATTCATGTGTTTGTTAATATGCATACTAAATATATACTGAAACAGACTCATTACGTGCCTTTGTAGCAAACGAATTTTGAGAATATTGTGGCAAAAGGAGGAATTACTTATACCTAAATTGAGTCACAGTGATTTGCTGTATTGTCAAAAGTAAGAATTTCACCGAAGCCAGTTGTTTCCAGGTCGAATATCACCAGAGTGTTATTTTCAACCCCGATCGAAGGAGAGCTCGGGTTTCGTACGGGTAACAACTCTCTGCTATACTATTTCATGACTTCAGAAGACATCTGCTTTTAATCATATAAGAACAAAATGTGAATATTGAAAGTTGTTAAACATTGTGAGAACATGAGAATTGCTTTGTTTCTATCATTCGGCATATGGCTTGTAGTACGTAATACAATCAATGCTTTGTTTTAAGAATAATCATATTTACCTGCTGCCATCTTTGTGTTGATGTCGAATCATCGTGATCTTTCGCCTTGTGGAACTACGTGCTTTTTTCCCGTCGAAATGGTCCTGTTTTAAAGACACTGACGACATTTCACCTCAAAGTAGGACGCAAGTCCGTACTTTATTTCATTTGTTATATCAGCTAAAATCAGCAGTGAATCACATTTTTCACAAATCATTTGATCGGCTAAATGACCAAGTTCTACTATTCGTCTGTCAGTTATCTACGAAGGAAGTCCTTTTCAATCACCTGTTCCATCTACCATATCCTTTTCTACGGCAATTAAATTCAAACTTCTACTAAAGTTCGCGCCCGAATAAAAAACGGCCTTGTTATTGTTGATATTTCTTCCGTAACGCAAAATGACGTGATTGTTACATTGTAATACGCATTGGCGGGTTTTTTTTGGGCAAAAAATGCATTTTCTTTAACGTATGCATATGAAGATGAAGTTACAAACTGCAACGTATGACGTCGACGTTATTCACACAAAATGTGAAGCGCAACTTTGTTTTCAACGTCGATTTATAAAAAAATCTAGTTCGACAACATATCGGTTTTATTCGATAAATCGACGTCAACACATTTCGAGTCTAACATATTCAAAATTCAGATAGGGTAATCGAACTACTTTTTGAGAAAAACGTCAGAAATTGAACCGTTGAAGTTAAAAATATACGATGTTATAAAAATGGAAAATCGCTATATCGTTAAATTCCAACGCATTGTGTGAATAATATGATTGGAAAATATGACTAACAATAGGGACAATATTTCACCTAATAAAGGAAAGTTAAATCATGAAAATCGGTATTCACAGCTCGGACATATACCCGTTGTATGAACAGGACCCGTATACATAACTTGACTTAAGGACGCCATTTTGACGCCATTTGACGTCAAGCTCACGTCTATTCATTCCATATGCATTTTGCCGTTTAAAAGTCTAGATGTCAGTGATCTTGTATGCCAAGTTTGAAAGATATTGGATAACTTTAACATTTTCTCGCCAAAGGTGTGGAATTACCTTAAACTAACAGAGCCTATTTAAACACGAACGGAATTAATACCAGTTAAAGGAATTCAGTGGAATAAGAGTGAAGTAAGTTTTCTTCTGTTATTTAACCCTTTCCCTCATACAGCAATTCTGCAGCAGACGACTTTGAACATATTTTGTCAAAACATAGAAAATCTCTATAATTGAATGGATAACCTATGACTAAAAGTGGAAAACATTGTGGCAAAAGGAGAAATTGCTCTTTTTTTCTTTTGTCACTATGTTTTCAAAAAGCTGTCTGCTGCAGAGGCGTCAGAAAGCGTCTATATGAGGGAAAGGGTTAAGTCGATACATGAAGATAATATTGAAATGAGTATACATGTGTTACAGTGTCTGTATAGTGTTTCATACGGTCCTCCGATGTTCTTGAAATCCTATTTTCGAAACAGTTTACATGGGCGGTGAAAGTATTGTTTCGTCACACATGTGTTTACTTTCAGTGTTAGGCGATGAGCCAATGCAGCCGCCCTCCTGTTTTGACGGTAGTATTAGGCGTCCATGTAGCCCATTTGGATGTCCGCGAGGATACCAGTGTATTAACGGCCAATGCTGCAGAGGTCTACCAATTAGCGAATGTTCCTTTGGAGAAATCGGATCGCCGTGTCCGAGATTTGGCCCGTGTCGTCCCGGCTATGAGTGTAAACGTGGGCTATGCTGTAGGACGGCACCAAGTTGTTCATCTGGTGTTGTCGGACCTGCATGTTCAGTCTTAAGCCCATGTAGACCAGGAAATGTGTGTAGGGGTGGGCGGTGTTGTACTGTTTGTCCAAGCGGCAGGAAGGAAGGAGGACGGTGTAATTTGACACCAGGTGCAACTCGATGTCGATCCGGTTATGACTGTATTAACAACCTGTGCTGCGCTTCGATAAGTTGTTCATCTGGTGTTGTCGGACCTTCATGTTCAGTCTTAAACCCATGTACACCAGGACATGCATGTAGGAATGGGCGGTGTTGTGCTGTTTGTCCAAGCGGCAGGACGGAAGGAGGACGGTGTAATTTGACACCAGGTGCAACTCGATGTCGATCCGGTTATGACTGTATTAACAACCTGTGCTGCGCTTCGATAAGTTGTTCATCTGGTGTTATCGGACCTGCATGTTCAGTCTTAAGCCCATGTAGACCAGGAAATGTGTGTAGGGGTGGGCAGTGTTGTGCTGTTTGTCCAATTGGCAGGAGGGAAGGAGGACGGTGTAATTTGACACCTGGTGCAACTCGATGTCCATTTGGTTATGACTGTATTAACAACCTGTGCTGCACTTCGAGAACACGTAAGTAGTTAACTCGATATCATAAATTGATACTTATCTTTGTACGCTTAATGAAAAGCCACCTATGCTCTAAGTTTTAGAAATACATCAGGTCACATATGGCAAAGTCATTGAAACTTGTCGAGATTTTTAAACTGATGCACAAACAATACTTTCACACTTCATACAGGTATAAAGTGCAAATTTTCCTGAGCAACATAGGACGACAGAGCCGAATATACTTTCCATTTAAAAATTGAAAGACAATAGATAATAAACTTTGGCAACATGTACAAGTTTATTACATATAAAAGATCCATAGGCGCACGTATGCCATCTGATGCAAGCGTAATATTAATCAGTATCTAAGTTTATAGAGTGTGTATTTATCTAATGGAGTAACGCAGCTGATGTCGTTCAGGTTGCACGGATGGCGCAAGTTGACTTAGATATTCACTGGCCGTCCATATTTTATGGTGAGATTTGCTAAAGCAAAAATAACATAGATAATAAAAAATGAATCTTTGGATTCTTAATGCATCTGTTAAAACTCTCACTAGTGTCATTCTTCTTATTCTTTTTTTATTTGTGTTTTATGCCGTTTTCAACGTTATTTCAGTTATAAAGGACGACAGTTCACTTATTCATCATCCCTGGGTAAACAAACCAGAGTACTAGGCTAGGAAATGTGCCTTGCCCAAAGGCACTCGTGCATTACCGCCGTGGCAAGACTTGGGATCAAACCCGGGACGCCCGGTTACAAATATCCGACACTAACCACTCGGCCACGGCAGATTCCTCTTTCTACTTATAATCAAGCTCTAGATATTAAACTATAACTAGGTTGATGCCAATGTTCGTATATTATGGCTGTATGCTAGTCTTGTCACCAATAACCTATAGTTAGTTTTCATAGAACACAGTCCAGTTTCTGTACAGTCACTACGATACCATTATGTACAGTCACTACGATACCATTATATAAAGTCACTACGATACCATTATGTAAAGTCACTACGATACCATTATGTAAAGTCACTACGATACCATTATGTAAAGTCACTACGATACCATTATGTAAAGTCACTACGATACCATTATGTAAAGTCACTACGATACCATTATGTAAAGTCACTACGATACCATTATGTAAAGTCACTACGATACCATTATGTAAAGTCACTACGATACCATTATGTAAAGTCACTACGATACCATTATGTAAAGTCACTACGATATCATTATGTAAAGTCACTACGATACCATTATGTAAAGTCACTACGATACCATTATATAAAGTCACTACGATACCATTATGTAAAGTCACTACGATACCATTATGTAAAGTCACTACGATACCATTATGTAAAGTCGATACGATACCATTATGTAAAGTCGATACGATACCATTATGTAAAGTCGATACGGTACCATTATGTAAAGTCACTACGATACCATTATATAAAGTCGATACGGTACCATTATGTAAAGTCACTACGATACCATTATATAAAGTCGATACGGTACCATTATGTAAAGTCACTACGATACCATTATATAAAGTGGATACGGTACCATTATGTAAAGTCACTACGATACCATTATGTAAAGTCACTACGATACCATTATGTAAAGTCACTACGATACCATTATGTTAAGTCACTACGATACCATTATGTTAAGTCACTACGATACCATTATGTAAAGTCGATACGGTACCATTATGTAAAGTCACTACGATACCATTATATAAAGTCGATACGGTACCATTATGTAAAGTCACTACGATACCATTATGTAAAGTCACTACGATACCATTATGTAAAGTCACTACGATACCATTATGTTAAGTCACTACGATACCATTATGTTAAGTCACTACAATACCATTATGTTAAGTCACTACGATACCATTATGTAAAGTCACTACGATACCATTCTGTAAAGTCAGTACGATACCATTATGTAAAGCCACTACGATACAATTCTATAAAGTCACTAGGATAACATTCTGTAAAGTCACTACGATACCATTCTGTAAAGTCGCTACGATACCATTCTGTAAAGTATCTATGATACAATTATTTAAAGTCACTACGATACCATTCTGTAAAGTATCTATGATACAATTATTTAAAGTCACTACGATACCATTCTGTAAAGTCACTACGATACCATTCTGTAAAGTCACTACGATACCATTATGTAAATGCACTACGATACCATTCTGTAAAGTCACTACGATACAATTCTGTAAAGTCACTACGATACCATTATATAAAGTCACTACGATACCATTATATAAAGTCACTACGATACCATTATATAAAGTCACTACGATACCATTATATAAATTCACTACGATACCATTATATAAATTCACTACGATACCAAAGTTACTACGATACCATTATATAAAGTCACTACGATACCATTATAAAGTCACTACGATACCATTATATAAAGTCACTACGATACCATTCTGTAAAGTCACTACGATACCATTATATAAAGTCACTACGATACCATTCTGTAAAGTCACTACCATACCATTATATAAAGTCACTACGATACTATTATATAAAGTCACTACGATACCATTATATAAAGTCACTACGATACCATTATATAAAGTCACTACGATAACATTATGTAAAGTTACTACGATATCATTATATAAAGTCACTACGATACCATTATGTAAAGCCACTACGATACCAGTATGTAAAGCCACTACGATACCATTATATAAAGTCACTACGATACCATTATATAAAGTCACTACGATACCATTATATAAAGTCACTACGATACCATTCTGCAAAGTCACTACGATACCATTATATAAAGTCACTACCATACCATTATATAAAGTCACTACGATACCATTATATAAAGTCACTACGATACCATTATATAAAGTCACTACGATACCATTATATAAAGTCACTACGATACCATTCTGCAAAGTCACTACGATACTATTATATAAAGTCATTACCATACCATTATATAAAGTCACTACGATACCATTATGTAAAGTCACTACGATACCATTATATAAAGTCACTACGATACCATTATATAAACTCACTACGATACCATTATGTAAAGTCACTACGATACCATTATATAAAGTCACTACGATACCATTATATAAAGTCACTACGATACCATTATATAAAGTCACTACGATAACATTCTGTAAAGTCACTACGATACCATTATATTAAGTCACTACGATACCATTATGTAAAGCCACTACGATACCATTATATAAAGTCACTACGATACCATCATATAAAGTCACTACGATACCATTATGTAAAGCCACTACGATACCATTATGTAAAGTCACTACGAGACTATCATATAAAGTCACTACGATACCATTATGTAAAGTCACTACGATACCATTATATAAAGTCACTACGATACCATTATGTAAAGTCACTACGATACCATCATATAAAGTCACTACGATACCATCATATAAAGTCACTACGATACCATTATGTAAAGCCACTACGATACCATTATGTAAAGTCATTACGATAAAATCATATAAAGTCACTACGATACCATTATGTAAAGTCACTACGATACCATCATATAAAGTCACTACGATACCATTATGTAAAGTCACTACGATACCATTACATAAAGTCACTACGATACCATTTTATAAAGTCACTACGATACCATTATATAAAGTCACTACGATACCATTATATAAAGTCACTACGATACCATCATATAAAGTCACTACGATACCATTATGTAAAGTCACTACGATACCATTATATAAAGTCACTACGATACCATTATATAAAGTCACTACGATACCATTCTGTAAAGTCACTACGATACCATTATATAAAGTCACTACGATACCATTATATAAAGTCACTACGATACCATTATATAAAGTCACTACGATAACATTCTGTAAAGTCACTACGATACCATTATATAAAATCACTACGATACCATTATGTAAAGCCACTACGATACCATTAAATAAAGTCACTACGATACCATCATATAAAGTCACTACGATACCATTATGTAAAGTCACTACGATACCATTATATAAAGTCACTACGATACCATTATATAAAGTCACTACGATACCATTATATAAAGTCACTACGATACCATTATATAAAGTCACTGCGATAACATTATGTAAAGTCACTACGATACCATTATATAAAGTCACTACGATACCATTATGTAAAGCCACTACGATACCATTATGTAAAGCCACTACGATACCATTCTATAAAGTCACTATGATAACATTCTGTAAAGTCACTAGGATAACATTCTGTAAAGTCACCACGATACCATTCTGTAAAGTATCTATGATACAATTATTTAAAGTCACTACGATACCATTCTGTAAAGTCATTACGATACTAATCTGTAAAGTCACTACGATACCATTATGTAAAGTCACTACGATATCATTCTGTAAAGTCACTACGATACCATTCTGCAAAGTCACTACGATACCATTATATAAAGCCACTACGATACCATTATATAAAGTCACTACGATACCATTATATAAAGTCACTACGATACTATTATATAAAGTCACTACGATACCATTATATAAAGTCACTACGATACCATTCTGTAAAGTCACTACGATAGCATTATGTAAAGCCACTACGATACCATTCTATAAAGTCACTATGATAACATTATGTAAAGTCACTAGGATAACATTCTGTAAAGTCACCACGATACCATTCTGTAAAGTATCTATGATACAATTATTTAAAGTCACTACGATACCATTCTGTAAAGTCATTACGATACTAATCTGTAAAGTCACTACGATACCATTATGTAAAGTCACTACGATATCATTCTGTAAAGTCACTACGATACCATTCTGCAAAGTCACTACGATACCATTATATAAAGCCACTACGATACCATTATATAAAGTCACTACGATACCATTATATTAAGTCACTACTATAACATTCTGTAAAGTCACTACGAAACCATTATATTAAGTCACTACTATAACATTCTGTAAAGTCACTACGATACCATTATATAAAGTCACTACGATACCATTATATAAAGTCACTACCGATACCATTATGTAAAGTCACTACGATACCATTATATAAAGTCACTACGATACCATTATATAAAGTCACTACGATACCATTATATAAAGTCACTACGATACCATTATATAAAGTCACTACGATACCATTATATAAAGTCACTACGATACCATCATATAAAGTCACTACGATACCATTATGTTAAGTCACTACGATACTATTCTTTAAAGTCTCTACGATACTATTCTGTAAAGTCACTGCGATAACATTTTGTTATTAAAATATTGGTATTCATATTACTACATGTATATAATGCATTATATAGAATCTGCGAACATTGTAGATCATGATCAGCATGCACACAGATGCAATCTGATATTGATCTACATTATTCTACTTATTTATTACTCCAGAGGAAATACCTTGGTTAAAATTGAGCCATTCAACGAGCAAACCAACATTGTGGATTCTGCGTAAGGTATCGACCCGGTGAGCCTTATCATGCCACGCAGGCTAATCCGGGCAGACACTTTTCGCATCCTATGGATTTTCTGTTTCAGGAATCATTACTCTATACCTCTATTCCCCTTAGATGGAAGGTGTCGGCCGATCTGGGTCGATACACTACGCAGAGTTAATAATGTTAGTTTTCTCGTGGAACAGCTTATACATATATCTATACGTGAACGTGACAAAGGTCATGATATACGAGTTTCTGATTTTAATTTGGATGAGGGATAACACCTGGGTTTATCATATCGAGGGCTTGGCGTGAAACGGTTGTAACTAAAATTGGTATTTTGTTTACTAAGGTTAATCACCTCGCCATGAAGTCTTTATAAGCGTTAAATCATTTCTCTTCGTAAACAATGGAAATTTAGGTGACATTGCTCGTTCTGAGCAATGGCACCTAAATTTACATTGTTTACAAAGGGGTCAAAATTGCCCCATAACCAGGATTTTCAAAATAGGTTTTTAGTTACAACCGTTTCACGCCAAGCCCTCGATATACCATAACTATAACCTTTACTGTTTTCCAGCAGGAGGAGTATGTCCGCGTCCTATCGAGGATAGAAATCCTTTCTGTCGCTTTGGACCGCGCTTCTTTCGATGTAGAAGTGACGACGATTGTAGAGGTGGCGAAAAGTGCTGTCCTGATGGCTGTGGTAGGAGACGGTGTACCATTGCTCGCAGAGGCTGATAGTATCGAGGATCACATGTCACTGAAAATGATCGCGATCTGTGGTGAAGAGGAAATAATGTGTTTCCAGAACAAATTGGCTTGCAACTGTTGAAACAGACGATTAAAATGACAATTGAAAAAATAAACCTAAGAACTATCTTTTCGACTTTTGAAAAAGATACTTCAGTTACCCTAATCCTGTTGTACGGGACTTAATACAAGGTTTGTTTTTCCTGGCAACGTAGACCAATATAAGCCTACATTGCTTGTGCAGTGCAATCTTGATCAACAAACATTATTAGCCTCTGAGTAATGAATTCTTAGCAAAACCAGATCTGCATTTGGCTTGTCTGTTTTTGGAAGTAAAAAAGTCGGGCTATTGTGATACCCTCTGCGTCGTCTACGTCTGCATCGTCACAAAACTTTAAACTTACCTCATAACTCAAAAACTGTTCAACATTTTCAAATGAAACTTAATACATATGCTGCTAGTACCAATACGCATATATATACACCAAGTAACATAACTCTGCCTTTACTAATAATTCAGTTATGCCCCTTTATCGACTTAGAAAAAACAGCCGCGCGTGGGCGTCCGCTCCGCTGCGCTCGTGTTACGTTTTAATGTTAAAACTCAAAGATTGTCATACCAATTACTGAAATTATTCAGGAGGTATATTCAGAATAAACATCTTTAGTATGGTGCTTTATTCCGCTTTCAACAATATTCAGTTTTATCACCGCGGGTCCTGGGTAAATTAATAGTACTACCGTTATTATTTATCGAGATATCGATTCACCAGTCGTTTTGCTATCACCGCAATTCTAAGTGTCAAGGAAGAAGCTACTACTACTAGTGTTAAAGTGTTTGGTACGATCCGACCGGAGATCCTGGTATTCCAGTCCGAAGGCGGTACAACGAATAAGGAACCGTTGAAACCAACCGAGTGTTTAGCGTAGGGGATCCGGGACTGGGTAGCCCGTGTTCAATACACAGTCGCGATGGACACGATTGATAGTGCAAGGCACATTTCCTTGCTAGTTCAGTGTTGTCGCCGAGGGATATGAATGCGTTTCTGTCGCCGTAATAAGACGTTTGAAACCAGTGTCAAACCACAATAAAACAAAACAAAACGCTGATTACAACAAGTTGTATGATGGCGGCCAGTTCACTTTAAATGTGTTTCCCGGCAGCTTCCTTCCCACATATATTATTAAGCCCACCGGCTGAAGACTAATGACGCGTCCCCTAGATTGACGTACCTCGTAATTAGCAACTGAGCTATCACATCTCGACTTGATCGATCTAGTTAAAATAGTATACACATCTGCGTAATGTATCGACCAGATCAGCTGTCCGCGCAGACTGATCCGGCCGACACATTCCGTCTAAGGGGGGATAGATAGAGTAGTGATTCCTGAAACAAAAAATCCACAGGAGGCGAAAAGTGTCTATCCGGGTACGCCTGTGTGGCATGCGTAGGCTGATCCGGGTCGATACTTTACGCAGAGTCCACAATGTTGATTTTCTCACGAGACGGCCTACACATTAATTATTGCCAAGCTACGCCCCTGACTTAGTGCTCAGTACTGCATGGATAGCATAATGACTTATGTATCGGTGACGTAATTAAATTTACACCATGGCAGATGTTACTCAAACACTGTTGAGACCTATGTAAATTACACAATTCGTGTTGCACATGCAATAGATATAAATTGTAGATACCTTACTTCAGGCTATGGTGAGGTTAACGATACATAATAGAAATGTTATTAAATTTACCTCTCAATGAATTTAAACAAATATCCTCTAATGTGACATGATCCATTTTATTATTTTACCCGGTGCACTATAGTAGATTAGTACGTCTGGCATGAGCCAACAATGGCGTCTAGATTGATCACCTCTAGTCTGATACCCGGCATACTATAGTAGATTAGTACGTCTGGCATGAGCCAACAATGGCGTCTAGATTGATCACCTCTAGTCTGATACCCGGCATACTATAGTAGATTAGTACGTCTGGCATGAGCCAACAATGGCGTCTAGATTGATCACCTCTAGTCTGATACCCGGCATACTATAGTAGATTAGTACGTCTGGCATGAGCCAACAATGGCGTCTAGATTGATCACCTCTAGTCTGATACCCGGCATACTATAGTAGATTAGTACGTCTGGCATGAGCCAACAATGGCGTCTAGATTGATCACCTCTAGTCTGGTACCCGGCATACTATAGCAGATTAGTACGTCTGGCATGAGCCAACAATGGCGTCTAGATTGATCACCTCTAGTCTGGTACCCGGCATACTATAGTAGATTAGTACGTCTGGCATGAGCCAACAATGGTGTCTAGATTGGTCACCTCTAGTCTGGCACCCGGCATACTATAGTAGATAAGTACGTCTGGCATGAGCCAACAATGGCGTCTAGATTGATCACCTCTAGTCTGTTACCCGGCATACTATAGTAGATTAGTACGTCTGGCATGAGCCAACAATGGCGTCTAGATTAATTACCTCTAGTCTGGTACCCGGCATACTATAGCAGATTAGTACGTCTGGCATGAGCCAACAATGGCGTCTAGATTGATCACCTCTAGTCTGGTACCCGGCATACTATAGTAGATTAGTACGTCTGGCATGAGCCAACAATGGTGTCTAGATTGGTCACCTCTAGTCTGGCACCCAGCATACTATAGTAGATAAGTACGTCTGGCATGAGCCAACAATGGCGTCTAGATTGATCACCTCTAGTCTGTTACCCGGCATACTATAGTAGATTAGTACGTCTGGCATGAGCCAACAATGGCGTCTAGATTAATTACCTCTAGTCTGGTACCCGGCATACTATAGCAGATTAGTACGTCTGGCATGAGCCAACAATGGCGTCTAGATTGATCACCTCTAGTCTGGTACCCGGCATACTATAGTAGATTAGTACGTCTGGCATGAGCCAACAATGGTGTCTAGATTGGTCACCTCTAGTCTGGCACCCGGCATACTATAGTAGATTAGTACGTCTGGCATGAGCCAAATATGGCGTCTAGATGGATCACCTCTAGTCTGGTACCCGGCATACTATAGTAGATTAGTACGTCTGGCATGAGCCAACAATGGCGTCTAGATTGATCACCTCTAGTCTGGTACCCGGCATACTATAGCAGATTAGTACGTCTGGCATGAGCCAACAATAGCGTCTAGATTGATCACCTCTAGTCTGGTACCCGGCATACTATAGTATATTAGTACGCCTGGCATGAGCCAACAATGGCGTCTAGATTGATCACCTCTAGTTTAGTACCCGGCATACTATAGTAGATTAGTACGTCTGGCATGAGCCAACAATGGCGTCTAGATTGATCACCTCTAGTCTGTTACCCGGCATACTATAGTAGATTAGTACGTCTGGCATGAGCCAACAATGGCGTCTAGATTAATTACCTCTAGTCTGGTACCCGGCATACTATAGCAGATTAGTACGTCTGGCATGAGCCAACAATGGCGTCTAGATTGATCACCTCTAGTCTGGTACCCGGCATACTATAGTAGATTAGTACGTCTGGCATGAGCCAACAATGGTGTCTAGATTGGTCACCTCTAGTCTGGCACCCGGCATACTATAGTAGATAAGTACGTCTGGCATGAGCCAACAATGGCGTCTAGATTGATCACCTCTAGTCTGTTACCCGGCATACTATAGTAGATTAGTACGTCTGGCATGAGCCAACAATGGCGTCTAGATTAATTACCTCTAGTCTGGTACCCGGCATACTATAGCAGATTAGTACGTCTGGCATGAGCCAACAATGGCGTCTAGATTGATCACCTCTAGTCTGGTACCCGGCATACTATAGTAGATTAGTACGTCTGGCATGAGCCAACAATGGTGTCTAGATTGGTCACCTCTAGTCTGGCACCCGGCATACTATAGTAGATTAGTACGTCTGGCATGAGCCAAATATGGCGTCTAGATGGATCACCTCTAGTCTGGTACCCGGCATACTATAGTAGATTAGTACGTCTGGCATGAGCCAACAATGGCGTCTAGATTGATCACCTCTAGTCTGGTACCCGGCATACTATAGCAGATTAGTACGTCTGGCATGAGCCAACAATAGCGTCTAGATTGATCACCTCTAGTCTGGTACCCGGCATACTATAGTATATTAGTACGCCTGGCATGAGCCAACAATGGCGTCTAGATTGATCACCTCTAGTTTAGTACCCGGCATACTATAGTAGATTAGTACGTCTGGCATGAGCCAACAATGGCGTCTAGATTGATCACCTCTAGTCTGGTACCCGGCATACTATAGTAGATTATGGTAGGGGTAGGTTACTCACAACTAGACCCATTTGTGTAGGTTGTAAGGAAACATAATTCCTTGAGCTCAACGTATAAACATCATATAACTAGTTATCTCCCTTTGATTGCATGAGGCTGTAGGTTACAATACACCAAATAAATTCCTTCATTTTTTCCATGTTAATCGACGAGTTTCAGTCCTAAGTTGTCACACTTTATAAGCGTTTCTCATGTAGAACACCATATATCATTGAAAATACTAAAAGTGATCAAATCAATAATTTCCAGTGAATCCTATACACATTTACAATGAATTTAAACTCAATGGCATATACTCAATTCATTATGGTGATGGTATACACTCATTTCTACGCAAACAAAGTGATTTTTTTAGGGACTATTTGGGTATTTAGCGTAATTGACCTGTCAGGAAACATAATTCCATGAGCTCAAGGTATACACATCATATAACTAGTTATCTCCCTTTGATTGAATGGGATCAAGATGAATAGAGAGGACCGCACATTCTTCAAGAGCTAAATTCTCGTTAGATTTAAACCGATTGGTCCAGATTTTTTTTGTCTCTATAGCCATTCGTTTGCCACACAGTTTCCAAATAAGGCTACCTTTAATGGTGAATGCATGACCTTATTGTGTTATAGGAGCAGGTCATTCCAGACATTCCAATTTGTATAGGTTGGAAAGAAACATAATTCCATGAGCTCAACGTATAAACATCATATAACTAGTTATCTCTCTTTGATTGAATGAGATCGAGATGAATAGAGATTGCTACATATTCAGTTATATTTTGGTGTCAGTGTACGTTTCGGAGTATTATTCGAGTTTTGAAATGTTCCACTAATTTCCGTTCTCTACTTACTTACTACTTGTACGTACAACCAGAACAAGAACAACAACAAGCACAAGCAAACACGTTGCATGACAGCAGCCTTCAATCTACAAGAAACCATATACGACATATCCGAAAAGAAAAGTCGGGTGTACGTCGCCTTTCTCGATTTTAAGGCCGCGTTCGATTCTGTGTGGCATACAGGCCTTTTCTTTAAACTAACACAATTAGGACTAAAAGGTAAAATCCTAAGGATCATAATCAATTCATATGAGAAATTAACGTGCCGTATCCGTGTAAACGGTGCGACGTCATGTACTGTAAATATACAGAAAGGCGTACGGCAGGGAGGGGTAGCTTCTACATTTTACTATCTCGTATATATGAATGAACTTTTACAACAACTAGAGGACTCGCAATATAGTTTAAACATCGGGCATACCCTCAGATGCGGCAATCCTGCATTCGCCGATGATCTTTCCCTTACTTCCTTGACTCCGAACACGCTGCAACTCCTATTAGATATTGTCTATCGATATACCAACAGGTGGACATCCGAAGTTAATGCGAGCAAATCTAATATAGTCGTATTTAACAAACCTAAACATGACTCGCCAATTTCTCTTATCATTGGAGATACGTATATTTTTGAAACTGATCATGCAGTACACCTTGGTATAAGACAAGACGCATCACTTAAATTAACAAATCGAATTAAAGAAAGGTGTCAAAAGGCGAAAAATGCATTTTTTGCACTTGCCGATATAGGTTTCACATTTATCAACTTTACTTTGCATAGTGATACCATTTAATATCTGATTTTCTTAGAAGGGCGAGACACCCTCAGCCCGAGGTCTTGTTTCTCTAAATTTCAGTAGTGAGTGGCATAATCTAATGTTTCAAGTTGGTCGTAAGTCATATTGAGTCGTATGACTAATCATTTAAACGGCGGATGGTTTTTACCTGGGAGAATGAATTATGGATTTCTCCATAGTATACAGAAAAAAGTACCTCGGTAATAATCACACAATTAACATGCATACCTCTAAATGCACTTGTGTGTGTAATGTCCATATATGGTATTGGCCTACTTAATTATTCATACCTCGGTATGACTATAAAAGTTCAATGCCAGAAATAAGGCTAATTCTTTGATTTCAACCTGATGGGCATAATCCACAGGTAAAACTGTTCATGTGTATGAATTTTCAAGTCTGTAACTCAACTAGAAATGATATACCTCGATATGTGGGTGTTCCGTCATATACCTCTCTATATACTAAAAACAGGTATGTGTGAGTGTGTGAGTGTGTGCGTGTGTGAGTGTGTGAGTGTTTGAGTGTGTGAGTGTGTATAGGGCGGAGGCCTTTATACAATAAACTTTGAAACATGAAACTTGATACAAATACATCATTTGACATTTAGTCACAAGACTTTTACTCTTTTCCGAAATAGTTTAAAAGTTGTCATTAGAAGCCTAATAACATATGTTCTAATCATGAATATGAATATGAGAGTGACCAAAGGAACCTTTCTACAACATGTATTGAAAATCGGCCATATACTTTCGTACGATAATATTTTTTCAAGTTTCCACTATAGCCATATAAGGCAAAACGGACTCCCCACGGCCCCCACGGAATATTTCTAATTATTTGAAAATCGGCAGAATAGTTTGGGGGGAGAAGATTTTTAAAGTTTCCACTAAAGCCAATATAAGGATAATAACCCCCCCCCCCCCCCCCCCCCCCCCCCCACACACACATATTTATTTGAAAATCGGCCTGAAACTTTCGGCGGAGAAGATATTTAAAGTTTTCACTATAGCCATATAAGGCAAAATAGTCCTGCTCCCTGGTGGCCATACTTTTCGAGCAATCAACATGGCTTGAAGGAATCTGATAGAAGGTCACCCTAGGAACGTTTCTAATCGGCCTGGCACTTTCGGAAGAGAAGACTTTTTAAGTTTTCACTATAGCCGTATAAGGCAAAATAGCCCCGCCCTCTGGCGTTCATATTTTTCGACCAATGAAAATGGCTCGAACGAATCTGATAGAGGGTCACCCAAGAAACATTTCTACTAAATTATTTAAAAATCGGCCAATAGAAGAATTTTTTAAGTTTTCACTAAAGCCATATAAAGCAAAGTAGCCCCGCACCATGGCGGCAATGTTTTTCGACCAATCAACTTGGCTAGAAGGATTCTGATAGAGAGTCATCCAAGGAACATTTCTACAAAATTATTTGAAAATCGGCCGACCAGTCTAGGCGGAGAAGAGTTTTAAAGTTTTTTTCTTTTGGTTGCGATGGAAACCAGAAGTTTGCATGGATCCAAAATATTTTAAGGAATTTAAGAGAAGACATTGAAAGGATGCTTCCTATGAGGTTTCATCTCGATTGGCCAAGTGGTTAGGAAGGAGAAGTCGTTTAAAGCAAACAATTAACGCACGCACGCACATTTCACCATGACATAAGCTCGACTGGCTTTTAGCCAGTGAAGCTAAAAACTAAATTGTGTATGAAAGTTATTGATTTCAAAATACAACTCGGTACAAGAGATCATAATTGGTATGCACCAGGGGAAGATATGTCTATTGATTACATTACTAGAGTCGTCCGCTATGTATCACCGACAAAAGAAGAATATAAAACATGCATCGGAAAATAAATGTATAACAATGACACAGAGTTATAAACTTTGTGGGGTAAAGACACTGACGCATCGAATTCCGTCTATGGCAAGAACGTGGTTAACATAACTAATGGAACGCATCGAATTGCGTCTATGACAAGAACATGGTTAACATATCGAATGGAACACGTCTGTCTAATTCCGTCTATGACAAAAACATGGTTAACATAACTAATGGAGCGCATCGAATTCCGTCTATGCCAAAAACATGGTTAACATAACTAATGGAGCGCATCGAATTCCGTCTATGACAAGAACATGGTTAACATATCGAATGGAACACGTCTAATTCCGTCTATGACAAAAACATGGTTAACATAACTAATGGAGCGCATCGAATTCCGTCTACGACAAGAACATGGTTAACATATCAAATGGAACACGACAAGAACATGGTTAACATATCAAATGAAACACGTCTAATTCCGTATATGACAAGAAATGGGTTAACATGACTAATGGAACGCGTATAATTCCGTCTATGACAAGAACATGGTAAACATAACTAATGGAACGCGTCTTATTCCGTCTATAACAAGAACATGGTTAACATAACTTATGGAACACGTCTAATTCCGCCTGTAACAAGAACATGGTTAACATAACTTATGGAACACGTCTTATTCCGTCTATAATTAGAACATGGTTACCATAACGTATGGAACACGTCTTATTCCGTCTATGACAGGAACATGGTTAACATAACAAACGGAACGCGTCTAATTCTGTCTATGACAAGAACATGGTAAACTTAACTAATGGAACGAGTCTTATTCCGTATATAACAAGAATATGGTAAACATAACTTATGGAACACGCCTTATTCCGTCTATGACAAGAATATGGTTAACATAACTAATGGAATGAGTCTTATTCCGTCTATAGCAAGAACATGGTAAACATAACTAATGGAATGAGTCTTATTCCGTCTGTAACAAGAACATGGTAAACATAACTTATGGAACACGTCTAATTCCGTCTATGACAAGAACATGGTTAACATAACTTATGGAACACGTCTAAGTCCGTTTATAACAAGAACATGGTTAACATAACTTATGGAACACGTCTTATTCCGTCTATGACAAGAACATGGTTAACACAGCTAATGGAACGCAGTCCATTATGACTTTTGAAACATTGTCAGACATTCTGCTCGGACAGTCAAATTGTTTTCATTCTTTTACAATGAAATCAGTAGCTGTTGATCACTGTATATAAAGGAAGAAAGAATTCGAAACTATACAAAACATTCCAAATACCCCTTTCGCGATACAGACGGCATTTGCATTCATAGCAGACAGCGTCTGGTTTGAAAGCAGATGAGAGTGAAAATGTAACAAGTGGACAATTGTTAGTGTTATTTTGATATAAAATTACGTTGAAAACATTGCTAAAAAAAGTTTATCTTGTTGAATTATTTCCAATTTTTCAACAATAACTATTTATTTTCAAAAAACATTTACTGCAAAGTCGTTAAATGTTGCCCATACCAGGAAAGGGTAAACACCAAAACTGTCCATGTTTTAAAACCGTGTTCGATCTGTTGTAACAACTTAAACAAACAGAATCAACACACAATGTTAAAATACCCCAACAAGTTCAACACATACAGTGTGTTTTATTGGAGTTTTTACGCTCTTTTCAACATTATTTCAGTTATATCACGGCGACAGTTCACTTATTCATGATCCCTGGACAAACAAACCAGTACTAGGCTACGAAATGTGCCTTGCCTAAGTGCACTCCATCATGACCTTCGTTATGCGACTGGGGATCGAACCCGGGACGCCCGGTTTCAAATCCCCGATGCTACTCACTCCACCACGGCGGATTCCTCAACATATATACGAATCCTGAAGAAGTAGTTTTATTTAAATGGATATAAACCTAAGAAATTATAATAATAAAGACAGGTAACATTATAAGGATGTAAACACTTGAAGTGGTGGATTATGCCATACATCTTAAACACAGAACGTTTTTTGTTAGTTTAAACTTATTTATTTGACATCGATTGCGAAACAAACTTTAAACTTATATTAATCACGCTCGATGTCTGCTGCCTGGATACTTAACCAGTGTGGAGAAAAAAAGGCAGAACCCGCTCATCACGGGATTCGAACCCTGGACCTTTGGTACAAGAGGCCGACGCTCTACCTCTGTATCACTGTCTTCCACGTTTTTTGTTAATGCCGCAGGATGCCAAAGACAAAGGTCTCCTGTGCCGATGTCCAGGGAAGCTTACCATACGTCGAGGGCTTGGCATGAAACGGTGGAATTAAAAACCTATTTTGGAAACCCTGGTTTAGGGGAACTTTTTACCCCTTTGTAAACAAAGCAAATTTAGGTGCCATTGCTCAGAACGAGCAATGGCACCTACATTTCCATTGTTTACCAAGAAAAATGATTTAACGCTTATAAAGACTTTATGGTGAGGTGAT
This sequence comes from Serripes groenlandicus, assembly GCA_031761405.1. Taxonomy (NCBI): domain Eukaryota; kingdom Metazoa; phylum Mollusca; class Bivalvia; order Cardiida; family Cardiidae; genus Serripes; species Serripes groenlandicus. The sequence goes on from JASEVX010000211.1 coordinate 297,327, forward strand.
TAACCTCGGTAAAAATATACCAATTTTAGTTACAACCGTTTCACGCCAAGCCCTCGACGTGTAATTTGATCAATTATACCCAACGTTAACACTCTTTGGCTCATATTGTGTTCGATAGCGGGTTATCAGTTCATAAAGACTGTATAAACTGACCTCCATGTCATATTAAAGGGTTTCCCATGGTATTACTCATCACAATTAACCTGACATTGACCTTTGTGAAAAGATGTACAGTCAAACCTGCACTACCGACCACTTGCTATAAGCGACCCCCTGCTGTAAGCGACCGTATTGAACTCCTCCCGATGGTTTTTATTCATTAATTTACCTTCAATAAGCGACTTCCTCCTGTCTGCGACCAGCGGACACTTAAATCCTCCCAATTTGAATCAAAATCAACCATTAAGCGACCTTCCAAAACACAAAAAATCCAAAACGTAGAATATATCCGAACACAAAAATAATCCAAACACAGCTATCCAAACACAGCTGTCGTGTATAGCAAGGGTAATCCAAGCACAGAAGCAGTGAACCGTGTAATGCAAGGTTTAAATAATAGACTGGTTAGGTGTAAAGATAACACGAGGTCAATTATGCAGCGTATTACAGTTGTAATAAAACGATAATTGGCCTGTTAACAGCTTGTATTTAATACGCTTTAGCTTCAAATATTGTCCTTGTTGGGTCCTTTGTTCTCTATTCTTTTGTTCTCTCGTCTTTTCGATGGGATTAAAGGAAAGTTGAATGACATCAAATTGAAATTTATCATTGGATAGTTTGGGGTTTAATTATTATAAATTTGATTAGAATGTTTGATCTGTTTAATTAGATCTATGTTTGTTTTTTACTTTTTAATGGTGATAGCACGTTTATTTAAACGGCTCTTAAATAAGTAAATCTGTAAACAAACACTTGACAATACAGTTTATCACAAATTTCAAGACAATGTAAGTCCGAGTGTATTTATTCAGGTTCCATTTAATTCTTTCATTCTACAAAATTATATCAACGAGAAACAATGTCCGCAACAAAAAGAAAATGTCTTACGTTAGAAGAGAGGGTGAAATGTTTTAATTATCTACATGTACATGTACTTACATTTTTAAAAATACATGAATATAAAATGAATCAAACAGAGAAATAAAAGAACAACATCATTTTTATTGTTATTTATTCTTTAATACCAATACATGTACATGTACATGTGCACACAAGTACATGTTTCATGTAGTAAACATAATTTCCCCAAAACAGAAAATTTCATTTGTACCCCAATAAGAGACCACCTGTCTTAAGAGACCACTTACAGCATTTCCCTTGGGTGGTCTCTTAATACAAGTTTGACTGTACATTATTATGATTTTTTTTTTTTTATAGATTTTGAACATTGACTGTCTGTTATTGTTTCCATCATGTATGTTACCATAAACGACTTTCACAAATAAATGTATTTTATGATAAATATAATGATTTATGTCATCGCGGTGTATCAAAAGTAACAGATTCAATAAAAACTATTCTAACCGGCATTAACAAATAAAATGCGCTATTTCAATTCAACTCTGTGTTACGTCATCATTTCCCCCATACTGAGTGAAATGTGATGTTTAGACCCAAGAACACCGCCATGCCACATAAAAGTATGTTTATGTCATAACATCCACTGTACAAGGTCTAGTAATATACTGCGGTTTACGTTTCGATAACACATTTGAGTTTTAATATTTGAACAGTCCATTTTAGTTTGTTTTATAATTGAGACTGTTTCTAATGAGTACCGACTACATAAAGGTTGGTTAAACAAATATTATCATCTACGGCATTGATATAGTATGCTTTTAAGTTGTTTACTGATTGGATTAAACGTAATACTCCTATTCTGTGCGATATGTGTTGGATCGGATGTAAACATGCGTGTTTCGTTTCAACCATTTAAAAGTGCTGCCACTTTGTAGAATCTTTGACTTTTCCATGTCGATTTCGAAGCCATTCGTCTTCATCACATCGATGACGTAATCAAGCGGTCGATTGTTGACATGACCAAGTCCACCTTGCCCCGGAATTGACCAGCTTAAAATGATTCCTTCTTTCGCATGTCGGAAAATATTATCCAGGAAAACCGACTCGTATTGCATGGGGATGTGTTCAGCGACCTCTAGTGACATAACCCAATCGTAGGCCGGAAGTCCGTATTGAGGAACACTTAAATCCAGGAATTTGACCCGGCCTTTGCTTGTCTGTTCGCAGTACGGTGCCCCATCGTATGCCTCGTATCCGGCAACCTCTCCCAGTTTGAGTATTTCCCTTTTATACGCACCAGGCCCGTCACCGAAACTAGCAACCATTTTGCCTTTCAGAAATTTGGATAGTACTGGTACAAACTTTTTATCGGTTAAGTGGTTGCCGCCATGTTCTGTACTGGCCGATTTACACCATCCGCCCTGTTCGTTTGTTGTGCCATCTTTTTTCTGTAAAGACAAATGAACCAACATGAACAAGGTTATGCGATGATGGACTCTTGAAAAGAGGCGTCAGTCTAGAATACACACCGTATCTTGTAGCTACTCGAACTCCGCGCATTGAGATTATATTTGAGAAACCATAACATATGGCTTCAATGAATTATTAGAAGTATATTGTTTATCTAGGTATATGTGAGAATATCTGTTATACACTACCCTGCACGATATTTTGTGGTCTTACCACAACAAGTATCCCCGCAATCTGTAATCAGGGCAAAGCGTCATTGTATTATGTTATATTCTTTTATATACTGTTTATTAACCCTTTCAGCGCCTAATTGTTTAAAGTAGACTCTTCCATGTTCAAACTCGGACGAAACTATTTTCATGTTATAGGATTTTTGGAATATCTTTATACATTACAGTCAAACAATGCAGATTTCAGGTGAGACAGCTCGTTATTACGAGCTGTCTCACCTGAATCTGTAGTGTTTGCAAAAAGCTCAATATTGCCTTTGGCGCTGAAAGAGTTAACATGGATAATCATGGATAAGTGTACTGATATAATGTGGTGAACTGGCGTATTACCTTCATTTATTTATTTAAATCTTTATTTCCTCCATATAACGAAGATCAATTATTTACAAAAGTATAAATAACAGAACAAAAATGCATAGAAATACGAATATAATACAGCTGTACATGTATGTCGCTAGGTGAATACCACTGCCCCCCCCCCCCCCCCCCCCCCAAGCTGTCAGATCAACATGTCTTGTGGTGTCTGTGATCATACGATTAACAAACCCATATATGCCTTGCGCATGCAACCTGTTCAAACCGAAGGGGGAAGGTGGATTATTCTCTGCCAATGACTATGAGACCCCTAATAGAAAACTTCACCGAAACGAAATGAGAAGTGTTCAATAAAGGACATAGACATATATCAAGTAATTATAAAATTACCAATGCATCCTGGTTAACTGATTACACATGATGCGATATTGAGTCGTCTGCTTAAATTCCTAACTGTGACCTAGTCCTTTTCTCCCAATGCTATCAAGAGTTTGTTACCCTTAAGAGGTTTACTGTTATTGCGGTCAATAATCACACAGAATCAGTCATCTGTATAATCTCGCATTGTTATCTTTATTGCATGTCTGTAATAATTCCATGCAGTGTGAAGAAAAATAATAACTTTGTTATAAAAAATGTCGTAGTCATCATGTAAAACGCGAACTAAATTATTATTTAAACCAAACAGAGACCTCATATATTCCTGACCGTTCAAGGAACGTAACCAGTTACATACATTAGAAACAAAATGTCTTACGACAATTCGTTCAAACGAGTCCCTGCAGGTCTGAACCATAGCACAGTTGATCAAAATATGTTCTGTTAAATTAGTGGATATGTCGACATTACCACATCTTGAGCAAGTCGATTCTGTAGAAGACATATATGCAATAAACTGTGTCACGGAGAAACAAGCACGCAGCATACTCGGATTATGTCTTGCAAAACACCAAACAGGACTATCAGAGAATGTCTTTTGTATTTGCTTATACAGTACAAATTGTTCAGAGGAAGTTCTCGTAGTCCATTAATTTATGTAGTAATTAGTCAATTTTCTGTGAATATGCTTTTTCCATATGAATTTACTGGGGAAAGTTCCATAAGAAACATAGTCTTGCAAAACATAATACAGATCATATTTGTGTAACAGGGTCGATACATCTGATATAAATCCTGTAATTTGAAAAGAACAAAGGCGTAGTAAAAACATATCTTTTGTTGAGCAGTCCCTCTCTAACCGGCACAGCTGACCCAGGAACATAAGCTTGTTCTTTTCTATCTCCGCTTCAATTGGAAGAGCCCCAATTAGACAAAGAACAATGTCTGTTCTTAATCTAATATGTACTATTGTAGTCCCAGAATTTTTTAAGGCAGGGTCGATGTGACCTGTCCAGGGTCAGACGATCCCGGTCTGAAAGATCCTGTAACAGCTCACAGCCAAAAAGGGCCATGGAGAGAACTACAGCGTTATATATTTTTAGACTAGTCATATGATTTAAACCATTTCTATGTAATCCCTCTTTAATCATACCGAAAAAGGTACCTCTTATTTTTCGATCAACGTGTTTAATTATCGAGGTTGAACTGCTGTACTTATTACAAAGAACTCGTCTTTCTCTTGAATGTCTTCGTTACCAACAAACCCGGACCGTGACCTGCGTGCAAATGCTCGCTTAGGTTCGTTAAAAAATAAAATACTTAAAAGTGTACCTATTAATTAAACAGTAGCATAACATGACATAACAATACCAGTTTACTATAACATAGTTCCGAGTAAACTGAGCTGATTATGTATTCACCATGTGACAGGTCAATTTGCAATGGACACTTTAAATACACTTCGTATGAATCGGCACAACACAACAAGAACCCTACAACATGTCGAGGGCTTAAACCTAAATTTGCATTGTTTACAAAGGGGTCAAAATTGCCCCTAAACCAGGGTGTTCAAAATAGGTTTTAAGTTACAACCGTTTCACGCCAAGCCCTCGTTGTGTGTTCGAAGGAACGTATACAGATGTCGCCTGCCAATAATTGATCAGGACTTTGATTTAAATCGAACAGTGATGGACACATATCAATACGGACAGACAGACAGACAGACAGCCGAACCTATTAAGGCTTAGTGATATTAAATGACATACTGTTAAGGTAGGGGACATTATATAAATATCATATGGCAGCATGTGTGACAATATCAATGTCACACATGCTGCCATATGATATTTATTTTATTATACCGAACACAATTAAGTGACGTCACTGCTGTATGTGTATAAGGGAGGCAATCACGTCATGATTTAACTAAAATATTGAAGCAGTTATTTGCCCTTATATGACATTCAAAATATCACTGCGGTCACATGACCTGACAGTCAATTTTCGCTTGGTCACGTGTCAAAAAGGTTGAAAATGTTTCTGATAGTCAAAATATCTCTTTTTCGGGTAATGGGATTTTACCATTGTAGACAAAAGTGAGGTATAATAATATATGTTGTATCAGGGATGTACTCCTCCGATTGTACGAACACACCGGACTTGACTATCACTCGTTTAATTCTCAATGTGTAAGGATAATCTGAATTATACATCCATGGTTAAATCTATTTTCGTATGCAGTGATCCAAATAATATATGCAGGCTTCCACTGTCAATTGCTGTTCAAGCTATACGAGGACCCTGTATGTATTGTGTAAATCGAACTGTCGCATGGTGAATACATACTGAGGTCAGTGCACGCAGAAGCATATACTAAACTGACATGTGTATCGAGGGCTTGGCGTGAAACGGTTGTAACTAAAAACCTATTATGAAAACCCTGGTTTATGGGCAATTTAGAGCCCTTTGTAAACAATGCAACTTTAGGTGCCATGGCTCAGAACGAGCAATGGCACCTAAATTTCCATTGTTAAACCAAGAAAAATGATTTAATGCTTGTAAAGACTTTATGGCGAGGTGATTTACCTTGGTAAAAAAATACCAATTTTAGTTACAACCGTTTCACGCCAAGCCCTAGGTATATATTCATCTTGCGGCATTTCAATTACATGGACTATACAATGTCGTAATCAGTTCATTTTAGTCAGGCTTGTTTGGAGCCGATCTTGTAACTGCCCTGTAGCGTTCGGTCAAATGGTGTGTGTTAGCTGATATTTGCTTAACCCTTTCCCACCTGCAGACGCATTTTGACTCAATAGCAGCAGACGACATTTGAAAACATTGTGGCCAAAGGTGAAATTGCTCATGATGAGCAATTTCTCCTTTGGCCACAATGTTTTCAACTTAATTTAACAATTAAGCTATATTTTATGGAGATTTTTCAGGTTTTTGCCACTCTGTTTTCAAAGTCGTCCGCTGTGAAAGGGTTTAACACCAACTAAAGTAACGTTTCACTGAACTATAAGATTAAACATAAAAACCCGTACCATCTCGTATTACGAGTTTTCACGAGTGAAAAATCCAAACAAACAGAATACTTTCACGAACTTTATTTTCAGGAAACATATAATCAAAGCGCTGAAGGCACTGCATTTGTTTGGGTAAATAAAACTGTTCAAACATTTGCCTTTGCATAGATATGTGATTTATAAACTATGCATTGTTTATATAAATATTACAACTTCGGGTAAAAGAATAAATGACACAACCGTAAAAATAAATCATGAGACATACATGTGAATATTATATTTAATTACCAAGTTTCAAAAGACATGTAAAACAAATGTATAATCATTATGGCCCCAACTCACTCATTTAAGTATTTACCAATTTTTGTTACAGAAAAAAACAATTGACCAAGGGTTTTCTAAAATCTTACTCAAAAGCTTCCTGCTTAACAAGAGGGCCAATCAACATGGCTTGAAGGAATCTGATAGATGGTCTCCTAATGAACATTTCTGCAAAAAGAATTGAAAATTGGCCAAACACTTTCGGAGGAGAAGATTTTTCAAGTTTTCACTATAGCCATATAAGGCAAAAAAGCCATGTTTTTCGACCAATCAACTTGGCTGGAATGAATCTGATAGAGGGTCACCCTAGGAACATTTCTACAAAATTATTTGAAATTCGGCCAGACACTTTTGGAGGAAAAGATTTTTTGAGTGTACACTATAGCCATATAAGGCAAAAAAAGCCCGCCCCCAAGGCCAAGGAACACTTCTTTAAAATAATTTGAAAATCTGCCAACCAGTTTGGTAGAAGAAGAATTTTAAAGTTATTTTGGTTTCGTTGCCATGGAAACCAGAATTCTACATGAATCACAAACATTTGAAGGAATTCTGGTGAGGTCAATGAGAGGATGCTTTCTGTGAAGTTTCATCCCAATTGACCCACTCGTTACTGAGGAGAAGATGTTGACGGACGACAGACGCCGAACAAAAGGAGATCACAATAACTAACCTTCAGCACTTCGTGCTCAGGTGAGCTAAAAAAGAAACATCTATCCAAATGAAAGAGTAATTGAAATCATGTAGAAAATATTGTGGAAAAAGGCAGTACTAATATTTATATGAGCACTTTAAAAGAAACATGCTTCAGACTTCAGAGGCTTTTGAATTCATTTGCATTATAAAAGAATTAAATGCTCCAGAGAAAACCAATACCTGTGCCGTTCGCATTTTACTCTACAGTATACACCTAAGCTGGCCGCAGTTTCCTTTAAAGGGTGTTTAAGCTTGCCAAATCAATTAAGGATGCGTGACCATACACTGTTAATTACCATTGTGTACAAGTGTCATTCCAAACAAATTATAAATGTAACCCCTTTTCCCAATAAACCTATCATATACATATATGTATTTGTAACTTGCCGGGATGTGTCGATACCGTCATGGTACAATGTGATATATGCACAAATTGGTTTCACAAATCTTGTGTTAATGCACCTGTGGATATTTCGACAACAGATGCGGACTTTAATTGTAACTTTTGTTAATTATGTGGCTGTTATAATGATATGATATGTGATTAAATTGGCAACATTTAAGTTTTTTACTTATAACAGCCTTCAATACAAATTTGGTTTATACGACGGTAAAGAAAGGTTATGGGAATTAAAAAATTGTTTAAATAAGCAAATTCTCCTTTTCCCACAATGTTTTCAATATATGTTGCTTTTTACTGTTTACACAGCAAGAAAAAACCATTTAACGCATTTGTTATAGATTAGTATTATTGCGGTATATATATATGAGCCAGTCGACGACAAAACCTGTATTAGTGACATAACGTATGACGTTTGGAATTTCCAATTTTATGACGTCACATTTTTCGTCAACGTCGGTTTACCGTAAACAGTATTATCTTGAATTTAATTTCCAAAGTTTCGACAGTGTTTAATAGATGCAAATACTGGATTTCATTCGTAATGGATTCTGAATTGCAGGTTAGATCACGTATGTATCTTTTATTAACACACATAACAAATGAATATGATTTATTTAGAAGAAAACATTGTAAACACGACGATTGACCTTGGCGATTTTCAATGAAAAAAAATGGCGGGCTGTTTAAAACAAAAATGACTTTGAACACGAATCCTCATAAAATGTATAATGTTTAGGACAGATGTACACAACGCACTTTATTATACACATTTAAGTACTAGATAGGTTTAACGTAAATCTCCTAAGATATAAGGCCACTTGCAAAGACTATGAAGGATTTTAATGTCCGAGCAGATCAAACCGTTTAAAGTATTTATAGATATAGTAAAAAAGTACATATTACTTTCAAAATATAGATATTGAATGGTACATAAAATGTCTCTTTAAAAATGTTTCAGGTAAACGTGTGGGGAAAAAGATAAATATCTGTATGTAATCTAGGATGTGTTATGCTACACTATTAAATTATTATAATAAAAATAAATAATACTCTATGCATCAACGAAGGCGGAATGGCTCAGTTGGTAGAGTGAAAGCCTATGGACCAGTCTAACCGAATGCGATCCCGTCTCTGGACAAACTGGTTTTTTTTTTTGTTGAGTAATTTTCTGCTTAACAGAAATTGGACCAGTTAATTCATATATTTTATTGCATTAAAACATACTTGTTTTATAGCATATACAGATTAACATAACTAAGAGAATATAGATTAACAGAAGAGAATTACATAAATATTAAACCCACAAAATTGTCCCTTTTAACCCCCTCCTCGCGCGTAGACGAGTTGTATGTCGCAAGCGAAAAGTGCAGGCCAAGATCAGCCTTTATATATATGCAGATTGATCTTCATCTGCACTTCGCACTTAATACTTCACGATCTTTGCCAAAATATGCAGACGGAAGAGTCCAATTTAGAAGTACGGCGACGAAAGAGTTTTAAAATTTCTTTATCATCTATGCTCACAATGTTCTAAAAAATGTGAAAGAATAAAGATCTGTAGGGCATTGACATATATATCCACAAACCTTAACAAAGTGTGTCAAATTACATATTAACAAAATTAAGGGAATGTGTATTTACATAAGGAGCATAACCTATACATTTAACCCACACATGTGTCTATATATAAAGCAATACATAAGGCCGCTTGTACTAGAATAGACCACATTCTCATCTAACAAGTCGAATCTACGATCCTCCGCATACAAGCCCACAATTAATGCAACTAGTATTCACTATATAACACCGCATGTTTTCATTATAATCATAAATTTCAATATGGTAAGTACCCCCTTTCTTCTAGCCCCTACTAAATAATGGTAGGTTGTATTTTTTTTGCTTCTCTTTAAAGATTCAAAGTAGCTACGATATTGCAATTTATATAGTAAATACTATAAACATACAACAAAAGAATAGTTGCATATTAACTAGATAGCGAGAATGATATTTTCAACAATTTCGATATGTGCTATCGTGAGAATTTGTCAGTAACGCAACATATACACATTTCGTGAATCAATGAGTAGTGACGGGTTGATACTCATTCATGCGAAGATAATTACATTTCAGGTATAAATTAAATTCGAGCAGTGAGCCATGACGAATTGTCAGTAACTCAACATATATACAATTTTTGTGAATCAATGAGTAGTGACGGGTTGATACTTATACATGCGAAGATTATTACATTTCAGGTATAGATCCAATTCGAGCAGTGAGCCATGAAGAAAGGTCATGGACTGTTCTATTATCCAAAACAGGGATGAGCATAACAATATGCGCCCGTTTTGAGTATAAGTAAAATCCTGGCACACCACCAGTTCGAAGGCAAAGTTAGCGGTTTAACAAGAGCGTTGAACTCGTAATGATTACATGTACATCTTTTTATCTTATGTTTTTTATGTTGTTTCTACGTAATTGTTAATCACGCAATGTCCTTAACTTTCGTGATTTTATATTTACCTGCAAAGGTATAAATGTGGCTTACAAATGTAGAACGACGTATTATAGCATACACAGTCATGCAGTCGATGTCGTATTATAGCGATGATGATGATTATGATGGTGATGATGATATATTATTATCACTATTTCTGTCAAGGTTTTTGATGATCTTCATGTAATATAGTTATAATGAATATTAAAATGAAGAAAACAATGAAATCTGAAAATAAAACAAACAAATAAAATAATAAAAACTTGAATAAATATATGCATACATACAAATAAATTAAAGCTAAGATGATATTATCATACTTTTGAGTTTAAACCAATATGTATTCATATATTTAACTGTACCAAGGCGTTCCGAATTCCAAACAACATTTCTGGGAGATTATAACAATTGTGAGTACAATGGGGGCGGGCCACGGTAGTAACGTCAATCTTACGTCGCCGTTTGGAGGGAAATGAGTAGGTTTGAAAACGTGAATAAATATTTTAACAACTGTTATATCAACTCAATAGTTGCATCAACTTCCCCAGACGCCATTGCTTAAAAAGACATTCCGTAGCATTTGTTCACCGAAAGGTCTAACATGTTATGTGTAGCACATGAAAATTATTATGGGGGAAAAAACGACACTCAAACTGTTCCTTTCAACGTCAGAACTAGCTCCTTTGTAAGTGACATTAATTAGTTTTCCACTGATTACTCCCCTCTAACCATAAACAAAAGTGTATGTATACATCGCTAGTGACTGCTTGACTCGTGGTGAACTCCACTAAATAAACATATCAAATGACTATTTTGACTACGTTGTGATATAATTTTACTATTTAGAATTTTGCTAAATTTGCTAAATTTGACGTTCATCTGACGTCATGTTTACCTGACTTTTCTGCACGTCGCTTAACAACTTTACTATTTTGATGGTTATCATGGAACAACAAACAACAAACTAATGTCATGCACATTTTCGGTATCTTCTGTGTGTGTATATTTGAAATATACACAGCTTAAACTGGTACTTTTTTGTAAAATTACGCTGTGGCCCGCCTATACCTCAACTAGTTTCTATGACAACGATTTATAAATAAACTAATGACAATATTAGAAATATTAATTCGCCATAAGGTAGAGCAAAAACAAATATACATATGGTATGAATTTCCGAAATATGTATTTACTAATACAAGTATCACTAAGAAAGTTCTATTACTTTTTGATTACCTCTCGTATAATAATATATAGACAGATTTCCAAGTATGATTTTCCTGTATCCTGTATTACGTCTATTTATATACTGTATCATTTGCAATAAAATAACTATTCGGGAAGAAATAAATTAAAATATCCATTTTTAGTAGGTAGTAGATTTCATGATATCATAAAGTTTATGATTATTGTAAAAAAAAAAAAGGTGTCAATTTTAATTCCGCTGACTGCATTTCAGCTAAAATATCGCAATGTGCGACATCGGTAAAGCGGTATTCTGATTTACTAAAAATCGGCTACACAGATTTTATTGAAATTCTGGTAATTTGTAGTACAATACAAATTCAAACAAGACAGTAGTAGTGATTTCTCTGACCACGCTGTTATTGTCACAAAAACATACGTTTTGACGTCGAAAACGTTTTTCGTTCTCTTATGACAGTTGGTATGTTTATATCGTAATTAAGAGACTATATGTAAGACTATTTGGCTAATTCTGGTAACATTATGAAGGTAAAAGGTTGATATTTTAGGAAATACAAAAAACTGAAAAATTATTTTGTTGTCACTAATACAGGTTTTGTCGTGGACTGGCTCATATATATATAATTACTAGAAACAAATTAAGATTAAAAGTGTTGTATATATATATATATATATATATATATATATATACTTATTGTTTATTTGTTATTTAAAGTTTTCTGCCCCTTCCAAGTACTCTACAGAATAGAATGTTGCATGGATAATTTGCCTCGTAGTATGGCACATGGAAAACTGTTGAAAGTTACAAAGTAGAAAATGAAGAGGCCAAACAATAACTAGAACCCATGACCCTTCAATCGATTGTAAAGGAGAGGATATAATTGAAGCAAAACCTATGGCTAGTTACTAGCAACCTATTCTATTCTTGCAATGTTTTCAAATTTCGTCCGCTGCAGATGCGTCAAAAGACATTTACTTGTCGGAAAATCAATCCATCAATCCTCGTTATTGATATCTATAGATATGATATAAAGAGAAAAGTCGTTAAAACACTTTACAAAGAGATTCCATTTCAGCATGCTCTCGATCTTTGGTTTAATCTATATCACTGATTAAAGCAATCAAACACATTATATATTTACAAAGAAAACCCCGGATATGTAACAAATAATACACATTTGCCCATCTTTAATTAAACATTTTTTACAACAAATCATAGCGTCCGCAGATTTGCTCTATATTCTATAGCGTTCGCATTTTCCCTCTATATTGTATTTGTCCGCATTTCCCCTCTATAATGTATTTGTCCGCAGATCGCGTCCGCACGTTAGACCCTCCCCCCATACCGTTGTATTTATAAATAGAATTCGACGATCAAGATTTCTCTGCAAATGTGTTACTCTCATTTTAAATGCATTTTATGACGCACATATTTGTTTTTTTAATTCTTTATACTATATTTATATGGCCGACAAGAAACAAAGAAAATATTTTCAATTCTGTTTTTATCTACATTTTCAATGCGTGATTGTAAATTCAAATGCCGTATCCAGAGCTTAAATCGGAAATAGTTCTCCCTGTAGCAGTTCACTCATTGAGATTTATAAATCTCTCCGCGTTCATGTTTTAAAACACAATGTTTCATTTTATTTCCAATTTCTTTTGTAACTGCAGAACGAAGTTATAACACTTATTTAAAATAGACATTAATTCTTGCATAGATCGTGGTATATTTGAAAGATAAGCGCATGTAATTGGAACTACATTCAGGGCGTATTAATAATCAAAACTTTTGACTTAAGAAACAGGGCTCGAAATGCCGTCTACATATTGTTTGGCTACGCGCCAAACAAATACAAATTGCCTAATTATATAAACCGATAAAAAATCAATTGAAAACATTATGGGAAATGGACTCACTCAGATTCTAATCTACTACGTCTAAATTATTGTCTATTGTCTGTCTATCGAATACTACCACTGCCTCGCTAGGGGCGATTGAAGTAAAAAACGACTGTATAAAGATACCCTATCGTTGAAAGGCTACCATTTGAAAACAAAGGCCTAAATCAAAAATCGTTACGGATACGTGTTTTTTTTTAAAAATATTTCGAAGTATCTTTAACCGAAGTTTCAGCTCTCCACTTTCAAAACTGTAGGAGAAGATAGAAAAGTAGTGAACGTAGGTCGGACAAACTGATTTTCTCGTATTTTGCGTATTTCAGCCCCGGACACCCCTCGTGAGCGAATTTTGAGAAATGCTGCAGTTCAATTATGTAGTAAGTAGTGAGTAAGCTCTATCGACACACCGAATTTCAACGTCCAACCGTTTGCCGTTTCCGAGGTCAAGGTCATTGAACATATTTCCGGGTTTACCACCTTTCCGCATTCGGAGGGATGCCATTCGGAAAGTATAAGAGATAGAGGAACGTAATCCCTTTCCCTCATACTACAATTCTGCAGCAGACGACTTTGAACTTATTTTGTCAAAACATAGAAAATCTCCATAGTTGAATGGATAACTTATGACAAAAAGTGGAAAACATTGTGGCAAAAGGAGAAATTGCCCGTTTTGTGCAATTTCTTCTTTTGTCACTATGTTTTCAAAAAGCCGTCTGCTGCAGAGGCGTCAGAATGCGTCTATATGAGGGAAAGGGTTATGCTGTCGCGATAACTAAATGGGGATGCAAGGAATATACAAGAGTTGGTCCGGTCATATCAAAGAAACACCGCTCTAGGTCAAATTCCGTTTGGGTTCTTAAAACGCGTTTTATTTTATAGCTGCATAGCAACCGATGGGTCTTTAGCAACGAAACTCAAACGCACACACCCTGAGCCCCTATGGCACCTGTTCTCCCAAACACACAGACAGACAGCCGGAAAAGCCTGAGATTAAGGGATAGCTAGTGAAGCAAATCCCAATATGACCATTTACTGCTCTAAAGGTAAAGTTGTTCATTTCCGAACCCAAGAGTGTTAAGCATACTGTTTACACTTTCATGTGTGGAAATGACAGTTTTAGTGCCGTCGATAAATAGTCTTATACTGGCCTAGTTCTAGACGAATATTTGAACTACAATGATACAGCAAAAGTAGCTGCTCAAGGTGCTAGTCGCGCACTTGATATTATTATTTCAAATGTAAAAGGGCTTTGGAAGGCCCAACCGACGCAATTACTACGTTGTACTATATAGTGTGGCCCGTGATCAACTATGGTTTTCCTACATAGAGCGTTAAACTGTACTCTTGGGTGAACGCCGTCTATATATAGAATTTAAATCAATATGAAAAGAGAATTTGTGAGAAAAATATGAAATCAAATTAAGCTGTTTTTCAAGGTCGAAATGGTGTCACATTTTACCCCTGAAAAAATTAAAATCATACAATTTTTCAAGAAATTTTCCATTCTACATAACAGAGTTTTCTGTAATTTTTTTTTATCCATAAACACTGAACATGGTTCACTTTAATAAAAAATGCAAAAAAAAAAATATATGTCATCGTACTCCTTTTCTGGTAAATCGACTTTTTCCATGAAGCACTGCTGTATTTCTAAGAAAACACAGGAAGAAGCAAGGAAAAAGTCCCTTTACTCTAAAAGGAGTACGGTGACCTATATTTTTTTGCATTTTTTATTAAGGATGTACTGAACCGAGGTTTTGGAATTTAAAAAAAAAATTTTTTTTTTTTACTTTCTTATTAAATCTTCTTATTTTGCTGTCAATTAAAACCTGTTTAGTCATTATACCTTTTTATAATTCTTCAAAATTTTAAAAAAAGTGGATAAAGGGCCTATTTTTTTCATGAGCCTTCAATTGTTTCGTGAGACGCTGTCCAGTTGCTGTTTGATTAAGAAATAAAACTGGGCAAAAAGAACATATTAAAGTCCATGTTTATAAATTTTAATCTAGAACTTGTATAGTATCATATTGTTTTGAAAAAAAGTAGAAAATATTGGAAAACTTTTTTGACATTTGAAGATATGTTTGAAAAATTAATAAATATATATTCATATTTTAACATTTTTTAGCCATTCAAAGAAGAAAAACGGAAAATATTGCCCAATGACTTATACTTTTCTTATCAAAATCTGATAAATGATAGTAATTGAAATAACTTAGAGAAGTTTCAGAAAAAGTTAAATATTACAAATATGTTTTTTCCTTATTTCAAAGTTTTGAAATTGTCTATTCTTAAATCTGACAAATATGGATTTTCATTAGTGTCAAATAGTGTCTATTTTTTAGCTTCAACTACAATGTATTGCATGAACTTCCAAAGATATGGATAAAATACCTTCAGAATGAGATTAAAACCACAAGAAGATAAACAATTAGCATATCATCTTTCAAATATCGGCAATTTGCGTGATATTTTTTCTTTTTCATGGGCTGAAATAGCAAAAAAAAGCTCATCATAAGGCTTTTATAAATTGATCTAGCAAAGAAAAAAGCACACTACCATACCTTTTTTTTTTTAATTTAACATATATCCAACTTTCAAAAAACCAATATTACAACAAAAGTTAAATATTATGAAAAATCCACTTTTCAGTTCAGTACATCCTTAAAGTGAACGATGTGCAATGTTTATGGATAATTACAGAAAATTCCATTATGTAGAATGGAAAATTTCTATGATTTTAACTTTTTCGGGGGTAAAATGTGACACAATTTTTACCTTGAAAAACAGCTTAATATATTATTTTTTCTTTTTATCTCAAAATTCCTTTTTCGTATTGATTTACATTCTATATGAGCCAGTCCACGACAAAACCTGTATTACTGACATAACGTATGACGTTGGGAATTTCCAATTTTATGACGTCACATTTTTCGTCAACGTCGGTTTACCGTAAACAGTATTATCTTGAATTTAATTTCCAAAGTTTCGACAGTGTTTAATAGATGCAAATACTGGATCTCATTCGTAATGGATTCTGAATTGGAGGTAAGATCACTTATGTATCTTTTATTAACACACATAACAAATAAATGTGATTTATTTCGAAGAAAACATTGAAAACACGACCATTGCCCTTGACGATCTTCAAGGGGAAAAAAATAGCGGGCTGTTTAAAACAAAAATGACTTTGTACACGAATCCACATAAAATTTATAATTTTTAGGACAGATGTACACAACGCACTTTATTATACACATTTAAGTACTAGATAGGTCTCCTAAAGATATAATGCCGCTTAGAGACGATGTTTGTGATTCATGCGAAAAGCTGAGAAAACGAGTTATGGACTCAATATCAGAATAAGAAAAACTTCAAAGTGCAGATGCTTTAAGGGATCATGTTATGATATTCATTTACAGGAAATACCAGCACTTCACCTTCAGTTCGACAGCATTGTTCGTCTACCATTTGCCGAAATTTCAAGAATATATATCTAGCCGATTTTTGGTAGACTTGCGCATGCGCAGAGGCTGCCATAGTCATAGTGAGTTTGAAGTAACGTGATGTATATGCCCTTCACCACCAACAATTAAGTGCAATTTTTGGTTTGACTAATTTACGAATGCTCACAAAAGCAAACATAGAGTAACGAAAAAAAATCCGATTATTCAAGCTTATAATAGAAAATAACAAGTTGTGTAAGTGTAAATATCATATTTAAAGTGTACACAATTATTTAGATATCACTACGCCAATTTAGCACTGCACCGCGCAATTACCCTTTGTAAATTGTAACCCTTTTTTCCCTCTCGGCAGAGATGTAAACATCCACTCGCCCGCTAGCATAAGCGAGTGGAATGAAGGATCGGCTAGTACGAAATTCTAGGCGCTAGTCCATACATATTTGTTCATGTTCTTATTCATAAAGATAGTATGCATTGCTAAGCCTTTTCTTTCTCTTTCTCTCAGTCCATCTATTCCTTCGACAACGATTAACTTTGCATTTTGGATAGGTGCTTTCGACAAGGTCCGCGTCTAAAGAAACAAATTTCATCATGATTTGAGCGCTTTAAATCACTTGTTTATAAAGTGTTTAGAATACTTTGATTTCGTTATGATTTTGACACAATTCAAGATTTTGACGCGATTATTTCGTTCATAGAGTTGATTACTAACAGATGACTAAGTTGATGATGGAAAGAACATTAACAAGTTAAGTTAAGCTAAAACATGCACAGGCAGGCGAATGTTTCATTAGGATAAGTGCAACACTCAATTCCCAATCCTGCTTGCCCTTTAACAAATCACAACCCACCCCACAATATAAAAACTCTGCAGCAGACGAATTAAAAAAAATCTGAGCAAAGATACAGAAAATCACATTTATTGGAAGTGTAATCATTGAATATAGTTGAAAACATTGTTGCAAAAGGAGAAAGCTTGTTATGAGCAATTTCTTCTTCTGATTCAATGTTTTCAAAAGTCGTCGGCTGCAATTACGTATGCAAGTGGGAAAGGTTTAAATAAGAAACACTTTTTCAAACGATAGTCAGTTGGCTATTCTAGTATATAATGTCCGTCTTAAATAATAATGACAAAACTTTCAAAAAACAAGAAATTTTTACAATTTAATTGAAAACATATTTAATCAAAGTTGGGAAAGTTGTCCCTTTCCGTGCTTTTTTTATGAGAGTTCAAATCACAAGCAAAACTTATGGGACAGAGTTGACAAATAACACATTGACACAATTTCAGATTTAGGCTTTGTTTCTGTCAAACTGCTGAAGAAGACAACACTGAGACACACATTTTGATTAAAAGTTTATTTAAAAAAAGGAATAATTTTATTTATGATAAACAACATTACAATGATGGTGTAGAAAATACATGTCAACAATACATTTTTCAATTTGTACATTCATTGCACAGACCAAATATTAGCAAGTTTGAAATTATGGACCTCTCAGCACATTTTTTTCTCAATTCATTACTTCTTGGCAGGATTTTACTGCTAAAATGGATGATTTTTTTTTATTTTTGGCCGGATTGCTCTAGCAATTCCGGTCTATAGATTGGCGATGTCTGTCTCTCCGTCTGTCTGTTTGTTCGTCAACATTTTGGTTAAAGTTTCAGGTTGAGGCAAAATCTCAGCACTGGAAAGGGTTACACACTTGAAACTTTGCCTGAAGGTAACCGGTAAAATAAATATTCATATATGCACTTCTGTATCTCTTCTTAAACGATCGCAATTCTACCTTCAGTACTTTGTACTTTGATTAATAAATCACAATGCAGTTAAACGTCTGTCGCGCTTCGGAACGTACACTGCAGAATTAAAGCTAGATACGCATCTAGGGTAATAAAGTGAACACACCACATGTTTTCATTATAATTATCAATTTCAATTTTTTAAGTACCCCCTTTCTTCTACCCCCTATAGTGAATAATGGTAGGTTGTATTTTTTTGCTTCTCTTTAAAGATTCAAAGTAGCTACGATATTGCAATTTATATAGTAAATACATTAACAATACAACAAAAGAATACTTGCATTTGTACTAGATAGCGAGAATGATATTTTCAACAATATCGATATGTACTATCGTGAGAATTTGTCAGTAACGCAACATATACAAATTTCGTGAATCAATGAGTGGTGACGGGTTGATACTTATTCACATTTCAGGTATAGATCCAATTTGGGCAGTGAGCCATGACACATTGTCAGTAACGCAACATATATGCACATTTCGTGAATCAATGAGTAGTGACGGGTTGAAAGATAATTACATTTCAGGTGTAGATCGTATTCGAGCAGTGAGCCATGACAAAAGGTCATGGATTGTTCTATTATCCAATATAGGGATAAGCATAACAATATGCGCCCGTTTTGATTATAAGTAAAATCCTGACACACCACCAGTTCGAAGGCAAAGTTAGCGGTTTAACAAGAGCGTTGAACTTGTAATGCTAAGGTCCTGAGTTCGAGTTGTAATGAATTACATGTACATCTTTTTATTTTATGTTCTTGATGTTGTTTCTACGTAATTGCTAATCGCGCAATGTCCTTAACTTCGTGATATTATATTTACCTGCAAAGGTATAAATGTGGCATACAAATGTAGAACGACGTATTATATATAGCATACACAGCCATGCAGTCGAAGTCGTATTATAGCGATGATGATGATGATGATATATTATTATACCCCCGCAAACGTAGTTTGAAGGGGATATACTGGAATCAGCCTGTCGGTCGGTCGGTCGGTTGGTTGGTCGGTCGGTCGGTCGGTTAGTTGGTCGGTCGGTCGGTCTGTCCGCAAAATCTGTTCCGCTGTACTCCTCCTTCAGTTTCTACCTGATTTACTTGATATTTGGCATAAATGTTAATCAAGAGTAGTAGATGTGCAAGAAGCAAATTTCACCTTGACCTCTGACCTTGAAATAGGATTTTCTTTTGTTAAAATCTAATCTGTTGTACTCCTCCTTCAGTTTCAACCTGATTTACTTCATACCTGGCATTCATACTTGGCATAAATGTTAATCAGGAGTAGTAGATGTGCAAGACGCAAATGTCATGTCCCTGTGATCTTGACCTTGACCTCTGACCTTGAAATAGGAATTTATTTTGTTAAAATATAATCTGTTGTACTCCTCCTTCAGTTTCAACCTGATTTACTTCATACTTGGCATAAATGTTAATCAGGAGTAGTAGATGTGCAAGACGCAAATTTCATGTCCCTGTGACCTTCACCTTGACCTCTGACCATGAATTAGGACTTTTTTTGTTAAAATCTAATCTCTTGTACTCCTCCTTTAGTTTCAACCTGATTTACTTGATACTTGGCATAAATGTTAATCAGGAGTAGTAGATGTGCAAGACGCAAATTTCATGTCCCTGTGACCTTCACCTCTGACCTTGAAATAGGATTTTTTTTTGTTAAAATCTAATCTGTTGTACTCCTCCTTCAGTTTCAACCTGATTTACTTGATACTTGGCATAAATGTTATTCAGGAGTAGTAGATGTGCAAGACGCAAATTTCATGTCCCTGTGACCTTCACCTCTGACCTTGAAATAGGACTTTTTTTCTTAAAATCTAATCTGGTGCGACATACTCCTCCTTCAATTTCAACCGGATTCATTGAATAAATAATGTGGTTCATTTTCTTCTTGTTTGTTTGTTTTCTGAAACTAGAAAACTAAATAAAAACTGATTTCATGAGGAAATAGTACTTTATGCGGATTGTATTTTATGCATTAGAAAATGTTCCTGACAAAATTTCTTTAAAATTAGATTTGTATATTGCTTATTGATATCATCTTAGTATTTCTTTTTGATACTGATATTCAAATTGTCTGAGTCAAAGATAATACTGTGAGATATAATATGTGTCAGGGGTTGGGGCGGGGGTATTAATCACCTTTAGTGATAGTTCTAGTTATCACTATTTCTGTCAAGGTTTTTGATGATCTTTATGTAATATAGTTATAATGAATATTAAAATGAAGAAAACAATGACATCTAAATATAAAACAAACAAATAAAATAATTAAAACTTGAATAAATATATGCATACATACAAATAGATCA